>NW_020870308.1:551974-569460 GCF_003789085.1 Penaeus vannamei
AATTAATCAAAGGAAATAGCTTTCCCTCTGTTCCTCAGTCTGGGACGGGGAGGGGGGGGGCTAACCCAGGAAGCTGAGGGCAGTCCATTAGCAAACATCAGCGACTAATGTTCACTATTCTTGTCACTATTACACTTCTGGGGGTGTGTGCGTGGTGGGGGGGGGTGATCTGTACACATTTCATTGGTGGGCCGAGTTTTCCTTTTTTTATGTTTTGGCGGTTAAATCTGAATGGAGGATTTGGCGTTTCGTGTAGGGTGAGACTGGTAAAGGGATATGTGTTTTTTTCTTTCACCTGAGCCTAAAAATAAATAAATAAAAATAAAACCGACAAATCAAACCTGGTATTCGGTTTGACGCCATAATTCTTACTTGATCACCCCCCCCCCCCCGCCAAGAAGGTCGGCGCGGGATCAAAATATTTACAGAAAGCACGTGGTTGCGCCATTTTACCGATCATAACAATTTTGAAATCTTGGACGGGGAAACTTCTTTAGTGGGCTTTGCGTAACTTTTAACTGGTATTTAAAACACACACATACTCATACACACGCACACACATTCATACACATGCACGCACGCACACGCACACACATTCATGCTCACCCACGCACAAATACATACATACTCATATACACCCCCACACATACTCATACATACTCATACACACTCATACACACCCACGCGCACCACACACATACATATGCACGCGCGCACACGCACCCTATCCGTCCCGCACACGCAAAAAGAGTTCAGACCCCGCGGAGCAAAAAGCTTGCGTGTTAGAACAGCTGATTTTCCAAACAAGGCGTTAATGGTGGTTGCTACGAAGCAGACGAGCGAAGGACAGCGCTCTGTATTGACCGCGACGGACTCTGCGCGTTTTGCAATGCCTTCGCCGACTCTGAGGACTCGTGGACTCTTCCATAATTTCTTTAACCTTTTTTCTCCAGTGAGGGGAGATTTCATGTTTTTTTTTCCAGAGGGGGGCGGGGGGAGGGATTTAAGCTAATTTCTTTTTATTTTTTCCAGAGGTGTAAAATTCCGAATAAAAGAAAGAAAAAACGATATCGGTCTTTACAGGACTTTTAAAATAATCATAATATGACAGCTGCAGATCTTGAACAGTTTAATTTATTTGTACAAGCAAATTTAATTCGCACAGATTTTCTAGTATGTGTAGAAAAAAAAATCCCGACTTCCTCCTATCCTTTTTATAAAAGTGGGAGGAAAGCGAGAAAAAAAAACTAAAAGTATACATATGTTTGTCCATAATGCTTCGATACTGCAATTTCTATTTCTGATTTTCTTTTCTAAGTTCCCAAGACGGCATATTGGCATATCTCAGACTAATATATCTTGCGTTTAAATCCACTAACAGTTAGATTTAATCAAGAGTATTCTAAATGGATTATGCAAATGTTTCCGACGTACTATCTATATTTGGCAAGAAAATTCTCGAAGGTTCTTCTCTTCCTCACTTTCATCCATAATTGCAAAACTACACTTGATGATAATCCATACTCGATTAATAATTAAAAACGGCAATTTTAAACAGATTTCTGTCGTACTTGCAATGGGGTAAGGCATATGGTAAATACTGGTTCCCTTGCCCTGCATATAATACTTTTAATCTCTATATTACTGAAATATACAAAAAATCTTAACAAACGTGAGTGCTCATTCATTATTATATTAAGAATATTTCCCGCGTAAGCTTCATTTTCGACTACAATGTCAGTCTGCAAATCTGTTTATAAACACACAAGAAGAAAACCTATAAACGCGTGACTTTAATGAATAATATATTTACATGATTAGGAAGAAAAAAAAATCCATTTCGATTGCACAACTAATCTCAATGTAAACTATATGCATAAAATATACTGTTCTATATCTTTATCTTTAAATGATTTCTTAAATAACAGGGGGAAAAATGCTAGGGAAAAGTGTTGACAAAGTTTCATGACTCATTCAGTTTCTTTCTCTTCTTTTCTTTCGTCTTATCGTATCTCTTATTCGTTACGAGAAGTAAAAATATCATTTCGTGTCCACTGTACAATAACACACCAAACTTCCCCGTTGAACATCTTCCCTCGTCAAAATAACCCCGAAGACCATTCTTTCAAAGCTAAAGCGTGCGTTCATAAGCACAGGATCGACGGGTCCCTTGCAAAAACAGTCATATATTATTTTTCGTCCGTCCAAGTCTTCGCACATCTTGAATATACAACTTCTCTCCCAAGAATTGTTTCATACGGGTGAAATGTGTCGACAACAATGAAAATTCGAACATTTGCGCCGTCGATCTGCTAGAACACATGTGCTGATGGGATCTGTACAGTGGGATTACACCGCAGGCCGAAATGGATCTTATGCCGGGGGAACAGAAGGACGGTTTTCCCCCTGTAATGGGTTACCTTACGTGCCCGCGTGTGCAGAACGCCAAAAGCCTTCAATAACACTTGTTGAAACCCCCTCCCTCCCCCCTCTCCTTATATTCGCTGAGAAACCCACTCGATGAGACACTCGCTGCTCTTAGACGCTCTCAAGACACGAGACAAGACGCGGGTAATCCACACACAGGGACAGGAGCTTCAGTGCAAGGAAATAGCGCATTGTTCCTTGGGAGGAGAAAGAAAGAGTAAGTGTTCATCAAGCAGAACTTGACCATTTGTGATCCTCGGGATTTTTTTCTAATCGCCAAAAAAGGGGGAAAAACAGGATACAGTATTCTAAATCCCTTAGCACGTTCTTTCATTCGCCAATCTCGCCAGCTTATGATAAAAAGAGAAAAATACTTATCGTAATCTCCTTGTTTAAGCGTCATCCTTTTTCATTCTCTCGGAGTAACAACCACAGGTAAGGAGTTATCAGCGGTAGTGGCTTACGAGTATCCGGTCTTGCCTGCGCAGTTAATTCAGTCATGTTGCTCGTTGACACTCCTAGCAACGTGCTTTCACAAGTGTCTCGAAACTCCGCTGCTCCTTCGTTTCACAATACGAGTTCTGTGATTGAGTGACTTTTGCCGTGATTTGGCGCGTCTCTCGCTGAACCAAGTTTTTTTTTTTTATTACTTACAAGAGACTTCACCTTAAATTCAATTCTTCCCGAGGATTTTCTGACACTTCCGCTGCCTGGTGCTTCTCGAAAGGTCTTGCTTGGCGCCGCTACGAACTCAGGTACAGGGCATTTACTTGAATATCGGTTTTAATCTTTATTAATTTGTTTTTTGATGTCTTGAAGATGGCAACTAATCTAGGAAAATGAGAGGTCAAGTCATTCATTAATTCTCTCAATCATTTTATATTTCTCTCTCCTCTCTCTCTCTCTCTCTCTCTCTCTCTCTCTCTCTCTCTCTCTCTCTCTCTCTCTCTCTCTCTCTCTCTCTCTCTCTCTCTCAAACACGCGCAAATTGCATGCATGTGCGTATTTATCAATCAGCTCTTTCCCCTCAACATTAAAACCTAAACCTAAGCCCCGAGTTCACTCCATCAAAACGTCGCGCTCGTCACTCTGCCGCAGCCCCAAGGTCGATTGATTGGCCGAGGAGGAGCGCCAGGCCCGGTCGCCGCTCTCCTTTCGCTTGGGGAATTATTCCATCAATTGCAAACGTAATAAATTTGTTATGCAATATTAATGAGAATAGGAATAGTAGGTAATGATAATCGCAAAAGTAATCAATTTGTTATGCAAGGATAATGATCACAGGAATACGCGCAAAAGTGATATAATAACAGCGACAGCAAAAGTAAAATGTAGTTCATTCCCCATAATTCACCATTAAAAAGAGAGAAAAAAATTAATAAACAAACAAACGAACAAGCAAGCTAACAAACGACAAAGATCTGCGACTGGCAAATCGCTCGACTCGATGATTCACAAGACGAGATTGGTCGCCTGGCCACGAGATTAGGAGATTAGGCGGGGGAGGCGTCGAGGACCGCATGCCGAATATGCATAAAAACTAATCGAAAATAAATTAACCCCGATAAGAATTACGGGATCGTTAGTGCATGCTAATCGGCAGGATAGAATTAAGGGCGGAGGTGATTGAGGGAGTTGGGGGGTGGGGGTAGGGGGGAAGGGGGAAGGGGGAGGGGAAGAGGGGACGGGGGTGAGGGAATGGGAGGTAGAGAAGATGAGTGATATTGGGAAGGTGAATGTATGGAGAGAAGACAGAGGGTGAGACTGAGAGAAGGGGAGATGAGAGAAAGGGAGAGAAAGAGAGAGGGATGGATGGAGCGGTGTGAGGTGGAGGCAAGTGGAACCTTTGCTTCGTTTTCCATCTCATATCTTCGCTGCGTAGACATTGTCTCTGCTCTCCTATCTCCTTACTTCCTTTTTCTTTCTCACGTTTTCTCTAACCCTCCTCCGTCTTACTCTTCCTGTCTCGTCCTTATTATTCTTATTCTTCCTCTCTACCTCTCATTATTATTTATTTATTCATTCACTTTATTCCTCTCTACCCCTCCTAATTTTTCTTGAATGCCCTCCTCCTCCTTCTCCTTACCCTTCCTCTCTCTCTCTCGCCCTCTCCACCTCTGCTCCTTATTCTTCCTCTCATCCTCGTTCTTATCTCTTTGAGGTGATCCCCGTTTTACTGCACTTTCTTTTTCTCTTCCATTCCTTATTCCAAAGGGTTGGGGGCGACACCAACTTTTTATTGCCCCGTATCTCCCTTTCGGCTTCGCTCTTCTACGTTTGTCTTCGCTTTCTCGTTCTCCTTCCTCGTTTCTCTCCCTTTCTTCCTCCTCCATTATCCTTCCCTCTTCCTGGGGGGGAGGGGGGAAGTATGGGGGGGGGGGTTGTTGTTG
The DNA here is from genome assembly GCF_003789085.1 of Penaeus vannamei. Lineage (NCBI taxonomy): Eukaryota > Metazoa > Arthropoda > Malacostraca > Decapoda > Penaeidae > Penaeus > Penaeus vannamei. The sequence continues at coordinate 556,792 of NW_020870308.1, forward strand.
TGTGTGTGTGTGAGTGCGCGCGCGTGTGTATGTATATATGTATGAATGCGCGCGTTGTGTGTATGTATACATGTATGTGAGTGCGCGCGCGCGTGTGTATGTATGTTGTGTGAGTGCGCGCGTGTGTGTTTTAAGGGTGAACTCTGATAAAGGTGCAACTTGTTTAAGTTAGTGCCTGGGTTCGGCCATAACGCTCCCTGCTACGGACCGACCCCGTTTCGATTTCCCTTCGGTGGGAAAAAGGGAAGAAAAGATTGCCTCATCTCGCCATATTTTCTTTTTTTTCCCCCTTCATTGTTTTCCAGGTCTGTCTGTGTCTCTTCCTCCGTCCCCTGTCTCCTTTTATTTTCATTCTACATTCTCCTTTCTCGCACGGGTCTCCTCCCCCTCCCGTCCTCCTCCTCCCTCCCTCCCGCCCTCGTCAAGCCCGGGTCTGATCCTTATAATGAAGTCTCGGTAATCTCCCTCCTCTCCCCCTCCACCCTGTCCTAGCTCTCCCTCTCCCCCCCTGTCCCTCCTCCCTCCCTCCCCCCTGTCCCCTCTCCCTCCCTCCCTCCTCCTCCCCTGTCCCTCTCCCTCCCTCCCTCCTCCCCCTGTCCCCCTCTCCTCCTCCTCCTCCTCCCCCTCCCTCCCTCCCTCCCTCCCCTTGTCCCTCTCCCTCCCTCCCTCCTCCCCCCTGTCCCTCTCCTCCCTCCCTCCTCCCCTGTCCCCTCTCCCTCCCTCCCTCCTCCCCCTGTCCCTAGCTCTCCCTCCCTCCCTCCCCCTGTCCCTAGCTCTCCTCCCTCCCCTCCTCCTCCACCCTGTCCCTAGCTCTCCCTCCTCTCCTCCTCACCCTGTCCTAGCTCTCCCTCTCCTCCCTCCCTCCTCCACCCTGTCCCTAGCTCTCCCTCTCCCTCCCTCCCTCCCTCCACCCTGTCCCCTAGCTCTCCCTCTCCCCCCTGTCCCTCTCCCTCCCTCCCTCTCCACCCTGTCCCTAGCTCTCCCTCTCCCTCCCTCACCCACCCTCCCTAGCTCTCCCTATCCCTCCCTCCCTCACCCACCTGTCCCTAGCTCTCCCTCTCCCTCTCCCTCTACAATCCTACCTTATTCCCTCTCCCTTCCTCCCCACTCCCTCTCCTCCTTCCCCCAATCCTCACCTCTCCTCCCTTTCTCCTTCCACCCTTCCCCTAATCCTCACCTATCCCTCCTTTTTCTCCTTCCCCCAACCTCTCCTCTTCCTCCCTCCCTCACCCCTTCCCCCTCTCCTCCCTCCCTCCCTTTCTCCCTCCACCCCCCCCCCCCCCTTCACTTGCAACCCTTTCATCGCAACCTTTTGCATCGGCCGCCTAAACATGCGCGGGAAGGAACGGGAGAGAAAGCACGAACGATTTTCTGTACGGGAATGTGTGCTCGTCTTTGCCATCACACGAGTCTCTCTCTCGTGTGTGTGTGTGTCTACGTCCGTGTGTGTGTCTGTCATTCCAGGTCTTCACCTTTTATCTCCCTTTTCTTCTTTTCCCTCTCTTCCTCTTCCTTCTTTTTTTCCTCTCCTCTTTTCTTATTTATCTCCTCTTCTTTTCTCCCTCCCCTTTTCTTCGTACTCCTTTCCTTTCCTTCTTTCGCGTTTTTGGGGCCTTTCCTCTTCTTTCGCCCTCCCAACCACCGCCAATCTCCAGCATCTTTCATCTCCCTCTTTATCCCTCCCTTTCGCTCTTCTCATTCCCCTTTCCTCATCCCCACCACCCCAATCTCCTTTCCCTCCCTCCCCAATCCTCCTTCCCTTCCTTCCCCTTTCCCCTCCTCCCCACTACCCCAATCCCCTTCCCCTTTCCTCTTTCCTTCCTTCCCTAACCACCCCAAATCCTTCCCCCTCCCTCCTCACCACCCTCCCGCCCCCACCCCAATCCTCCTTCCCACCACCCTCAATCCCCTTCCCCTCCTTCCCCTTTCCTTCCTCCCCCCCCCCCCTCCCCTCCTTCCCTCCCCCTCCCTCCTTCCCTCCCCCCTCCTCCTCCCTCCGTCGCCCCCTCTCTTATCTCCCTATCACTGGCCGATAATTTCCGCCTGGGATCCGACCTTCGTGCAGCAGCCCTGCAATTTGGCGTCGACGTCGGCAGCCTTGTGGTTATCGTGTTGGGCTCTGACGCGCTCCGTGGGCGCTGCCCTCTCATCCCCTTCCCTCGCTCTCCTCTCCTTCCCTCTCATTATCTTCATTAGCATTACCTTTATCCTTATCCTCCTCCTCCTCCTCTTGCTTTTTTTTTCATTCCTACCTCTTCTCCCTCCTTCCCTCCCTCTCACCTATCTCTATCACCCTCTCCCTCCCTACCTACCTCTTTCCTCCTCTATCCCTTCTCTCCCTCCCTCCTTCCTTCCTCTATCCCCCTCTCCCTTCCTCCCTACCTCCTTTCCTTCCTCTATCCCCCCTCTCCTTCCCTCCTTTCCTCTATCCTCCTCCTCCTGGAGCTGTCTTCCTTTCTTCCGCGCCGCCACCATCTCCACGTCCTTGAAGGAGTGGGAGGGGGTGAAGGAGGGGAAGGGGAGGGGAAGGGGGGGAGGCAAAGGGAGAAGGACTGAAAGGCGGAAGAACAATCAGACGATGGGGGAAGGGGGTGCGAAAAGTAACGCAGGGGGGGAGAAGGAAGGAAAGAGGAAAGGGGAAATGGGAGGGGAAGAAAGGGGGGAAAGATGAGTGAAGAGTTGAATTCTTCATCTCCAGTGCTGCGCTGCGAACCTCCCCCCCTCTCCCCCGCACCTCCTCATTACGTTAAGCATTTTATATCCATCGAAGAGGACGGTGAGTGTTCTTGCAATGACGACGCTGCGAGCAAACCGGAGGATTCTTCGCAATTCCCTATTGTCGCTTCCCATCGTCTGTATTTATCTATTTATTTATTATATACCTTTCTTCAATCTATTCATTTTCATTTACTTGTATCATTTTCTTAATATAATAATACATAAATATATCTTTGCAATCGCGTACGTATGTGCGAGTGTGCATATGAGTACGCGTTCATGTGTGTATGTATGAGTGCGTGTGCGTGACGAGATTACGGGCACTTGGGTTTAATGTCTTTCTTCGGCCGACTCTGGAATTCTGATTCGGCCCGACGCCCCGGAATCGGCCTTCGGAGGAGACACGCGGCGCCTCGCCTTGCGGATTTCCCCCTCAAGGATATGGCGGGGTTCCTGGGGTTCCTTGGCCTTCCCGTCCCCTTCCTTCGTCATCTCCGTTCCCTTCCCTCCCTCCTCGTCTCCCTTCTCCCTCTTTCTCCTCATTTCCCTTCTCCCTCCTCTCTCCTTTCTCCTCGTCTCCTTCCCCTCCTCTCCCTTCCTTCCCTTCCCCTCCTCCTCCTCCTTTCTCCTCGTCTCCCTTCCCCTCCTCCTCCTCCTTTCTCCTCGTCTCCCTTCTCCTCCTCCTCCTGTTACCCGCGCTGGCGAGGGGGAAGGAAGGGGAAGGAAGGGGGGGGGGCGTCTGTCGCCTCCAGGGGGCAGTGCTTAATGGTCTCGCGTATGAGGTGGGGCGAGGGGGGGGGGTCGGGGGGGGCTGACGCAGGGACAGAGTAAGGGACGGTAGGGTGGGCTCAGGGAGAGGGAGGACAGGGAGAGGGAACTGAGGGAGGGAGGGAGGGTAGGAGGTAGGGCATGTAGGGGAACGGCGAGAGAAGGGAGAGTAGGAGGGTGGAGGGATGAGGGAGGGAGGGAGGAAGGTGGGGAGAGGTTGAGAGGGTGATGGAGAAAGGTGGGGAGAGGGGAGAAGGGTGAGGGGATGAGAGCAGAGTAGAGGAGGGAGGGAGGGGTAGGGAAGGGGGGGGTTGAGGGAAAGAAAGTAGAGGAGATGGAGCGAGGGGAGGGGAAGGGGAAAGGGGCGGCTAGGGGAGGAGGGTGGGGGGGGGGTCCTCGGCACGCAATAAGTGGTACACAGCTCGTGGCTCTAATAAGAAATTCGTCTCATTAGTAAAATTCCGAATCGGGGCGGCGCGTCCCCTCTTTGTGCTGCTCACAAATCCGCCGCCCTTTGATGGTAACGACCGGAGGTATTTATTAAAGGCGCAGGACGCCCGCCTTCGCCCCGCACACCTTCGCCGCCTCCCGCGCCCTCGCCACGGGCGCTGCGGACGGCCCTGCTCTCTCCCTTGCCCTCTCTGGCTCCTGCTCCTCCCTCTGCTCTCCCTTGCGCCCTCCCTCTCTGGCTCCTCTCTGGCTCCTCCCTGCCTCGGCCCTGCTCTCTCCCTTGCGCCCTCCCTCTCTGGCTCCTCCCTGCTCGGCCCTGCTCTCTCCCTTGCGCCCTCCCTCTCTGGCTCCTCCCTGCCTCGGCCCTGCTCTCTCCCTTGCGCCCTCCCTCTCTGGCTCCTCCCTGCCTCGGCCCTGCTCTCTCCCTTGCGCCCTCCCTCTCTGGCTCCTCCCTGCCTCGGCCCTGCTCTCTCCCTTGCGCCCTCCCTCTCTGGCTCCTCCCTGCCTCGGCCCTGCTCTCTCCTTGCGCCCTCCCTCTCTGGCTCCTCCCTGCTCGGCCCTGCTCTCTCCTTGCGCCCCTCTCTCTGCTCCTCCTCCCTGCCTCGGCCCTGCTCTCTCCCTTGCGCTCCCTCTCTGGCTCCTCCCTGCCTCGGCCCTGCTCTCTCCTTGCGCCCCCCTCTCTGGCTCCTCCCTGCCTCGGCCCTGCTCTCTCCCTTGCGCCCTCCCTCTCTGGCTCCTCCCTGCCTCGGCCCTGCTCTCTCCCTTGCGCCCTCCCTCTCTGGCTCCTCCCTGCTCGGCCCTGCTCTCTCCCTTGCGCCCTCCCTCTCTGGCTCCTCCCTGCCTCGGCCCTGCTCTCTCCTTGCGCCCTCCCTCTCTGGCTCCTCCCTGCCTCGGCCCTGCTCTCTCCCCTGCGCCCCCTCTCTGGCTCCTCCCTGCCTCGGCCCTGCTCTCCCTCTCTGCCAACGCCACTTCTCTTCCGTTCATAATCTCCCTCTTCTCTCTCCCCTTTTCGACCTTCCAAATTTCTCATGTAAGCCCCTCCTATTCTTCCTCCCTTAACTCCCTTCCCTCCCCAACAGCATCCCCCTTCCCAGTGATTCGAGTGTTACTCCCTCTTTGCCCAAGACTTCCCCACACACCCTGCTTTTTTATTCTTCTCTTTTTTCCCTTAGTCTCCCTTTCTCATCCTTTCCTCATCTCTCTCTCCCCTTCCTCCCTCTCCCTCCCCCTCCCTCCTCCCTTCTCTCCCTTTCCCTCTCCCCCCTCCTTCATTTCCCTTCCCCTTCCCCGTCCCCTCTGCCACCCTCTCCCTTTCCCCTCTGCCAAGCAAATCGTCCCGCCTCTCATTCCCCTCATTACCCGGGCCGCATTACACGCCGGCCGCTCGTCACGGCGCGTAACCGACCGACGCCATTGCCTCCCACGCGGGCAGAAGCGCCCCTCACCCTCCCAAATAAAAACTTAAAAAAAAAAAAAAAAAAAAAGAAAAGAAAAGAATAAGCACCAAGCACAGTTCCATGTTTTTATCTGTTTATTTTTTTTTTTCATAGAAAAGTGTGTTTTACTTATTTTTTCCTTTTAGCAAGGGTTGTTGGCAAATTTCAAAAAGTGAGTGGTATTTCTACTCGTAAAAACTAACCCTAAAAAATAGTTTCTTGTTCTTAAAAATGTGATCATATGCAAATCTAAAACTTCTATAATGATCTTTAAGACGCTTAAAGTAGGGAAAAAATAATTTCAAATACATTGAATAATAAAGATAACAAAATGAAAGCAAGAGGGGAAAAATAAATAAACTTCACAACACTTTCATCACCAATCACCATCACCAATATTCAAGGCAACAATAAACCAAAAGGAAAGAAAAAAGAAAAAAAAATCGCACTTAGAATCAAGAAAAATAAACAAATGAAACTATAATAGTGCAGCTGTATTCATCTTGTCATTTTTTAAAAATTATATTTATATTTATGATTGTTATAATAATTGTGTGTTCTAAAAGTTTCGTATATCTTTATTTCAGATTCATCCTACAATAAGAAAAAAATACATATTTATTATCTAATTACATGTATATATGTTTATTATTTAATAAACATAGTTTATTTCATCTTTATTTTTGTTTTCTCTTACTGTATTATTTTCTCTCGAAGATAATAGCAAGCGTTGCAACAGTGCTGATTGTTTTAATCCTAACGACAATCTTCTCTATCTGTCCAGGTGTTTCGCGGCGCCCCCCCCCCCCCTTCCTCCTCCTCCTCCTCCCCTGCCCAGCGAGGCATGGAGCCCTTCACGGCGGGCATCCTGGCGGTCGGGGGCATGATCGCCGTGATGCTGGCGGTCGTGGCTGCCCAGGAGAGCAACAGCATCAACAACAGGAAGAGCAAGAGCAAGAGCAAGGCCCCGCCAAGCCCGCGGACGGAGCTGAAGTCGTCCGAGGAAAAGAGATACTGAATTCGATACTTTTTTCACCCTGTTTTTCCTCTTTCCTTTTTTTCTAATTTTCTTTTTTAAAGTTTGAGATGATGTATTTGAGAATTGTCTTTTTTAAAATCAAAATGATTTTTAGGTGGCATTTTAGGCATTTTCATGTACTTGTCAGTTTGTGAATTTTGTTTTTTTTTCTTGATTTTTTTAAAGCACCGTGAATATATATATTTGTTTTAGTTGCTATTAATTTTAATGAACTTGTAATAACCACATTATTTTTCATTTCCCTTTCCTTTTCTTCCTTTATTACCCACGCCATTAACTATGCACTTCATCACAGTCTCTGAAATATGTCCTGATAAAGCTTGACCAAATTTCATAGCTAATAATATACCAAGTACTTAAATCTGGGGCCTTGGAATAAAAATCAAATTCTCAATATTGAATATACATCTTACAACACTTACAAAACACCAGATAAAAATGCCAAATAAAAGAAATACCAATTCAACCCTTCGAAGAATTTTTGCATTTGTTTTTCGCCTTTTTCATTTCGCACAGCAAACCCTGACTTTATCAGAACTGCAATTTGCAAGTCACCTGCTATTGCAAATGGGCCGTGGACACACGCCAGCGGCTCCTGAATATTAACCATCACACAATATCAACACATTCCTTTCGCTGCGGAACTGTGAATCATTTCTCACTTTCACACAAATCGATTCCAAAATGTCAATCTCGAAAATTCATTACTGTAAAAATGCTTACATTCGTAGAATGGGTTTTACTTTTTTAAACCCTTCTCTTTTAAAAAATAGCTTTTATAATTGAGTCAGAAATCGAAAATTCATAATCTTCACAAACCGGCATTCGAATGTATCCTTGATCTTCCTTTCATTTGTCGTTATTTACAAGACTAATGCCATCTTTGCTCCTTGAAAGATAACACACACAGCGCACAAACCCAAGAAAATCATTCCATTTTCCATTTTCCTCGTAACTTATCAAAAAAGCGTTTATCATGGACCACTTCCGAGAAACGCGTTCCTGCCTACCCTTTTTCGCCAAGCTAGAGGGATGGTGCTCGAAGCATAGGCCTGGGAAGCACGCTAAATCAAATCAGTATATCAAGAGGCGTTGACACATTAAATTTAAAAATCATTTAAACAACAAACAAACATTAAATGCTACATCCAATCATTCAATTAAGACAAACCTTAATTACCTATTCAGTCGTTTAATTAACAAACAAACATTAAATGCAACATCCAAACATTTAATCAACACATACATTCATTAAAGCTGCATTCCAACATATAGGCCTAATCAATAAACATTAATGCTACGTCCCTAAGATATAACTGAATTATTTTACTATTCTGACTAAGATTTATATTTTTCATTATTATTTACCTCATTATCCTTGATTTACATTTGCAATTAATAATTCGGCGCCATATGACCAAGATGTTGCCGCGCCAGGTGTGACTTTGACTAACCAATTAATGCTACGTCTAATCGGCCGATCAACAATCACCAAAGACAAAAATCAAATCGGGTCAGTCCACTCCTTCTCCGCAACTAGGGAGGCGTATTATTTTCAACAATTTGAAGAAAAAAAAAGATGGAATAAGGTGTTGTTTCTGAGAGCACTGCAACGACCGGAGAGTACGACCCTTTCGTACGACCGCCGAGACACTTAATGACGACGACGACTCAAGCCACGGGGGGACAACCAGCGTCGAAAACCCCCGGGGAAGCCCCATGAGTTTCTGTAGGGAGGGGGTGGTGGGTGGGGGGGGAGTGGGAGGGGGAAGCAGGGGAAGTCCCAAGAGGGTGAAGGAAGGGGGTGGCAGAGGGGAGGGTGAGAGTGAAGGAAGAGGAAGGGGAAGGGGAAGGGGATGGGGAAGGGAGGATAAAAGGGTAGGGGGTTCTTCCTCTGAGATATCGGTGGGGTGAGTGAAAATCCAGATGTAAAATTAAAAAAAAAAAAAAAAAAAAATTCTAAAGACCCCCCTCCCTCATCATCCACTGTTTTGAAACTCGATTCGAAGAAATCAATGATAATTAGATACCTAAGAAAAATGTATAAAAAGAAGTAAAAGAAATCAAGAAAAAATCAGCTACAAACATCAAATTTGTTATTAACTTAAGTGTTATTGGGAAAACACTTGTTCTTATTTCTGGCCCATCTTGCATAATCACAGAACAAACAAAATGAGACCACATTTACGTACTCTCACTCACTCACTCACTCACTCACTCACTCACTCACCCACTTCACTCACTCACTCACTCACTCACTCACTCACTCACTCACTCACTCACTCACTCACTCACTCACTCACTCACTCACTCACTCACTCACTCACTCACTCACTCACTCTCTCTCTCTCTATCGCACTTTTTCGTGAGAGAGAGAGAGAGAGAGCGATATTCAAGTTTCCATCTATTTCTCTCCTCTCTCGCTCTCTCACTGACTGACTCTCACATTCACTCACTCACTCTCGCACACACAGCGCGAGTGAGTGTGAGTGTTGTGTCACTGACTGACTGACCGAGTGCATATGTGTCTTCTGAGTCAGCAGGAATTTATCAGCCACGGACGGCCGGAGAGAGGCAGGCGATCCTGTGTCTGTCATGCCTGGAGGCATCCCGACCCGTGCGTCTCTTTAAATATCATTTTGTATGTCATTTCTTATTACTGATTATCATTATGCTTAATCTGTCTTTTCTTATTTCATCCTGTTTTTTTCTCATCTCTTTCACTTCTTTTTCCGCCATTCTGTCTGTCTACCTTTCATCTATTTATGTGTGTGTCCATCTCCATCTATCTATATATCTATATATCTATATATCTATATATCTATCTATCTGCCTACCTGTGGACCTGAATCTCCATCTATCTTACATCTATCTGTCTGCCTGCCTATGGATCTGTCTCCGTCTATCTTTTATCCATCTCGTTCTCTCCATTTCCTATAGAAACAAGAAAATTAAAATCCACGGCCTGTACACATACAACGCACTTAAAAAAATAATATACACGAGAAAAGAAAAATAAAAAATCGTAATAAACGCTCTTATGGACTTCCAATAAACTCTTTAATGGAAAATAAACATCAAAACTTCACTCAACCGAACATGCTCTGGAAGCTTCGTGCAATCTTGTGCAATAACTGACGAGTGGTTTGCTACACAAATTGTGATGAAAACAAATTATGGAAGTTTTATTTATGTTCATTTTTTCACAATCATTCACAAAAGATGTACAACAGCCAAGTCAACAACAACAACAAAACATTCATATAAAAACAGCATCAAAAACGCCTATCTGTACATCGCGTTGAATTCCACGAAGACGAAGACCCAGCCGTCAATGCCTGGCGCGGATCCGAACGAACCCAGCGCCCCATGTGTTACGGACACTCTGCGGTGCCATATTTCCCAGGCCAAAATACACTCCTCCATAAATCCCAAAACTCGCTTCGTATTCCACAATGCCAACCGCGTACCCGACTAATAACAACTTTATTTCGAGGCATAATTAATTTCTCACACGCCCCCCACAAAAAATAACAATCGCCAATACCGCGTGAATAATGTAAAAACAAAAACAAAAATGAAATATTTATGAAAACATCAACGTCGGCAACTCGCGAGCTGTCACCGGACTCGATATCAGCTGATTTCGGACTCGGTATCAGCTGATTTCGCCCTCCACGTCGCCTCCCCTTCCTATGGACAGCCCAAAACAGAGGAATCGCAGACAATAACATCCTGAAGTGATAAAAAGCAACGAGAGACACTTCCAAACCGCGTACATGCTTATCGTGAATTAAAAAAAATATATAAACAAAGCCGTCCTTTTTCTTTCTGTCATCAGTTTATGCTTTAAATAGACGAGGTCGCCGCCATGGACGCACTGTACATTTTTTTTTATACTTTGTTTTTGGTCAAAATGTAAGATTACACACCGCCCATGAGGAAAACACGATTGTCAGAGAGGTTTATGGTCGCTGCCGTAAATATATATAACTGGAATTATCTACTTGGAATGCATAGCGAAGCCGGCCTCGTCGGAGTGTGCACGGGAAGGGCGTGGAAAATCCCGGCCATATGGGCACCCGTGGGAGCTCTGCGAGGGGAAAGGGGGAGGGGGAGGGAGGGAGGGAGGGAGGAAAGGGAAGAATGGAAGGGGAGGAGGACAGGGAACAGGAGGAAGAGGAAGGGAAGGACGGAGGGAGGGAGGAAGAGAAGAACGGAAGGGGAGGAGGACAGGGAACAGAAGGAGGAAAGAGGAAGGGAGATGGAGGAGGGAGGAAAGAGAAGAACGGAAGGGGGAGGACAGGGAACAGAAGGGGGAAGAGGAGGGAGAGGGAGGAAAGGGAAGAAGGGAAGGAAGGAAACTAGGGAAAAGCCAGGGAGGAGGAGGCTGAGGAGGAGCCAAGGAGGAGGATGAAGGGAGAGAGGAAACTGGGCAAGAGTGAGGGAGGAGAAAGGAAGGAGGAGGAAGCTGAGGAAACAGAAATGCTGGAAAGACATAGGGCGAAAAACGGGGGGAAAAGGAGGGATGGCGAGAAAGGCAGTGGATGGAAAAGAAACCAGAAAAAGGGAGTGAGTGAGGGAGTGAGAGAGGGAGGGAGGAAAATGGTGGGAGAGGGAGAGAGATATAAGAGGGATAGGGATCGGAAGAGAGAAAGAAAGGCACAGGGAAATGAAAGAGAACCATAGACAGATAGAAATGAGGATCAAAAAAGAGAGAGAGAAAAGAGAAAAGAAGAGAGAGAGAGAGAGAGAGAGAGAGAGAGAGAGAAGAGAGAGGAGAGAGAGAGAGAGAGAGAGAGAGAGAGAGAGAGAGAGAGAGAGAGAGAGAGAGAGAGAGAGAGGAACGAGTGGGTGAGAAAGAGAGCAGCTGCCTTCTCTTTCCTATAGTGACTTCGCTGTTATACACAAAACACGAGAGTTTCGTCTACCATTTACCCATTTTTTTTTGTCTTAAATCTTTTCCTTTTCCCTTCATATACTTTTCCCGCCTACCTTTTTTCGCTCGGGCTATGTACAGAAACATTTTCTACAGGTTTCTGAAGACCAGCTTAATTTTGCATCGGGAGTGATTGTATAAAGGGTAGAAATTTTCCATTATTTTAAGTTTTTGTCATAGTAGAGCTTGGGAAAACAAACAAACACACACACAAGAAATATAAAACACACAAGACACACACGCACACACACACCATAACAAAAACACATAAAACACACAAGTCACACACACACACACAAAGACGCACACACACACACACACAACACACACACACACACACACACACACACACACACACACACACACACACACACACACACACACACACACACACACACACACACACACACACACCACACACACACACACACACACACACACACACACACACACACACACACGCACACACAACCCCAAACCCAAATCCTCCAACAGGCCTTCTAACAGCGCCGCCAGAGCAGCGAGAGATACCCAGACCTTTTACTGCGAGGAAACTAAATAGACAGATCATTCATATCTAATAGCCCAAGGACGCAATCAGTTCAATCGACTGAGGTTCTCGTCGACCGAGCTCCTCCTCCTTCCCAACGCTGCAGGTTTTAGATCATATATCGTTATATATATATATATATATATATATATATATATATATATATATATATAAATATATATATATATATATATATATAGAGAGAGAGAGAGAGAGAGAGAGAGAAGAGAGAGAGAGAGGGAGAGAGAGAGAGAGAGAGAGAGAGAGAGAGAGAGAGAGAGAGAGAGAGAGAGAGAGAGAGAGAGAGAGACGAGAGAGATTACATAGATGAGAGAGAGAAACATAAATATAAATAAAATAAATATACATAAAAATAATATAATATATATACATCCATCCATATATATATAATATATACAATAAATAAATAAATAAATAACATACAAAAACACACAGACGCACACACACTTAAAACCTCCAGACCAGCCCTGATATTCCCAAATCCTTCATTAATCGCCAGTAACATCGCTCAGTTCGCCCGAGACGACGACGACCAACCAACGACCGTCTGAGTAATCTCCGGACGCGATCCACGGGGAGGAGGAGGAGGAGGAGGAGGAGGAGGAGGATGAAGGGGAGGAGCGAGGATGAAGAGAGGAGGAGGATGAAGGAGGAGGAGAAGTGAGAGGAAGGTGGAGGAGGAGGAGGAGATGAAGAGGGCGGAGAGGAGGAGGAAGGAGGAGGAGGAGAGGAGGAGGCAGCAGTGAGA
>NW_020870308.1:569560-582060 GCF_003789085.1 Penaeus vannamei
AGATGAGGAGGGGGAGGGAGGAGGAAGGAGGAGGAGAAGGAGGGGGGGGGAAGAAGGAGCGAGGAGGAGGAGGAGGAGAGGAGGGAGGAGAAGGTGGAAGAGGAGGAAGAAGGTGGAGGAGGAAGGAAGGAGGAGGAGGGGAGGAGGAGGAAGGATGAAGGAGGAGGGAGGAAGGAGGAAAGGAGGAAGAAGAGGAGGATGAAAAGGAGAGGAGGAATGGAGGAGGGGAGGAGAAGGAGGAGGAGGAGGAAGGAGGAAGGAGGAGGATGAAGGAGAGAGAAGGAGGAGGAGGGAGGTAAAGAGGAGGAGGATGAAAGGAGGGAAGGTGGAGGAGGAGGAGGAGGAGAGGAGGAGGTGAAGTGAGGAGGGAAGAGGAGAGATGAAAGGAGGAGAGGAGGCGGGGAAGAGGGCAAAGAGGAAGAGGAAGAAAGGAGCCATGAAGGGAGGGGATTGTCGGTAAGGGGGTAAGGGGGTAAGGGGGTAAGGGGGTGAGGGGGTGAGGGGGAATGAAGGGTCAGTCCGGGAAACATGTGGGATTGTCCTCCCAGTGACAGCGTGGGGGCGGCCAAGAGGGCGAGGGAACCCGGGAATAAACGAGAAAAGTGTAGGAAGAGGCGAAGGGAAGGGCTGAGGGGGAAGAGGAGGAGAGAGAGGGAGAGAGGGGAGAGAGGGAGAGAGGGAGAGGGTGGAGAGGGGGAAGAAAGAGGAGAGAGAGAGAGAGAGAGAGAGAGAGAGAGAGAGAGAGAGAGAGAGAGAGAGAGAGAGAGAGAGAGAGAGAGAGAGAGAGAGAGAGAGAGGGAGGGAGGGAGGGAGAGGGAGGGAGGGAGGAGGAGGGAGGGAGGGAGGGAGGGAGGGAGGGAGGGAGGGAGGGAGAGAGAGAGCGAGAGAGAGAGAGAGAGAGAGAGAGAGAGAGAAGAGAGAGAAGAGAGAGAGAGAGAGAGAGAGAGAGAGAGAGAGAGAGAGAGAGAGAGGAGAGAGAGAAGAGATAGAGAAGAGAGAGAGAGAGAGAGAGAGAAAGAGAGAGAAGAGAGAAGAGAGAGAGAGAGAGAGAGAGAGAGAGAGAAGAGAGAGAGGAGAGGAGGGGGAGGGGGAGGAGAGAGAAGAGAGAGAGAGAAGAGAGAGAGAGAGGAGAGAGAGAGAGAGAGAGAGAGAGGAGAGAGAGAGAAGAGAGAGAGAGAGAGAGAGAGAGAGAGAGAGAGAGAGGAGAGGGAGAGGGAGAGGGAGAGGGAGAGGGGAGAGGGAAGAGAGGAGAGAGGGAGAGGGAGAGGGAGAAGAGGGAGAGGGAGAGAGGGGAGAAGGGAGAGAGAGGAGAGAGGGAGAGGGAGAGAGGGAGAAGGAGAGGGAGAGGGAGAGGGAGAGGGGAGAGGGAGAAAGAGAGCATAGGAGGAGGGAGATCAACGGGAAAGTGGAACAGCGACGGAAAATAATGATGAAAAAAATGCACATAATAATAAATAGGCGGACGAAGGGGACAAACAAAATAGAAGAAAATAAAAAAGCGGAAAGGAAAAACGATATAAAGAGAGTGAAGAAACCTTAATTAAGGCGAGAAGCTTGGGGAGAGAACGCTGTTGGGGACCAGGAAGGAGGGGGAGGAGGAAGGAGGGAGGAGGAGGGAAAGGAGGAAGGAGGAGAGGAAGGAGGAAGGAGGAGGAGGAGAAAGGGGAAGGGGAGGAGGAGGAAGGGGAGGAGGAGGAGGGGAGGAGGAGGAAGGGGAGGAGGAAGGGGGGAGGAGGAGGAAGGGGGGAGTTGGGAACCAGGAACGAGGGAGCTGGAGGAGGAGGAGGAGGAGGAGGAAATGGAGAAAGGGGAAGGGAGGAGGAGGAAGGTTGGGGGAGAGGAAGGGGGTGTTGGGGACCAGGAAGAGGGGGAGAGGAGGGGGAGGAGGAGAGGAGGAGGAGGAGGAGGAGGAGGGAGGAGGAGGAGGAAGGGGGAGGGAGGAGGAGGAAGGGGGGAGGAGGAGGGTGAAAGTGGAAAAAGAGGAAACGGAGAAGGAGAAGGAAGGAGCAGCAGGAAAAGAAGGAGAAATGACCCAAAGGTGGAGAAGCGAGAAAATGAGTAAAGGGCTGGCATGGAGGAGGAGGCGAAGACAGAGGCAGAAAAGAAACAAACACGGCTCCTGTTTACACACCGTCCCCTGCAGAAGGCTCGTAAACTTAAACAGGTAGACAGGCGGAGAGCTAAATATAAGCGTTATGAGCACTTGTCCATATCGGTGCAAGAAACACAACACCGAGAGAGAGAAAAAGAGAGGAAAAAAACGAGAATGCAAGAAAAGTAGACAATCAGGCATCGCGAGAAAAAGCGAGGCGCGCCATGGTTAGCGAAGGAGAGAGGGTGGGAGGAAGGGAGGAGGGGATGGGGGAGGAAGGGAGGAGGAGGATGGAAGAGGAGAGGAGAAAGGGAGAAAGGGAGGAAGGGAGGAGGAGATGGGGGAGGAAGGAAGACGGAGAAAGGGGGAAGGAAGGGAGGAGAAGATGGGGGAGGAAGGGAGAAGGAGAGGGGAGAGGAAAGGAGGAGAGGGGGGAGGAATGGAGAAGGAAAGGGGGAAGAAGGTAAGGAAGGAGGGGAAGGGGAGGGGGAGGATGGAAGGGGAGAGAGGAGAGCGGAAGGCAGATGCAGAGGAGAGGAGAGGGAGAGGGAGAGGAAGGGAGGAGGAGAGAAGGAGGCAGAGGTGGAGGAAGAGGGAGAGACAGAGGCAGGTCGAGAGAGGGAGAAGCAAGAGATGGAGAGGTAGACTGAAAGAGAGAGAGGGAGAAGCAAGAGATGGAGAGGTAGATTGAAAGAGAAAGGAGAAATAGATAGGGTGGGAGCAGGAAGAAGGACGGAGAGAGGGTAGATGCGAGGCCAGTGGATAGGAAAAAAGTAAACTAGGAGGAAAATCTCAAAAAGAAATTTATTAAAGAAAAGGAAGCAAAAAAGAGACTAACAGAAAATAACATACCCTAAAAAGAGAGAGAGAGAGAGAGAGAGAGAGAGAGAGAGAGAGAGAGAGAGAGAGAGAGAGAGAGAGAGAGAGAGAGAGAGAGAGAGAGAGAGAGAAGAGAGAGAGAGAGAGAGAGAGAGAGAGAGACCTTAGAAAAGCGAGAGCGAGCGCGAGAATACAAGAAGGCAACTGACCTGTTGTGACTGCGGGGGCATCGAGGTCGTGACCCCGTGGGGCGAGTGGGCCGTCTGCGGCGCCTGCTGCATCACCTGCGTCATCCCCGGCTGCGGGACGCCCTGCTGCTGTGCGACCTGCGGGCAGAAGGGGGCGGTGAGTAAGGGGGCTGTAAGTAAGGGGGGCGGTGAGTAAGGGGGCTGCGGTGAGTAAGGGGCTGTAAGGGGCGGTTAAAAGGGGGCTGTAAGTAAGGGGGCGGTGAGTAAGGGGCTGTAAGGGGGGGCGGTGAGTAAGGGGGAAGGTGAGTAAGGGGGCGGTAGTAAGGGGGCGGTGAGTAAGGAGGTCTATGAGTAAAGGAGGCTGTTAATAAGGGGAATGAGTAAACGGGGGTCGTGAAAAAGGGGGGGGGATGAGTAAGGGGGGGGCTGATTAGTAAAAAGGGGGGCTGATGAGTAAAAAGGGGGCGGGGCTGATGAGTAAAAGGGAGGGGAGGGCGGACGAGACGAGAACAATACGACAAGAAGGGGAAGGAGGAAAGCGTAGATGATGAACAGAGAAAGTGAAAGGAATGAAGAGAGAGAGAGAAAGAGAAGGAAAAATCTAAGGGAAGGAAGTAAGAAAGGAAGGAAGTAAGAAAGGAAGAAAGCGAAGGGGATGCAGAAAGGGAGAATGATAGAAAGCGAAGGGGATAAAGAAAGGAAGAAAGAAACAGGAAATGAAAGGAAAGACAGAAACTGGATGTGAAAAAAGCAAGAGATGATAAAGAAAGGAAGAAAGGAACCAAGAGATGAAGATGGGAAGAAAGAAAGAAAAAAAACAAAGCCGAAGAAATAAAGAAAAGAAATCAACTGAGATAAAGATACAAAGAAAACAAAGATGACGATAAATGGAAAAAACCGAAGCAAAAAAAAGAAAGGTGAAGGTTAGGAGGGAGGGAGGGAGAGAGAGAGAGGAGAGAGGAGAGAGGAGAGAGAGGGAGGGAAGGGAGGGAGGGAGGGAGAGGGAGGGAGGGAGGGAGAGGGAGGAGGAGGGAGGGAGGGAGGGAGGGAGGGAGAGGGAGGGAGGGAGGGAGGAGAGGAGAGAGAGAGAGAGAGAGAGAGAGAGAGAGAGAGAAATACATACATACATACATACATACATACATACATATATATATATATATATATATATATATATATATATATATATATATATATATATATATATATATATATATATATACATATATATATATACATACATTATATATATATACATTATATATATATATATACATACATATTATATATAATACATATATATACATATATTATATATATAATATATATATATATATATATATATATATATATTATATATATATTAATTAGATAGATAGATAGATAGATATAGATATATATTATAAATTATATATCATATATTATAAAGAAGAAAAATCAAATTCCTATTTTCCTCTTCTCTTATAAAACAAAAACACGAAACGAAAAAAAATAAAATAAAAATAAAAAGAAAAAAAGGAAAAAACAAAGAAATGATAAAAGAAGAAAAAGGAAAAGCAAAAATGGACAGCATTTAAATTGGCGTTATTGCATCAAGCTTATTTGGTTAGCAAGCTGCGGGAACCGATTGGAAGAGTGGATTCTCGATTGGGTGGATGAGTGGATGCAGGGTCGAGGTGATGATGGGATTGGATGGATGGATGAATGATTGGATGGACGGATAGATGAATAGACGGAGAGATGGACGGATAGATGAATAGACGGAGAGATGGACGGCTGGCAAAGTGGATAAGGCGGATAGACCGGAGAGATGGACGGATAGATGAATAGACGGAGAGAATGGCGGCCGGCGGCAAAGTGGATAAGGCATGAGTGGATGCAAGCATGAGTGGACGATGGATTGGAAGAGGTGGTGGCAGGGTGGATGGGTGGATTAGAGGATGGATGGATGGATTGGTGGCTGGTTGGGTGAGTGGATGGATGGATGGATAGATAGATGGGCGCACGAGTGGATGATGGATAGGGGGAATGGATGGATGGATGGCAAGGTGGATGGGTAGATGGATGGGAAGGAGGGTGGATGGATGAGTGGATGCAGGCATGAGTGGATGATGGATTGAAGAGGTGGATGGCGAGGAGGATGGGCGCATGAGTGAATAGGTGGATGAGTGGATGGCAAAATTTAAGGAAGAAAGATAGTTTAATGGGTAATTGGATGGATAGAAGGCAAAGTGGATAGGTAGGTCGATGGATAGATGTGATGGATAAATAGTTCGAAGGATGGATGGATGAACTATTAACCCAACACATGAAAAGAAGCCACGAAGGACGTACAACCAACCAGACAGACAGACAGACAAGACAAAAAATGAAAAATGGCTGGCTGATCGGATAAACAAATAAATAAATGTAAAAAAAAACAATAATTTACGAATTAATGAAAATATACTGAATAGCTAATCGTTTGTTTTTAATTAGTGGACAAGGAAAAACAAGTGCCTGGCTTGTCGCCGAGAGATTATCTGATAAGAAGTAACAGCTGATAAGGAAGTCTGTGTTATATACTCTGTGTGTGTGTGTGTGTGTGTGTGTGTGTGTGTGTGTGTGTGTGTGTGTGTGTGTGTGTGTGTGTGTGTGTGTGTGTGTGTGTGTGTGTGTGTGTGTGTGTGTGTGTGTGTGTGTGTGTGTGTGTGTGTGTGTGTGTGTGTGTGTGTGTGTGTGTGCTGTGTGTGTGTGTGTGTGTGTGTGCCTGCATAATCATAAAATATCAAATATCTATACCTATATCTATATCCTATATATCTATAAATCTATCAACATATCCACACGCT
The DNA here is from genome assembly GCF_003789085.1 of Penaeus vannamei. Classification (NCBI taxonomy): domain Eukaryota; kingdom Metazoa; phylum Arthropoda; class Malacostraca; order Decapoda; family Penaeidae; genus Penaeus; species Penaeus vannamei. The sequence continues at coordinate 575,491 of NW_020870308.1, forward strand.
TATTACTCCAAGTCCTCTCTGTCTCAAACAAGATAAACAAAACAAACAACATACAGACAAATAAACAGACAAACAACAGACAGTCAAATAAACAAGACAGACAAACAAACAACAGACAGACACACAAAACAGACATACAAGTAAACAGACAAACAAACAAAAAACACAGAGACAAACAAAAACAGACAGACAAACAGACTATAACTTGGGTTGACAGCCGAGTCACTCACAAGTACTAAGAAAGAAGCCACGAAAATGCCAAAGCAGAGGGGAGGCGGGGGGGGGGGGTGAAAGGGGGAAAGAAGAAGAAGAAGAAGAAGAAGAAGAAGAAGAAGAAGAAGAAGAAGAAGAAGAAGAAGAAGAAGAAGAAGAAGAAGAAGAAGAAGAAGAAGAAAAAAGAAGAAGAAGAGAAGAAGAAAGAAAGAAGAAAAGAAGAACGAAAAGAAATGAAAAAAGAAAGAAAAAGAAGAGGAAGAAGAAAAGAAAAAAGAGAAGGGTGAAAAGGGGGGAAAGAAAGAGAATGAGAAGGAAGGGGAAGAGGAGACGGGGTTAAAGGGGGGAAAAGTAGGAGAAGGAGAAAGGGTGGAAAGGAGAAGAGAAGAGGGAAAAGAAGCAGGGGTGAAAAGGGAAAGAAAGAAGAAGGGGAAGGAGAAGGAAGAGATGGAGAAGTAGAAGAAGGGGTGAAAAGGGGGAAAGGAGGAAGAGAAATAAAAGGAAGAAGAGGGGAGATGGAGAAGGGGTGAAAGGGGGAAAAGAAGGAAGATAAGGAGGAGAAGGAAAAGGGGAGGGAGGAATGGGAAAGTGGGAGCGAAAGAAGGGGATAGGAAAGGGGGAGGAAGGCAAAAAAAAGCGGGAAGAAAGGGGGAAAAGAAGGGAAAGGATGGAGGGAAGGGGGAAGGGGTGGAGGAAGAGGGGATGGAAGGAGCGGAACGACGAGGTCCCAGTGTCAGGAGCACTCCAGGTACAAATTGGTATACAAAGGGGCCGTGTAGGCAGACAGACACAGACAGAGAAAGAGCGAAAAAGGGAGGAAAGCAGAAAGAGAAGAGAGGGAGAGAGGGAGAGAGGGAGAGAGGGAGAGAGGAGAGAGAGAGAGAGAGAGGAGAGAGGAGAGAGAGAGAGAGGAGAGAGAGAGAGAGAGAGAGAGAGAGAGAGAGAGAGGTAGGGAGGGAGGAGGGAGGGGGAGGGAGGTCCCAACAAACACAAAGACGAAACACAGGCACAATAATGAAAGGAAAAAAGAAAACAAAAGCTGTTGAGCCAGAACCCGACGGAAAAAAAAACAGAGGAAGAAGAAGAAACGAAACAGGAGAGGAGGAGGAGGAGGAGGAGAAGAGATGAAAAAAAAAAAAAAAAAAAATAAAAAAAGAAACATAAAGAAACAAAAACAAACAGAAAACAAAGACAAAAAGACACCCTCTCTCACACACAAAACTCCAACTCTCCCGCACGCAAAAAAAAAAAAAAACTCACCTGCGGCGACACTTGCGGCACAATAGGCTGGCCTGCGGGTGCGGCCTGCATGGTGACGAGGGTGGTGGTCTGGGGATGGTGATGCTGCGCTATATCCGAGGTCTGGCCGTGCTGCTGGGTCGCTGCGTCCGTGTCCTCGCTCATGGTCTACTCAGGAACACACACACCTGCCGAGAGAGGGGCCGGTTAATGGGAATGAAGGAAGAAGGAAGGAAGGAAAGAGGGCGGTTAATTTGAGAAGGAAGGAAGGAAAAGAAGGGCTGGTTAATTTGAAGGAAGGAAGGAAGGAAAGAAGGGACGGTTAATTTGAAGGAAGGAAGGAAGGAATTTAGGAAAGAAAGAAAGGCCGGTTAATTTGAAGGAAGGAAGGAATTTAGAAAAGAAAGAAGGGCCGGTTAATTTGAATGAATGAATGAAGGAAGGAAGGAAGGAATTTAGGAAAGGCAGAAAGGCCATTTAGTGTGAATGAAGGAAGGGATGAATAAATGAATTAGTGAAGGAAGGAAAGAAAGGAAAGAAGGGACAATAAAAAAATAATGAATGGGTGAATGAATGAAGGAAAGAAGGGACGGTTAATAAGAATGAATGAATGAAGAAGAAGAAAGAACGGACAGTTAATAAGAATGAATGAATGAAGGAAGGAAGGGAAAGGTACACCTACACCTACGGGAAGAAGGGACGGTTAATGTGGATGAATGAAGGAAGGAAGGAACGGTCAATGTGAATGAAGGAAGGTAGGAATGAAAAAAAGGATTGATAAAAATACTGGTCTAGACAGGAACACACGCACCTGCGGAAAGAAGGGGCGCTTAATTTGAATGAAGAAAGGTAAGAAGGAAGGAAGGAAGATGCGGTTAATAGGAATGAATGGAGGAAGGAAAGGGAGGCCAATAAGACTGAAAAGAAAGAATGAATGAAGGAAAACATGGAAGGAAGAGGGAAAGAAAGTGATAGAAGTTGAGGATGAAAAAATACGAAGAAAAGAGAGAAAAGAAGGAAAGAAAGGACGAAGAAAACAAAGAAAATAAGAGAAAAGACAAAGAAAAATAAAAAATGGACGAAATAAAGGAAGGATAAGAAAAATTAAAAGTAAATAAAAATACAAATAGAAAAACAAGGAAAATAATAGAAGAATGAAGGAAGAATAAAAAAACAAACAAACATAATGACGATGATGGTCATGATCATATCAATAACAAAAAAATAACAATAATAATTTTATAATAATATAGAAACGCAAATAGGGAAGTAAAAAAGAATAAAAATGAATGAACGAAGAAATATATAGAAAGAAGAAGAGAGAGAGAGAGAGAGAGAAGAGAGAGAGAAGAGAGAGAGAGAGAGAGAGAGAGAGAGAGAGAGAGAGAGAGAGAGAGAGAGAGAGAGAGAGAGAGAGAGAGAGAGAGAGAGTAAAGAAAAAACGAACGAGAGGTATATATTTTATGGCATAAACATCAAACACCATCAGGCCGGCATCATTAAGAGATTCCCCTCCCCCATCCCCCCTTTCCCTCTCCCCAGCCTCCTCTTCCTTCTTATATTCCTCCTTTCCCTCCCCCTCCCCTCCCCTCCTCCTCCTCCCCCTACCCCTTATCGCAAACCTCCTCTTCCCTGTTTTACTCCTCCTCCTCCACCTCCGACCTCCCTTTTCTTCTTCTTCTTCTTCTGCATGTAGGTTTGTGTGTTTATATATGTATTCATGTATGTATGTATGTAATGTATGCATGTGTGTAGGCCTATGTATGAATTCATGTAGGTCTATGTATGTATGTGGGCCTGTATGTAGGTAGGCCTCTATATTCAAGCATGAAGATCTACGTATGCATATACGTTCTTACCTAAAATGAGTAAACACGCACGCATATGTAAATAAGCAAGGAACCAAGCAAACAAATAAACACGCTCACACGCACACACAGGAGGAAGAAAGGGAGAAAAGGGAAAGGGAGATGAAGAGGACGCAGAAAGGAAACAATCAATATCATGTCCTTTACATTTCCTTCCAATCCTTCCTTTTCCACTCTTCTCTCTCCTCCTCTTCTCCCTCGCATTCTCCCCCACACTACCCCTTCTCCATTCCCTCCTCTCTCACTCTATCCCCTTCTATTGTTTTCCTCTCCTCTCCTCTCTCCCTCCTCTTCCATCCCAGCCCCACCCTCTCCTCCCTCCCTTCTCTCTCCTCCCCTCTCAGTCTTCCCTCCTTTCTCTTCTATCCCGCCCCCACCCTCTTCCTCCCTTCTCTCTCCTCTCCCTTCTCCCATCCCACCCCACCTCTCCCTCCTCCCCTTCTCTTCCTCCATACTTTGACTCTCCTTCCTCCCCCTCCTCCTCCCTCCTTTGACTCTCCTCGTCTCCTCCCTTCCCCTCCCCCCACCCCTCCTCCCTCCTTTGACTCTCCTCCTCTCCCTCCTCCCTCCTCCTCCTCTCCCCACCCCCTTCCTCTCGCTCGCCGCACAACAGGTCTGTGTTCTTGCATGATTGACAGGTGGGCCTAAGTGTACCTGTCTGGCCTGCACTCCCACGGACTGTCTGCACCCAGCGCCGCGCCGCCTGCAGCTCAGTGTTGTGTGTGTGTGTGTGTGTGTGTGTGTGTGTGTGTGTGTGTGTGTGTGTGTGTGTGTGTGTGTGTGTGTGTGTGTGTTGTGTGTGTGTGTGTGTGTGTGTGTGTGTGTGTGTGTGTGTGTGTGTGTTGTGTGTGTGTGTGTGTGTGTGTGTGTGTGTGTGTGTGTGTGTGTGTGTGTGTGTGTGTGTGTGTGTGTGTGTGTGTGTGTGTGCGTGTGTGTGTGTGATGTGTGTGCGTGAGTGAGTGAGAGAATGAGAATGAGTAAGTGAAAGTGAATAAGAATGAGTGAGTAAGAGTAAGAATGAAAGTGAGTGAGAATGAGTAAGAATGAAAGAGTGAGTGAGTGAGCGAGTGAGCGCGTGTGTGAGCGTGTGTTTCACCGTGGCATGATAAACTAAGGGACGAAACTGAATTGGAAAATTCAGCACAGAGCTGGAGGCCGGTATATAGATTGGCAGGCAGATGCGTATGCAGAAATAGATGTATTTTGTATGCAGGTGTCTGTGTACCGACCCTCATCCCCCACCATCACCCGACCCCCTCTCTCTCTCTCTCTCTCTCTCTCTCTCTCTCTCTCTCTCTCTCTCTCTCTCTCTCTCTCTCTCTCTCTCTCTCTCTCTCTCTCTCTCTCTCGTTAAATAATATATATGGAAAGCCGCAGGAATACACAATCGACGAAAACGGAGACGATGCATCGAAAGCAAAGAAAACGGGATGTGTATCTAATAGGGTAAACTCACGTATCGGTATCATAATCTTTTATTAATGTTTAACGCGATACTCATCCCACCAACATCATTACTAAACATCGTTACTATCACCATGATTAGAAACATTAATGATAACTGTGATGGCATTAGCTTTATCGTCATATCATTATCGTTGATAAAAAATAATAGTTATAGTAATAATAATAACAATAAAACATTAATAGTAGCAGTAGTCGTAGTAGTAGTAATAACAATAACACCAAAAACCATAACAAAACACGAAGAATAATAACAACAATAATCATAACAATAACAGTAATCAAACCAATGACAAAAAACAAAAACATGATATCAGCAACTGCAATGAAAGCAACACCGATAACTATCAACAAAAATAATAACCACAACACTGCCATCATTTACCAACACCTGATAATACTGATGTCTTGATAATTTGCAAGGACGTCAACCCACTCGGCACTGCAAGTTGCACCGTTGTCTCCATTGCATAACCCAAAACCAAATTCCCTCCCCCGCTTTAATACCACGAACATCTAAACTTTCTCGGATAGAAATGAAATCGAGAATGGATGCTACCCTGTACGAAAAGAAAATGAAGATAGAGAGAAAGAAATAGTGATATTTGGAAATGTCAAAATTATAATTTCTTGGGCCTACTGCGCTAGAGTCGCCAAATAGCAAATTTCCTTGCAAAATATTTTCGATTATTTCGTAATTACCTAACACATCGCCTTTCCGACTGGTGGATTAAATAATTTCTCTGCTTTTTTTAAAAAGATTTATGGTGTGAAATATGTTTTCAAGACATAAAGAAATGGTCGAAAAAAGGTGTATACGAACATATCCATAGAGAACCACAGACGGCTGTAAAAAATTCATGCCATAAGGGTGAGAGTCGCATCTCACGGCGACCTCCCTCGGGCCAATCCCCAAGCACGTCAAATATCGTCCGACCAATCAGCGCTCAGTTCTCTGGTTGCCATGACAACGCCGCCCGAGGGTACACGCTAAGCGGATGTACAACGCTTTTATTACATTTATGCACAAGATCCCATGGCACACTTTATCTCTTGTTTCTTTTCCCAGAGCCCGGGAAAAAATACGCGCTAAATCATCAATGCTTTGCTAACTCCAAATCCAGCCCCGGGGAGACGAAACGAGAGAAAATAATTGGAATTGTGGCGAGCGCTGGCATTTAGCGTCGTCCTGGTGCTGTGGCGATGCTGCCAATTATTGATAATCACAGCCACAGCCTCGCCGTCCAACCTACGCTTAGCATGTCCTGGCCTTTGCACTACAGCGCTCTCGGGCTCGGGATGTCGAGAATTAGAAGAAAAAAGTCCGAAAATAAATATAATCCGTAAATCAAGCCTCGGGCGATTAAAAGAAAAAGAAATTCTGATACCAAAACGCACGAAATGATGGTGGTTGTTTGTTGACACCGCATCTGGACATCACGGAGGAAAAAAAATCGTTGGGTTTAAGTTCACATCGCTCACCATAAACGAACCGCAATTTAAAAGCTTCTCAGCGTATTCCAAGCTGAAGTAATAGATCTAGCACCATCCACATCATCATTACCTCACCTACATATGAGCTAGCTCCTAATACTGAAAACTTCACGGGGACTTCTGTACGAAACAAAAGAAAACAAGGGACGATGAATGTTTTATCACGAACAAGCAACTCAGCAGCGCGGAGTTGCCTCCTAGCCTTTTTAAATTGCATCCCCAGACGTCCGACATCCAGCCGTGTTCGAGTTGGTTCCGAAGAAAACTCCGTGCTAGCGATCTGCATTCACGT
>NW_020870308.1:587060-593491 GCF_003789085.1 Penaeus vannamei
CCTTTTCCTTCATTTCCTCTCGGTTTCATCTCACGTTCCCTCTCCCTCCCGTGCTTTATTAGTTATTGCCTTTGTTCTTCCTTCTTTCTCTTTCTCTCTTCCTTTCCCCTTCACTCCCCCCTATCTTTCACCTTATCAGTTATTTTCTCACGCCAATCTTTATCGCTCATTTTCCTTTGTTCTCTTCTCTACCCCTCTTCCCTTTCTCTCTCCTAAGTCAAACCCTTTTTCTCTCTCCTATCCCTTCACATCTTTTATCATCGCTTCTTCTCTTTATTTCCTCTCTTCTCTCTATTTCCGCGAAATTACGAATTAGAAAAAGGAACTTTCTTCCATTCACTCTTTTAATGCCATCCTTGCTAATTTCTTTCTTTCTCCTATTTTTTTACTTTTATTTTCATCGTTTTTGCTTTTTTCTCTTCTCCTCGTTCGGATACAGGAGAATCAGCTTCCATTTCATTTTTTAAATTTTCTTCTTACGCTTCATTTGTTAAAAAAAAAAAAAAAAAAAAAACATGTATATATGTATGAATGTAAGTATGTAGGTATGTACGTACGTACTCACGTGAGTGTGTGTGTGTTTGCGTGCGTGCGTGCGTGCGCGCGCGCGCGCGCGCGCGTGTGTGTGTGTGTGTGTGTGTGTGTGTGTGTGTGTGTGTGTGTGTGTGTGTGCGTGTGTGGTGCGTGCGTGCGTGCGTGGCTGTGCGTGGCGGTGCGTGGCTGTGCGTGCGTGCGTGCTTTGCGTGGCTTTGCGTGGCTTTTGCGTGCGTGCGTGCCCGTGTGTGTGAATGACTTCCCTTGGCTTTCTCCTGCACCGCCATTAATCTTCATTCGTGTGTGAAATTTCTTCTATTACTACTCCGCTCTTTCTGCTAGTCATTGCTCTGTGTCTGTCTGTCTCTCTGTCTGTCTAATATTGTATGTAATATCTGTCTAATCTTTTCTTTCCTCTCCTTCACGAACTCTAGCCATTGCTGTTTTCTCTCTTTCTCTCTTTCTTTCTTTCTCTCTCTAGCCATTGCTCTCCTTTCTTTCTCTATCTCTCTCCCTCCTTCCCTCCCTCTTTCACATCTTATCCTCATTTCGCTATCCGCCCGTCTCTCTCTCCCCCCCTCCCTTTCCCTCTCCTTCCTCCTCCTCCCAAAAGTCTCATCCTCGTCTCTCTCCCTTTATCCCCCTTCCCCCCCTCCACCTCCCTTCCTCACCCCCCCCCCTCGCACTTCGCCTCGGGGCCCATCAGGGGATCTACAGTAGCCCCCCCTCTACCTCTCCTTTCCCCCCCCTCCCCACCCCTCGTCTTTCCGTTTGTTTGTTTATTGGGGGAAAGAAGCCTTATTAAAAAATAAATATTAATTAAAAGACAACGATTCAGAACCATCTTCCCGAATAATACGAAAAGTAAATATAATCCAAATAGAATTGGCCTTTTTTTTTAGCTATTTCTTTGTTATATTTTTTTCTTAAAAAAAAAAAAAAAAAAATAAAAGAAAAACTCGCATATCGAATATAAAATAGACTGGTCTTATTTTCACCATTCTGTTTGTTTCCCTTTTCTCCTCTTTCTCACACATCGTACGTAAATACCATTGTCCCATTTCCACTATTTCTTTGCTTCATTTCCTTTTCTCTCTCTCTCTCACAGAAAAAGAGAAAAAGAAAGACAGAGAGATAGAGAAAGAAAGGAGAGAGAGGGAAGAGGGGAAAGAGAGCAGGAGAGAGAGGAGAGAGATGAGGGAGAAGAGAGAGTAGAGAGAGAAAGAGAAAGAGAGAGAGAGCAAAGTAATGGGGCATCGGAAGCAGAAGTGAAAGAAAAAAAACAAGAATGTGACTACAGAGAATAGAAGTTAGAGGCCGAAAAAGAGGGGGGGGGAGGCGAATATGGAAAAAAAGCGATATTAGTGATATTAGTAGCAGGATAAAAATAACCCCCCCCCTACGCCTCTAACTTTCCACCCCCGGCAGTAGTTCGACTAAACAACAAAAATAACAGCATCGACTATAAACAAAAACAAAATCAACAACGACTAAACAACAACAAACAACTCTCCTCCTCTCTCCCTCTCCCTCCCTCCTCCTCCTCCTCCCTCCTTCGGTCAAAACCATATGATATTCCACAAGAGCTTTGGCGTCCCCTCCTTCCCCGCCCCCTTCCCCCTCCCCTCCTCGTCCTCGTCCTAGTCGCCATTCTCTACCCCCCACCCCCCCACTCCGCCCCCCCCAAAAGATTGAAAAAAGGCTTGTCTCCTTCCCTCTCTTTCCTCCCCACCCAACCGTATTCCCCTCTCCTCCTCTCCTCCTCCCTCCCTTCCCCTTCTCCTCCTCTCTCTCTCCCATCCAACCGTATTCCTACCCACCCTCCCTCCCCTATTTGATTCCCTCCCTTCCTCCCCTCCCTCCTCCCCAGCCCCCCTCTCTTTTCCTCCTCGCCGCTGGCACGCACCCCCCCCCTCAATTACCCCCCCCGCAATATAAGTGGGGCCGAGGCTGATCCTGTCCATTCACACACGCGCGGCGCTCTCTCTCACTCACACACACACACACGCACACACACACACACACACACACACACGCACACGCACACACACATACACACACATGCACACATCCCGAACGCTGGACCTCCTGCATCGAAAGCCCATCTACTCCCCGACTCTCAAAATCCTCCTACTCCGCCTGCTACTCCCCTTACTCCTAATCTCTCCCCCAAATCACATCTCGTTCTTACTCCACTTTTTTCTGTACCTCTCCTCCTCCTCTCTCCCCACCCTTTTCCCATTATACTCCTACTCCTCCCCTTCACTCCCTTTCCTCTCCCCACTCCCATCCACTCCTACTCCTCCTCTTCACTCCCTCTCCTCTCCCCACTCCCATCCATCCTACTCCTCTTCTTCATTCCCTCTCCCTCTCCCACTCCCATCCCTCTCGCACTCCTCTTTACCCCCCCCCTCCTCTCTCCTTTCATCTCCCTCCTCCCCTCCTTCTTCTCCTCCCTTTCTCCCCTAATTTCCAGTCATATTTCATCTTGATATTTTTCCTCCTTCCATACGGTTCGCCCCCCAGTCGACCGCCCCCCCCCCCAGGGAAGAGAGGGGCTGTAAACACATGGTAAAGTCATATAAATATTCCTATACCCTGCTGGATTACTCTGGGAATCTGCCTCCCCTCCCCCTCCCCCTGAGCACCCAGCACTCATCTCCTTCGCTCCTGCACCGAGTCATACATAGATACTCACGCACACACACACATATGTGCACTTGCTTTACTTTCTTCTTTGTCTCTATCTCTATCTCTGCCTCTCTCTTTCCTTCCCTCCCACTCCCTCTCCTTCCATTCCTCCCACTCCTCTCCCTTTCCCTCCCTCCCTCCCTCCTTCTCCCTTTCCCTCCCTTCCACTCCCTCCCCCAGATCATCCCAAACGGACCCTCAACCCCCCCCCCTCCCCTCTCTTCTTTTCCAGCCTCGATCTCCAAAGGAAGTAAAAGGACTTCATCTGATGCACATTACTCACGCTGACTTCATATCCCCCCCCCTCCCCCGGTGACGTCACCCTTGTCCCCGTCAGTGGCAGAGGGAAGTGAAGTTGCACGAAGCTGTGTAAAAGCCTGTGAAGCGGGCGAGAAACTATGTGAAGCCTTGTGAAGCTACAATAAGCTTTATGAGGCCTTGTGAAGCTATGGGAACTGCTAGAAAACGTATGAAGCCTTGTGAAGCCATGCGAAGCTGCGAAAAATTGTATGAAGCTTTATGAATCTGTGCGAAGCCTTGTGAAGTCGTGAGAAACTGCGAGAAATTGTATGAAGCTTTATCAAGCTGTGTGAAGCTGAGAGAAACTGTATGAAGCCTTGTGAAGCTTTCTCGATGCTCGGCATCAAAGCAGCTTCCATTATTCCATCTCGAGCTTTGGCCAGCTGGACGCAGAGCTCGGGTGTTCTTGTGCCGCGTCTCGTTTTTTATTATTATTTATACTTATTATTATCAGTATTATCACTATTACTCTTATCATTATAATAATCGTGTTCTTTATCATCACCATTAAAATATTTTATTTTTTATTTTTTTCTTATAACTCTCTTTATCCACTATTTGAAAAAAGCCGTTTCATTAAATATCTAGCAATCTATTCAAGAAAGGAAATTTTTCACACTGATGGCAGAATTTACAGCAACAGAATGCAAACAGCGACGTTATTTTGCAATCAGAAATACAGCACACAATCGCTCCATTAATGTCTTCCTATTTCCAGTATATTCCTTCAGTAACTCTCAAAAAAAAACTTCCTCACTCAAAAATTGCCCCTTTTCCTCGCGCGATAGAAAAGAAAGAGAAGAAAAGAAACGAAAAGAAAGCAGAAAAAAGCAACTGGATCCCCTTTTTTCCATTTTTTTCCCTTCAGCGAACAGACACCCTTGATGCAACTCCACGCTGCATTAATGCCCCCTCCTCCCTGGGCAGAACTCCTTTTCATGCAGTTTTCTCAAGAGCACAAATCAGTCTCACTCGCTGGCGGAGGAAGACTGAAAGCATCAGGCACTCAAGCATGACGTCTTCAAAACTCTGACATCAGCTCGTTACCCCCCCTCTCCTCCCCCTCCCTTCATTCTGCCTCTCCCTCTCCCCCGGGCTGGGATTCGTCCCTGACTCTCTCTCTCGCTCTTCCTTCCTGACTTCTCCCTGAAATCTCTCTCCTTTTCTCTTCCTGACCTCTGACTTCCTCTTTCCCTTCACTCTTTGCTGCCTACTCCCTTCCTCTCTCTCTCTCTCTCTTTTCTCTCACCTGACTTCCCTCCTTATTACGCCCTCCTCCCTCTCGCCCCCTTCTCTCTCTCTCTCTCTCCCTGATTCTTCTCCCTCACCCTCTTTCTTTCTCCTCTCTCTCTATCCTCCTCTTTAGCTAACGCCACCAATCTCCTACTTCCCGTTCCCCCTCCCTTCACCCCGCCTCCCCTCAATGACATCCGCTCCATCCTTTACCCCCATTTCCCCCTCCCTCCCTCCCTATCCATCAGACCCCCCCACCTCCCAACCAACAGTGTCCCCCCCTCCATCGCACTGGCTTTTGTTTTTCCGCTCCGGCAAAGACAGATATATGAGGCTGCTATGCTGAAGTCCGGCCTATCCCTCTCTCCCTGTCCCCCATTACTGCCTCTGCCTCCCCTCTCCCCTCTCCCCAATACTGCCCTCCTCCCCCCTCCCTCTCTCCCCCACTAACACTTCCTCCATCCCTCTCTCCCCTATCCCCCACCACTGACTCTGCCATCCCCATCCTCCTCCTATCTCCGCCAGATGGAACCCTCGCAGTAGGGAACGGGGCATGGAAGGAAGGAAGAAGGAAGAAAAAAGGGAGGAAGGAGGGGAAGGAAGGAGGGAAGGAGGGAAGGAGGGAGGGGAGGGAGGGGGGGAAGGAAGGAAGGAAGGAAGGAAGGAAGGAAGGAAAGGAGGAAAGGAAGTAAGATAGGAATAAAGGAAAAGGTAAAGGAGTAAGGAGGTAAGGATGTAAAGCGAAAGAAGGAAGGAAAGTAAAGAGAAGGAGGGAGAGGGGAGAGGGAAGGGAGGGAGGGAGGGAGGGAGGGAGAGAGACGAGAGAGAGAGAGAGAGAGAGAGAGAGAGAGAGAAGAGAGAGAGAGAGAGAGAGGAGAGAGAGAGAGAGAGAGAGAGAGAGAGAGAGAGAGAGAGAGAGAGAGAGAGAGAGGAGAGAGAGAGAGAGAGAGAGGGAGAGAGAGAGAGAGAGGAGAGAGAGAGAGAGAGAGAGAGAGAGAGAGAGAGAGAGAGAGAGAGAGAGAGAGAGAGAGAGAGAGAGAGAGAGAGAGGAGAGAGCGAGAGAGAGAGAGAGAGAGAGAGAGGAGAGAGAGAGAGAAGAGAGAGAGAGAGAGAGAGAGAATGAGAGAAGAGAGAGAGAGAGAGAGAGAGAGAGAGAGAGAGAGGGAAGAGAGAGAAGAGAGAGAGAGAGAAGAAAAGAAAATATGATTGAAATGAGTAGTAAAGAATACACAGCAGATAAATGCGGGGATTGCGAGGCTGTGAACACGATGGTGCGGGAGAGTTTCGCCAAAATTGAAAGTGTGTCTGCGCCGCTCTGGGCTGGTGTTCCGCATAAAAAAGAAAGCAAAAAAGAGAGAAAACTAAAAGCGAGGAAAACGATATCATGGAAACGGAACAAAGAACAATGACACTGTTTCGCTTTTTTTTTATATTAATGCGAAAAAAAACGAAAATAAATAAACAAAAGCATATGATGGTAATTAAAATAAAAAAAGTAAATTCATAAATAAAAAACGGTCATAAAAGCACCAACAAAACAAACAAAAAACAGCAAACAAACGAACTTAAATCGACGACCCACCGCCCACGACAATAAAATGCCTCCCACCTTGTCTAATATAAAACCAAGAACTACTGGTGGCGGGGGCGGCGGCTGAGGCTGAGGGAGGGGG
>NW_020870308.1:593591-596091 GCF_003789085.1 Penaeus vannamei
TCTCTCTCTCTTTCCTCCTCTTCTCTCTTCTCTTCTCTCTCTCTCTCTCTTCTTCTCTCTCTCTCTCTTTCTCTCTCTCTCTGTCTCCTTTGTATCTTTCTTTGTCTATCTCTGTTCCTGTCTCTTTTCTCTCGCTCTGTTGTTGTATCTATCTACCGGTCTAGCTCTTTTCCTGTCTCTCTTTTTTTCTCTCTCTCTTTGTCTATCTGCCTTCTGCCTATCTTTCTGTATCTCTCTCTCTCTCTCCTTATCGGCTCAACAACCTATCAAGAAGTAATTTAAGTATTTAGGAACACATAAATTAACCCACATTATAAGCGTTTCTATCGCTGTATCATCATCTATTCTTAATATCACTATCATTCTTGTTGTCGTTATTCTATTTTTTCTCATTTCATTATAATCATTATAATTATATAGTATGAACAATAATAACTAAAATAATAATTGCACTGATAATGATAATGATATCGTGAATGATGATAAACAAGTAATAGCGATACTGATGGTGAGAATAATTATGACAATGATAATTATAATGACAAAAAATAAGATTGGTGTTAAATATAACATACAAACATAATCAGCATCGCAATGATAACACAAATAATAACAAAGAAAATAACAGCAACAAAACCAATAATAACAGAATGCTAGTAATACGAATAAAAAAAACAATAATAGTGTAGATAATAACTACAGAATGATAATAACACAATATGAATGATAATAATGATGATAATGAAGGTGCCCCAAAAATATAATTATCCAGAACTCCACTGATGCAGATGGCGATGACAATAATGATCATAATTATCAACGTCAGAGCCGGTAGCATCATTAAGAATGCCGGTATAAAATGAGAACAATAAGACTATCCATAAGCAAAAACTATTATAATAATATTTCTGGTGATGATGATGATAAGAATAATATTAATATAATTGCCAGGATCAGTAACAATACATGATGATAATGTTTCCATCACTGGCAATAATAATGGGCTATGATGGTAATGAATATAATAACCAAAATAATATTATGGTTATAACAATATCAGCAGCAGCACTAGCAATAACGGCAATAGTAATAGTATTAGTAATAGTTATAGTAATAATAACCGTAGTAGTAGCAGTAATGATAATGATAATGATAATAATAATAATAGATAGATAGTGATAACAGCGATACTACTGGTAAATAACAACCATAATAAATAATGATCATGCTAATAACAACGATGATGGAACTGATGATGATAAAAATAACAATAACAACAATAATGATGATAATCCTTCTTATCCATACTAATAGCATAGCTGAATTTATCACTACGACCACTCTACAACTCCAGCTGCAGCCTTACTCTTTAAAATATTGATATCGCTGAAAGCACGTAAAGCATTATGCCGTTTGCTCATTCATATGGCTGTACCTATGAGGGCAGCATTTGTATGCTTGTACCTACGCTGTATATTTGTATACTGTATACACATACAAGCGAACGCAGTATACGTATTAACAAATGGGTGTTTGGTATAGATGGAGGGAGGGAGAGAGGAAAGAGATGGTAGAGATAGAGGTTAATAGATAGATATATAGAGGGAGAGTGGAGGGGGAAAAGAGAGAGTATGAGAGAGGAAGAGAAAAATAGAGAGAGAGAAAGAAAGAGAGACTTTTGACTTTTGACTTTGACACGTTTATTGAGACACAAAAAATACATCTCAAATGGGTGAGGTAGAGGTAGAGGTAGAGGTAGAGGTAGAGGTAGAGGTAGAGAGAGAGAGAGAGAGAGAGAGGAGAGAGAGAGAGAGAGAGAGAGAGAGAGAGAGAGAGAGAGAGAGAGAGAGAGAGAGAGAGAGAGAGAGAGAGAGAGAGAGAGAGAGAGAGAAAAGAAAGTGAGAACACAAAGAAACGGAGACAAAGAAAGGGCGAGCGAGGGAGTAAAATAATCAAAACTAACCTTCGTCCTCATTTACGTCGCCTGCATCATCGTCATTGGGGTACTAATTACACATCGCCCTCATTAACAGAATTAGGGTAAATTCTCGACACGCCTTGAGGTCCTTATAGCTCTAACCCTCAACCAATACCAGAATTAGTCACCATAACCAATAGTAGAAGTAGTTGTAGTAGTAATAGTAGGAATAGTTGTAGTAGTAGTAGTAGTAGTAGTAGTAGTAGTAGTAATAGTAGTAGTAGTAGTAGTAGTAGTAGTAGTAGTAGTAGTAGTAGTAGTAGTAGTAGTAGTATAGTAAGTAGTAGTAGTAGTAGTAGTAGTAGTAGTAGTAGTAGTAGTAGTAGTAGTAGTAGTAATAGTGGTAGTAGTATTTGGAGTCGGAGTAGTAGTAGTAGTAGGAATAGTTATTGTAGTAGCAGTAGTAGTATGAATAGTTGGAGTAGCAGCAGCAGCAACAACAGTAATAGTAGTAGTACTAGTTATAGCAGTATTATCAGCAATAGCAGTCGGAGGAGCTGCAGTAGTAGTAGTAATACTTGT
>NW_020870308.1:606091-611091 GCF_003789085.1 Penaeus vannamei
AGGTCGTAAAATCAAATCCCTAAAAATAATAAACTAATATAAAGATAAGCTAGCCCCCTCAGCGAAACTAAAATAAAAAAGTAAATATAAATATAAAAATAGTAATAAAAATATATAAATAGTAATAACAAAAATAAAAATAGTAATAAAAAATATGAAAACATTGTGTACCGCAAAGCATGCGAATGCGACGATGGAGCCTAGACTTTGAACTAAGATATTTGTAACTTATTAATTAACCACAACAATGTCTGCACTTCGGTTAACTCTTAACATATTTATTACTTGCATTACATTTTTGAATAAATTATCACATCTTATACAGGTGATAATTTATTACGAACTCCATTCAACGCCGAAGCCGTGGCTCTGGCGTCGCATTCGGATAATTTGCGGTAATAATGGCAACTCTAGCACTACCTATGGTTGTATTTGGTATGGCTCAGATAACAATAACATCATTTGACTATAATGATAGTGATGATAATATGAATAAAAATATTCAGTAATAATAATATTAACAAGATATATAATAATCAATAACATAAAAAATGAAAATTACAATAACGATGATGAGAATATTAATAGCAATGGTGCTCTTAACAACAAAATACTCCCGTTCATTATACTTTCCTAACAATACTTATATTGATACCATTTCCACACCAACGATAATACCAGCAACACCAACCAGAGCACTTACAATAGCAACAAGAACATGTCACCACAATAATAATAATTATGATAATTATAATAATAATAATAATAATAATGACAATTTCAATGATAAAACATTAATAATAATAGTAATAATAATAACTGGTAATAATAATAGTAATAAAATAAGAACACTAAAAATAGTAATAGTAATAACAACAACATTAAAGATAATAAAAATAACAATAACAATAACAATAATAATAATAATAGTAATAACAATAATAATAATAATAACAATAACAATGTCAATAAAAATAGTTATAATAATAATCATAATAATAACAAAATTAAAATTAAAACAAGGATATGCAATTCAAAAATTGTAGTTGTAATAACATCAAAAATACAATGCCAACAGCTTATAGAGCAATATGATGATGATGATGATGATGATGATGATATAAATAACAACAGCAACAAAATAACAACAACAACAACAACAACAACAATAATAATAATAATAATAATAATTTTTTTTTCAATGTCATATTTTGCTCTCAGTATCGTTATTATCAGTATATTATCATCACACCAACTATCAATACACTGATAATACTAGCAAAAACTTAATCATCATGACTAAGTATAAACAAACAGTATCATTAATTGCTGGCTATCATAATTATCACTGACATTATCAATATCATTATCATCATCGTAAGAATTCAGCAACAACAAAAAAAAAACATAAAAATATGAACAACTCTTATAGGAAAATGATTAACAACATGACTACCATTGTAATAACGTCATTTTTATCATTCTCGATAATAATAATAATAATAACAACAACAATAAAATAAAATATTAATAACAACAACAATGATAATATAAAATAATAATAATACTCCTTCTCTTCTTCGTCCTTTCCCCTTCTCTACCTCTATTCCCCCTTCCCACCTCCTCTTCCTCTTCCCAACCCCCCCCCCCTGCCTCCCCCCCCCCACCTGCCACACCTCCCCCCACCCTATCCCTCCTCCTCCCCTTACACACACGCCCTATCCCACCGCTAATAAAACAGTCCACCTTAACCACAGGTCATATCAGGGAAGTGTCGCCATTATGTTAAGAGAGAACCATCTATCTCCGACCCCCGTGACCTGACCTCCCTCGCCCCCCCCCCCTCGTCCTCAATCCTTCTGCACTTGCTTAGACCTTATGTGACCTGAAAATTGGTTATAGAAAATACATATGGATATGGATATCTAAAACATGTATATTTCTTTCCGTCTCTCTCATAAAGTTCATATATATATATACACATACATACTTGCACACACACACACACATATTATCTTAAGTACACACACACACACGCTCGCTCTCTCTCTCTCTCTCTCTCTCTCTCTCTTCTACTCTCTCTCTCTCTCTCTCTTCTCTCTCTCTCTCTCTCTCGTCTCTCTCTCTCTCACACTACACAACATATATGGATATGTTCTTACGTACACACACACACACACACACCAGCCCACACTACCTCCATACAAAACCAACACAACCAATATCGCCAGCCCATCTCTCCTCCTCCAATTCTCACATTACAGAACTCAAAAAAAAAAAGAAATCCTACATATGAGACACCTCCTCCCCCCCCCTTCCCCCCCTCCCTCCCCCTCCCCTCCCCCCCCCCCCAGCTTCCGAACCATTCATATCCGGTCGCCATCAGGAGCTCTTCTCTCTCGAGGGGCGTCCGCTTCCCTCGCGCCCTCTGGCAGGTGCTTGGCGCTGCGGAGGCGGGCGGCGCGAGTGTGTACGTCTTGAAGCGATGGTAATAGTGATGATGATAACAATAAGAATAACGGCAATAATGGTGGTTTGGTGGTGGTAATAATAATGATGAGGATGATGATAAAATAGTATAATATTATAATAACGATATAATAATAATATGATAATAAATAACAAATGACGATGGTAATATAATAACAACAATAATAATAGTAATCATAATAACAATAATATAAAGTACGATAATGATAATATAATAATAATAATAATAATAATAATATAATAATATAATAATAATAATAAATAATAATAATAATAATAATAATAAATAATAAAATAATAAAAAACAACAAAAAACATAAATAATCAAAAAAAACAAATATCAATAACAACATAAAGAACAAATAAAAAAATAATGACAATGATAATAATAACAATAATACAAGTAGAAGAACCAGGAGAAAAATGGAAAACAGAAAATCCCTGCCCGCCCTTTTCCATTAACCTTTAACAGCCAAGAGATGTTTATCATTCTCATCGGATGCAAGAAATATAATTCAATTTTATAGGACAAGAAACCTCGCATCAGTTTTACGAAGAAAGATACTTTTACCGAGTGCAAAAATGTCTATTTTTCTGTAATACGGAATAAAATCTTTCTCAAGACATGGCGAACAGAAACTCATTTTTAAAGAAAATAATTAATCCTTTCCTTTAAGAGAATATAAAACATGATTTATTATAATGGGAAAATAAACAAATGATTTAAAACTAAACAATTTTAAGGTAAAAACTTCAACTTATTTTTTCCAAGACAAAACAGGCCAATTCATATTCTAGAAAATCCAAACATTTTTAAGGCAATTTTCTCAGACAAATCTAACCAACTGTTTCTTAAAAAAAATGCTTTCTTGAAATTCAAGAACAAGAACCTTCTGAAAACAAAACTGTTTCTAAAAATACCAAACATATAGCAATACATAAACACACACACACACACACACACACACACACACACACACACACACACACACACACACACACACACACACACACACACACACACAACACACATATAAAATCCCAAGACGAATCAACCTCGACCCATTTTTTTTAAAGGTCAAAACAACTCCCCCCCTCTAATCCCTTTTACCCCCCCCTCCCTCCTCGTCTATTCATCTCGGAAAAGAATTAAGATTGAGCCATTTTCTTTAAGGCTTTCGCGACCTCAAGAAAATGAAAATCGGTCTCGAAGAATTATCGAGCTCTTCCTTCGAGACGATGCTGGGAGGGGGGGGGGGGGGGAAGGGGGAGGAGGGGTTGAGAATGGGCAGGAAGGGCAGAGGACGGAGGAGGAGGAGGAGGATGGAGGAAGGGAGGAGGAGGAGGATGGAGGAAGGGAGGAGGAGGATGGAGGAGGGAGGAGGAGGAGGGGAATGGAGTAGGAAGGGGGGGGGGGAGGGTAGCGGATTGGGAGAAAGGAGGAGGAGGAGGATGGAGGAAGGGAGGAGGAAGAGGGAAGGGAGTAGGATGGGGGGGGGAAGGGGGTAGCGGATTGGGAGAAAGGAGGAGAGGATGGAGGAAGGGAGGAGGAGGGGAAGGGAGTAGGAAGGGGGGGAAGGGGGAGGGTAGCGGATTGGGAGAAAGGAGGAGGATGAGGATGAGAGGAAGGGAGGAGGATGAGAGAAGATGAAGGAAGGTAGAGGACGGTGGTGCATAGAAAAGTAAGAATATGAAGGGGAAGAGGGAGGGAAGAGGATGGGGAAGATGATGAAAAGAGGAAGTAGGGGGATGGAGGAGGAGGAAGAGAGTGAGGGATACGGAGAAGTATGGAGGAAGTAAGAAAGAGAAAAGGGAGAACAGGAGGAGGATCGAGAAATATTAAAAAGGCAGAGGACATGGAGGAAAAGAAACGGAAGGAAGATAAGAAAACGAAACAAAAAAAGTAAAACCCAAACACAGAAAAAAACAACGAAACGAAAAAAAAAAAACATAAAATAAACAGTGAAAGCACCAGAATATGTTAACGGTGCGATAGAAAGATAAATTTTGATTTAAAAAAAATGCGACGAATCATGCAGTCCAACAAACAGCTGATTCACTGCTCTATCCCCCCCCCTCCCCCTCTTCCCCCTGGTCTTGCTCTGGCGGGGGGGGGGGGGGGTGAACGTTGCTGTACTGAAAAAGACGATTTTGCGATCAAAATCATCTTAATTTATCGAACAAAGAAAATGGTGGAAGAAAATACAATTCTACATGACAACACACATAAGAAAAGCAACACAAAAAATACGAATAAATCCATGACAGAAAAATAATAAACAAAATATAATGATAATAACAGAACCGTGAAACAGCAACAATCAATAATTATTAAAAACACATTAATAATTACAACAATAATAATGATGATGATGAAAATAATCATAACAACAACAATCTTAATAGAAATAATATCATTAATGATAATAATAATAATAATAAAGATTATAATAATAATATAATGATCATATGATAATAATGAAAATAATAATGAAGATAATGAAGATAAT
>NW_020870308.1:613591-618591 GCF_003789085.1 Penaeus vannamei
GAAGGAGAGTGAGAGGGAGGGATAAAAAGAGAGAGGTAGAGAGGGGGAAGGAGAAGGAGAGTGAGAGAGAAGGAGGGAGAAAAAGAGAGAGGTAAGAGGGGAAGGAGTGTGAGAGGGAGGGAGGGATAAAAAGAGAGAGGGGGAAGAAGGAGAGAGAGACGGGAGACGCAGACAGAGAGGGGGGAAAGGAGACGGAGAAAGGGAGAGAGAGAGAGAGAATTGTTAGGTGGATGGGAGCGGATAAGAGAAAAGAGAAAGACGCACCTGCATAACCTACACACACACCATCAACATACATGACCAGAAATATTCATCAACCCGAAAGCATCTGCGTACGCGTATGATGAGTCCGTTTCCGTCTGTAAGTGCGTTTGTGCGTGCGTGCGTGCGTGTGTACGTACTTTCCACTGGGGGTGAGAGAGTACGTCCTTCGAGTCAGGTCCTAATCGCTGCGCCAACTTCCGCCCTTCTTG
The DNA here is from genome assembly GCF_003789085.1 of Penaeus vannamei. Classification (NCBI taxonomy): domain Eukaryota; kingdom Metazoa; phylum Arthropoda; class Malacostraca; order Decapoda; family Penaeidae; genus Penaeus; species Penaeus vannamei. The sequence continues at coordinate 614,065 of NW_020870308.1, forward strand.
CCTGCACTCGGGCCGCGCGAAACTCATTTGCTTCTCAATCGCGAATCTTTCAAAAAATAATAAATAACCCAATTCTTTAAAAAAAAATAAATAACCCAATTCTTTTAAAAATAAATAAATAACCCAATTCTTTTAAAAATAAATAAATAACCCAATTCTTTTAAAAATAAATAAATAACCCAATTCTTTTAAAAATAAATAAATAACCCAATTCTTTTAAAAATAAATAAATACATAAGTAACCCGAGTCTTTCAAAAATAAACAGATAAATAAACTCAATTCTTTCAAAAATAATAAACGCAATTCTTAAAAATAAATAAATAAACGCAATTCTTTCAAAAAATAAAAAATAAATAAACGCAATTCTTTCAAAAAATAAAAAATAAAAAATTAAACCCAACGCTTCCAAAAATAACTAAACAAACAAACAGCGAGGCAATAATCACACGCATCCCGATTAAGCAGCCAAGCCCGAACTGGTGTAGAATGGGATTATCGGCATAGATGTCTTCCAGGAGGACTCGCACACGACGGAGCAGTATGGTGCCCTGGTATGGTGTTCCGGTATGGTGTTCTATCCCGCCCGCGAGCCCCCAGACACCATTCCGTCGGCGGCCCAGCGGAGTGCCCTTCCCGGTCTGTTCCTCAGGTCGCTTACGGTTCTGGACTTAGAGTGTTCTGTGGCAGTATCTATCTATCTATCTATCTATCCATCTATCTACCTCACTCTCTCTCTTCTCTTTCTCTTCTTCTTTCTTCTCTTTCTTTCTTTCTTTCTCTCTCTCTCTCTCTCTATCTATCTATCTATCTCTCTATCTCTTATCTTCTTCTCTCTCTCTCTCTCTCTCTCTCTCTCTCTCTCTCTCTCTGTGTGTGTGTGTGTGTGTGTGTGTGTGTGTGTGTGGTGTGTGTGTGTGTGTGTGTGTGTGTGTGTGTGTGTGGTGGTGTGTTTATCGAATATACGAGAACAAATGCTAGAAAACGTGATCGAAGTAAACTAATAATAATAATAATAAAACATAAATAAAAAAAACAAAAACAAAAATAGGAGGGATGAATGGGTGAGAGAGAGAGAGAGAGAGAGAGAGAGAGAGAGAGAGAGAGAGAGAGAGAGAGAGAGAGAGAGAGAGAGAGAGAGAGAGAGAGAGAGAGAGAGAGAGAGAGAGAGGGGGTAGGAAGTAAGCGAGGGAAGGCACGGCGGACGAGAGAAAAAAAACACCGAAAAAAGAAAAGAAAGTGGGAGAGAAAAAAAGAAAAAAGAAAACATCTCGTTGCGTTCAATTATCTCATCAATTAAGAACGCGAGCTTTTTACATACTTTCAACACGGTCATGAACGGAACGCAAGAGCCATCCACACGAGCCTTACACGCTAATCCAAAATGTCACAAAGAAAAAAATCGCTAATCACCAAGAGAAGAAAAGAAAATAAACAAAAAAAATAAAAAAGAGACAAACAAAACAAAACAAAAAAAAATAAATAAAATTCAGATCGTTCCAAATATTCCGCAGTCTTGGCCTAATTTTCGGCAGTTTTCTTTGTTTACCAAGATACAATTTCTTATACGAAATGTCAGTGAGAGAGAGAGAAAGAGAAAGAGAGAAAGAGAAAGAGAAAGAGAGAAAGAGAGAAAGAGAGAGAGAGAGAGAGAGAGAGAGAGAGAGAGAGAGAGAGAGAGAGAGAGAGAGAGAGAGAGAGAGAGAAGAGAGAGAGAGAGAGAGAGAGAGAGAGAGGAGGGAGGAGGTAGGGAAGGAGGGAGAGAGAGATGAGAAATAAGAAAAAAGGAAGAAACCGATAAATAAAAAAGACATCATATTACATCTATATCTATCTATCTATCTATCTATCTTATCTATATATATATATATATATATATATATAATATATATATATATATATATAGAGAGAGAGGAGAGAGAAGAGAGAGAGAGAGAGACGAGAGACAGAGAGAGGGAGAGGAGAGGGAGAGGGAGAGAGAGAGAAGAGAGAGAGAGAGAGAGAGAGAGAGAGAGAGAGAGAGAGAGAGAGAGAGAGAGAGAGAGAGAGAGAGAGAGAGAGAGAGGGAGGAGGAGGGAGGTAGGGAAGGAGGGAGAGAGAGATGAGAAAATAAAAAAAAAGCAAGAAACCGATAAATAAAAAGACATCATAGATATACATCTATATCTAATCTATCTATCTATCTATCTATCTATATAAGTATATGTATATATATATAGATATATATATATATATATATACGAGAGAGGGAGAGGGAGAGGGAGAGGAGAGAGAAGAGAGAGAGAGAGAGAGAGAGAAGAGAGAGAGAGAGAGAGAGAGAGAGAGAGAGAGAGAGAGAGAGAGAGAGAGAGAGAGATAAGAGGATGGAAGGAGGGAAGAGAGAGGAGATTAAAAAATAAACAAAATTAGAAAAAGAGGACAGAGAGAGATAGATAAAAAGATACAGAGATCTCCCCCCCCCTCTCCCACGAGCCTAAAACCAGTCCCCGCAGCCACGCAGATCTGGTCCACGAGCGCTCCGACTCCTCCGACCAGCACCCCCCCCCCTTCCCCCCCACCCCTAGATCGCCAACACCTCAGTCACGGCTCATAAGCTATGGCAGAGGTGGGGGGCGGGAGGGGGGGGGACCTGCCTCTCCAACCCTTATCCCATCCCTAACCTTCTGCTATTGTCACCCCTTCCCTCTCCTCCCTTCCTTTCCTTTCCCCTCTCCTCTCTCTCTCCCCTTCCCCTCTCTCCCTCTCTCTTCCCCTTCCCCTCTCCTCCTCTCCCTTCCCCCATCTCCTGCTCTCTCCTCACCTTCCTCCTTTCCTCTCTCTCCTTCCCTTCCCCTCTCTTCCTCTCCATTCCCTATCCCGTCTCCTCCTTTCCCTTTCCCTACCCACTCCCCCACCAGCCACTAGACCAGACTATGACGTCACGGCAGACACACGTGGAGATGATAAAGATAACGCAACAGGAAGATGCTCTCTCGAAGGGGTTTCTGTGGCTGCTGGGTACGCGCGTCCGCTTCTCCCCCTCCCCGTCTCCTGCCCCGCCCTCCCCTCCCCTCTTCTCCACGCTGGAGGGTTTGCAGAGACGAGCATCGCACAGAGAGAGAGGGAGGGAGAGGGAAGAAGAATGGGAGGAGAGGGAGACGGGGAGGGAGAGAGAGAGACGGGGAGGAGAGGGAAGAAGAATGGGAGGAGAGGGGAGACGGGGGGAGAGGGAGACGGGGGGGGAGAGAGAGGAGAGAGAGAGAGAGAGAGAGAGAGAGAGAGAGAGAGAGAGAGAGAGAGAGAGAGAGAGAACGAAAAAGAGTATAAAAAGACAGTATACAGCGCAAGGTAAGGGGGCAAGGGGAGAGAGAGGAGAAAAAGCAGAAAAGAGAAGAGAATAAAAGACAAAAGGCAAGAGAGGGGGGAAGGGCTCAGGAGTGGGGAGAGGGCACGGCCCCAGTCGCACCTTCCCCCAAAGTCCTTTAAATACGTATCAAGGACTCGGTGTGTGTCCGCTGTGGGGTGGAGGTGAGGGAAGGGGGGGGGGTAGGATGCAAGATCATGCACCCTTCTTTCCTCCTTACGCCGAGTTGGAGGGGGAGGGGAAGGAGTAAGAGGACGGGTCGGGAGAGGAGGAGGAGGAGGAGGAAGAAGAGAAGGGGAAGAGGATGAAGAGGAAGAGGGAGAAGAGAAGGGGGAGGAGGAGGAAGAAGAAGGGGGGAGAGAGGAGGTCGACGAGGAAAATGAGAGGGAGGAGGAACACAAGGAGAAGGAAAGCAAGAAGATCGAAGAAGATGAGGAGGGGGAGGAAGGTGAGAAGAATGAAAAGTAGGAGGAAAAACGAATAGGAAACGAAGAAAAAAGGACAGATCAGAGTGCGAAATCTCTCAGTTACTATGAGGGAGGAGGTGGAGAAAGCAGAGGAGAAGAAATGAGAAGAAAATACAAAGAGAAGAGGGAAGGAAGGGGGATGGAGGGGAAAGAGTGGGGGAAAGAGGGAGGGAGGAGGGGGGGAGGAAAGGAGGGAGGAGGGGAAGGGGGAGAGGAAGGAGGGAGGAGATGAGGGGAAGGAGGGGGGAGAGGATTAGGGGGGAGAGGTACGGAAGGAGGGAGTGGTGTTCTTCAGGTGGCGTTGACTTCGGCTGCAGCGGGGCGGGAGGGGGTTGCGGAGCGGTATGAGGGAGGGGGGGTGTGGGTGTGGGTGAAACGACACAGAACGGCATTATCCACAATCCACACGGCTACTGACTCACTCGCGGTATACGACAGACGGGGGGGGGGGGGGGTGTAAATGTGTGTTTGAATGTATTTGTTTATTTGTGTGTTTGCTTAATTGTTTGTTTGTATGAATGGGTGCGAGTGTGTTTGTTTGATGGGGTTTGGGTGTGTCTGTTTTGAATGTGTTGTCGAACGTGTGTGTGTGTGTGTGTGTGTGTGTGTGTGTGTGTGTGTGTGTGTGTATGTGTGTGTGTGTGTGTGTGTGTGTGTGTGTGTGTGTGTGTGTGTGTGTGTGGTGTGTGTGTGGTGGTGTGTGTGTGTGTGTGTGTGTG
>NW_020870308.1:628591-637509 GCF_003789085.1 Penaeus vannamei
GACCGACCGACCGATTCGTGGAGTCGGTCGCGAGAAAATGAAGCGGCGGCGAGGGCGACGTGGACCAGCAGCAGCGAGCGTGCGGCCAGACCGACGAGCAGTGCGGTCGGTCGGTCTCGGGGCCAGATGGAGGGACCAGTTCAGGTTCGGGCCGCAGGTCCTCCCCTCCGCGAGGTGAATGGACTTGCCCGGGCCACGTAGAGCCATGTCGGCCATACGCGAACTCCACACTTCTTACCTGCTCTTGCTCCTTCCGAGATAAAGCTCTATTTGATGCCGTCGTCGGTCTAGAAGAATATAAGCGTGGAAGGCATTATAACTGCACGATAAGGTCGAAGGAGTGTGTAAAATCCAGCGTATGTCTCAGTAAGTAATTCTTTCCACAAGAGATCGAGCAAAACTGGCCAACAGACGGGCGAAATTCCCATCATCGCTCGCGCACAGCCCCTCCGTTCTGATTGGTCGGTTTGTAATAATGGCGACCAATGGGAAGCGCGGAATACTCCTGAGGTCGTGAGTGAACGAATGCATACCAGCCCTCCCACTGACGTCATCGGGTGGGCGGAGCTTCATCCCACGCTCGGAGCACGGCTTCGTCTGGTATGGACTTCATAATGAAATTTTGTAGGGCTGTTCCGGAAAATCTTTCCGTCCATTTCTCTATTACTTTATAGACGACTTCATGCCAGTGCATTTTCCTACATCCTCTGTTGCTTAGATACTAGATCTAATATATTTATAGTGAGAGGTGAAGAAGGGAAAATATATTTGACAATCAATATTCCGTACTGGCCCTAACGTCTCCGAGTTGGTCACATGGCGCGTCGTCTGGTGGCCGCGGCGGACCAATCAGCGCGCAGGACGGAGAGCGCAGTCCCGAAATACTTGGAGCTGTAATTGCGGCGGGGGAAACGAAGTTAACAGGACCAGTTATGTTTTTTGTTGTTGTTGTTCTGTAATTTTCTTATTAAAGGGTCACTCCATATCAGTCATTTGGTAAGAGAAATCAAAATCGTTTCGAGTAATGCACGCCAGAAGGAAGCCTTAGTCAAATGTGTGCCGAGATGCGGGATGTCCGCCGAATTTGCAATTTGCATGATATGTATGAGCAAGTTGGAGCGACGGTGATATGGCAGCACGACTGACTAGTTGCCATTGGTCGCCAGACGGACCCTAGTCGGGCGTGTGCGTCAACATGCAACTTTGTCACGCTGGCTGATCAATCACTTGTTGGGTCGACTTGCACCATACACTTGTTTAGCCATTGGTACACTTTTAGGATTTAGGGCTGAGGTGCAACGGCGCGATTTGCCTGCCATGCAGATGGGCGGCTCAGCTGATGATCCTACAGTGGGCGATACATTTATTTACTATCTGTAAACGCTTAAGTGAAGATGGTGGAATTATGTTGTTGTTAACCATGGTAGGATGTTCATCAGAAAACTTTTTCCTCATAACTTTTTTCAGAGTTAATGAGAGGAACTTAGTATCAATACCCCATATCCCTTTAGTTGATATTCAAGTTCAGATCGCTCAGACGACAAAGTCCGGAAATAAGAGTTAAAAATCTTTTAATGATAGAGATTGGATTGCCCACTTGCATTCATGATGGACGATTAAGCAGTTGGGTGTTGTCAGCCACATAATGGCAACATGGCAAGAGAAGAGTAAATGACCTTAACACTTTCTTGCCGTGACACTGACAGGGGGGGGGGGTAAGTAGGTCAGTTGATACAGCAACTGCCAGTGGAAATTGATAGTTCTGTCGACGGGCGGCTGACGTTGCCATAAGCCAATAGCGAGCCAGGCGTTCCGCGATTGCATGCCTGGCAGGACGTGCATGGCCGGATGTGAATGAAATATGCATCCTCGCCGACTGACCGAATATCCGCAATCAATAGTGCGATCAGTTTTTCGGTTCATTAAGTCCTCGGTGTTGGGGAAGTCACTGGGCCATCTGCCACTCACGAGGCGCCGGCGGTGGCCCTCCCTGCTCGTCGTTCCGGCTGCTTTCGGGCTCCATTTTGGGCGGGGAGGCGCTCGGCGAGGGGCAGGTGCAGTGCTTGATGGTTCCTTGGGTGCACTGGGATTGATTTCGTGTTCATGTACTTTCAGGTGAACCGCGCTTGAATGTGCTTTCAGGTGCACTGTACTTGAATGTGCTTTCAGGTGCACTGTACTTGAATGTGCTGTAATGTGCTTTCAGGTAAATGTGCTTAACTGCCCCATGGTGTGTTTTCAGGTTAACTGTGCTTGAATTTGCCTCAATGTGCTTTCACGTAAACCGGGTTTGTATGACATTAAACCAAAGGGCATATGACATGTGAGAAAATTTTTTAAGTACAAAGTTATCGTGTGTAAGTTATGTGTATTTAAAATATACAACAGATCTAATCGCAGAGGATAATGGTTTCATTCCAATCCTAAATGTTCTAATTGATTCTGATTCACAAGGTATACTTAATCACCCTCATGACAAAGAGAAAGGGCGTTTGAATAGGTCAGCTGTGAGAATACTCTCTCTCTGTGGTCTGTCCTCTCTTCTCTCTCTCTCTCTCTCTCTCTCTCTCTCTCTCTCTCTCTCTCTCTTCTCTTCTTCTCTCTTCTCTCTCTCTCTCTCTCTCTCTCTCTCTCTCTCTTTCTTCTCTCTCTCTCTCTCTCTCTCTCTCTCTCTGCATCTCTCCTCTTCTGCCTATCTGTCTCCTTCTCTCTTCCTCTATCTCTATTTCTCTCTCTCTTTATCTCTGTGTGTCTGTCTGCCTATCTGTCTCTTCTCCTCATCTCTGTCTGTCCTCTCTTTCTCTATCTATCTGTTTATCTCTGTCTCTCTCTCTCTCCCTCCCTCCCCCTATTTAATCCAGAAAACACGGCAACTAGAAATATCCACCAAATTGCCACCCAAAGAGCAGGCCATGCACGTACCTCTACGCTGGATATCCCTTTACACAGGAATATCAGCCTGTGACAAGGTGGCTCAGAACTAGCACTGTCGAAGAACTGTGCAGTGCCATTATCTCGTGATAGAACGTGTTATCAGCTGTCTTCGAGATGATGAGGGCCCGATGTGGACTAGATGACATGGTGCCATCTGGTATTATGGAAGTATGGCAGGGTCATCACATATGAACAAAACTTTTAATTCAGTAATGAACTGCCTCGGAGACGGCAACCAGGCTACGCTTAGGATATTAGTACACTATACATTATGTGCAGGATGTAGTTTTGGAGGCAAAGCCATGCTCATGTCACCACTGCGAAGTGCGCAAGGCGCCCAAGTTGCATAATCATACACATTACTCACTTTGTTGCACGAAAACTGCATCCTATCGATCAAATAGCACAGCCCGGAGACCAGCACTTATTGACTATATTAATTCTATTATAGTCACTGGTCTTGCCTTTAATATGATTATTAATCTATTTATTTTATTTTATTTTATTTTATTTTATTCTTTATTTATTTATTTTTTTACCGACTAGATGATATGTGAATAAAATGATAGCAGTGACGTATGTATGTGTGTAGAGTTCATGACTGGCTGATAGTCCTTTACATAAATAGAGTTGCTTTGGCATCTTACCCCGGCTTTTTGCAGGGCTTGTACACTGTTTTGTAAATAAATTATGTGGAATCAAATTAAATTTTCATTCTCACACATTCACTCTCTCTCTCTCTCTCCCCTCCCTCCCTCTCCCTTCTCCCTCTCCTCTCCCTCCCCCTTCTCCCACTCCCCTCCTCCGTCTCCCCCTCCCTCTCCCCTCCCCCTCCCACTCCCCTCCCTCCCCTCCCTTCTCCCCCTCCAGCCTCCCTTCCTCCCTGGCTCCACCGTGTACTTTCTCCCCCCCCCCCTTCCCTTCCCAAGTGTGACGTCACCAAAAGGACAATCGCCACCAGCCCCTTCAATGGATATTCATGACGAGCCTTCGAGAGCGGCGCCATCTTTGTGTCTCAGAGACCCGCTGGTTTCGACGGCGCCCCTGTGGGAGGGAGGGGGGGAGGGGGGGGGGGGGGGGGAGGAGGGGTGACAGTAGGAAACGATGGTAGGAGAGAGAGAGAGAGAGATGGGAGGGGGGGAGGGTGAAGGGAAGGAAGGGGGCAGGGAAAGAGGGGGGGAGGACTGGGGAAAATGGGGAAGGAAAGAAAGGAGGAAGGGGGAAGGGGGATGGAAGTGAAGGAAGAGAAGAGAAGGGGAGGAAGTGATGGAAGGGAAGAGAGAAGAATGGATGGAAGTGATGGAAGGGAAGAGAGAAGTGACGTGAAGAAGTGATGGAAGGGGAGAGAGAAGAAGTGATGGAAGGCAAAAGAGAAGAAGGGATGGAAGGGAAGAGAAAAGAAGGGATAGAAGTGATGGAAGGGAAGAGAGAAGAAAGGATGGAAGTGAAGGAAGGGAAGATAGAAGAAAGGATGGAAGTGAAGAGAGAAGGGATGGAAGTGATTGAAGGGAAGAGAGAAGAAGGGATGGAAGTGTGAGAGAGAAGGGATGGAAGTGATGGAAGGGAAAAGAGAAGAAGGGATGGAAGGGAAGAGAAAAAAAAGGGTGGAAGTGATGGAAGGAAAGAGAGAAGAAGGGATGGAAGTGAAGGAAGGGAAGAGAGAAGAAAGGATGGAAGTGATGGAAGTGAAGAGAGAAGGGATGGAAGTGATGGAAGGGAAGAGAGAAGAAAAAGGATAAGTGATGAAGGAAGAGAAAGAAGAAGATGGAAGTGATAGAAGTGAAGAGGAAGAAGGAGGAAGTGATGGAAGTGAAGAGAGAAGGGATGGAAATGATGGAAGTGAAGAGATAAGGGATGGAAGTGAAGAGATTGGAAGGGATGGATGAGAAGTAAATGAAAAGAGGAAAGATGGAAGAAAAGGAGATGGATGGAAGTGATGGAAGTGATGAAGGAAGAGAGAAGAAGGGATGGAAGTGATGGAAGGAAGGAGAAGGGGATGGAAGGAAGAGAGAAGTGAAGGAAAGGAAGAAGAAGTGATGGAAAGGGAAGAGAGAAGATGGAAGGAAAAGAGAAGGGATGGAAGTGATGGAAGGGAAGAGAGAAGAAGGATGGAAATGATGGAAGGAAGAGAGAAGAAGGGATGGAAGTGAAGGAAGAGAGAAGAAGGGAAGGAAGAAGAAGTGATGGAAGGGAAGAGAGAAGAAGTGATGGAAGGGAAGAGAGAAGAAGGGTTGGAAGGGAAGAGAGAATAAGTGATGGAAGGGAAGGAAGAAGAAGTGATGGAAGGGAAGAGAGAAGAATGGATGGACGGGAGAGAGAAGAAGGGATGGAAGTGATGGAAGGGAAGAGAGAAGAAGGGATGGAAGTGATGGAAGGAAGAGAGAAGAAGGGATGGAAGGGAAGAGAGAGGAAGTGATGGAAGTGATGGAAGGGAAGAGAGAAGGGATGGAAATGATGAAGTGAAAGGATGAAGGGAAGAGAGAAGGATGGAAGGATGGAAGGAAGAGAGAAGAAGGATGGAAGTGATGGAAGTGGAAGTGATGGAAGGGAAGAGAGAAGAAGGATGGAAGTGATGGAAGGAAGAGAGTGGAAGGTGAAGAAGAAGGGATGGAATGGATGGAAGGGAGAAAGAGGAGGAATGATGAAGGAAGAGGAAGAGAAGAGATGGAAGGAAGAGAGAAAGATGGAAGTGATGGAAGGGAAGAAGAAGAGAAGGATGGAAAGATGGAAGGGAAGAAGAAAAGGATGGAAGTGATGGAAGGGAGAGAAAGAAGGGATGGAAGTGATGGAAGGAAAGAAGAGGGATGGAAAGAGAGAAGGAGAAGGGAAGAGAGAAGTGATGGAAGGGAAGAAGAGAAGAAGGGGAAATGATGGAAGGGAAGAGAGAAGAAGGGATGAAGTGAAAGGGAAGAGAAGTGAGGGAAAGTGGAGAAGGAAGAGAGAAGAAGTGATGGAAGGGAAGAGAGAAGAAGTGAAGGGAAGAGAGAATGATGGAAGGGAAGAAGAGAAGTGATGGAAGGAAGAGAGAGAAGGGATGGAGAAGAGAAGAAGGGATGGAAGTGATGGAAGGGAAGAGAGAAGAAGGATGGAAGTGATGGAAGGGAGGAGAAAGAGATATAAGGATGAAGAAGGAGAGAAGTGATGGAAGGGAAGAGGAAGAAGATGGAAGTGATGGAAGGAAGAGAGAAGTGAAGGGAAGGAGAATGAAAGGAAGGAAGGAAAAGTGGATGGAAGGGAAGAGAGAAGAAGGGATGGAAGTGATGGAAGGGAAGAGAGAAGAAAAAGTGGATGGAAGGGAAGAGAGAAGAAGGAAGGAAGAAGGGGAAGGATGGAAGGAAGAAGAAAGAAGTGATGGAAGGAAGAGAGAAGAAGTGATGGAAGGGAGAGAGAAGAAAGGGAAAGAGAGAAGAAAAGTGATGGAAGGAAGAGAGAAGAAGTGATGGAAGGGAAGAGAGAAGAAGTGATGGAAGGGAAGAGAGAAGAAGGGATGGAAGTGAAGGGAAGAGGAAGAGAGAAGGGAAGGGATGAAGTGATGGAAGGAAGAGAGAGGAAGTGATGGAAGGATGGAAGGAAGAGAGAAGAAAATGATGAAGGGAAGAGAGAAGAAGGATGGAAGTGAGGAAGGAAGAGAAGAAGATGGAGAAGGGAAGAGGAAGAAGGGATGGAAGTGATGAAGGGAAGAGAGAAGAAGTGATGGAATTGGAAGGGAAGAGAAGAAGGGATGGAAGTGATGGAAGGGAAGAGAGAAGAAGGGATGGAAGTGAATGGAAGGGAAGAGAGAAGAAGGGATGAAGTGATGGAAGGATGGGAAGGGAAGAGAGAAGAAGGGATGGAAGGGATGGAAGGGAAGAGAGAAGAAGTGATGGAAGTGATGGAAGGGAAGAGAGAAGAAGATGGAAGTGATGGAAGGAAGAAGAGAAGAAGGGATGGAAGTGATGGAAGGGGAAGAGAGAAGAAGTGGGAAGGGAAGAGAGAGGAAAGTGATGGAAGGAAGAGAGAAAAGGGATGGAAGATGAAGGGAAGAGAGAAGAAAGGGATGGAAGTGACGGAAGGGAAGAGAGAAGAAGGGATGGAAGTGATGGAAGGGAAGAGAGAAGGGATGGAAGGAAGAGAGAGGAAGAGAAGAAGAGAGAAGAAGGGATGGAAGGGAAGAAGAGGAAGGAAGGGAATGGAAGGGAAGAAGAGAAGAAGGGATGGAAGGGAAGAGAGAAGAAGGGATGGAAGGGAAGAGAGAAGAAGTGATGGAAGTGATAGAAGGGAAGAGAGAAGAAGTGATGGAAGGGAAGAGAGAAGAAGTGATGGAAGGAAAGAGAGAAGAAGTGATGGAAGTGATGGAAGGGAAGAGAGAATAAGTGATGGAAGGGAAGAGAGAAGAAGTGATGGAAGGAAGTGAAAAGAAGTGATGGAAGGGAAGATAGAAGAAGGGATGGAAGGGAAGAAGAAAAGGGATGGAATGATGGAAGGAAGAGAAAGAAGGGATGGAAGTGATGGAAGGGAAGAGAGAAGAAGGGATGGAAGTGATGGAAGGGAAAGAGAGAAGGATGGAAGGGAAGAGAGAGGGAAGTGATGGAAGGGAAAGAAGAGAAGGGATGGAAGTATGAAAGGGAAGAGAGAAGAAGATGGAAGTGATGGAAGGGAAGAGAGAAGAAGGGATGGAAGGGAAGAGAGAGGAAGTGATGGAAGGGAAGAGAAGAAGGGATGGAAGGGAAGAGAGAGGAAGGAAGAGGAAGAAGAGAAGGGATGGAAGTGATGGAAGGGAAGAGAGAAGAAGGAATGGAAGGGAAGAGAGAAGAAGGATGGAAGGAAGAGAGAAGGAAGTAGGAAGGAAGAGAGAGGAAGTGATAGAAGGGAAGAGAGAAGAAGTGATGGAAGGGAAGAGAGAAGAAGTGATGGAAGGAAAGAGAGAAGAAGGATGGAATGATGGAAGGAAGAGAGAATAGTGATGGAAGGAAAGAGAAGATGGAAGAAGAAAAAGAAGTGAATGGAAGGGAAGATAGAAGAAGGGAGGAAGGGAAGAGAGAAGAAGGGATGGAAGTGAAGGGAAGAGAGAAGAAGTGATGGAAGTGATGGAAGGGAAGAGAGAAGAAAGGATGATGGAGGGAAGAGAGAAGAAGGGGAAGTGAGAAGAAGAAGGAATGGAAGTGAAGAAAGGAGAAAGAAAGTGATGGAAGGGAAGAGAAGGGAAGAGAGAAGAAGTGATGGAAGGAAGAGAGAAGAAGGGATGGAATGAGAAAGGAAGAAAGAAGAAGATGGAAGTGATGGAAGGAAGAGAGAAGAAGGATGGAAGGGAAGAAAGAAGAAGGGAGAGTGAATCGGAAGGGAACATGGAAGGAAGAGAGAGAAGTGAATGGAAGGGAAGAGAGAAGATGAAGGATGGAAGGAAGAGAGAAGGGATGGAAGTGAAGGAAAGAAGAGAAGAAGGATGGAAAATGAGAGAAGAGATGGAAGAAGGGATGGAGGGAAGAGAGAGAAGTGATGGAAAGTGATGGAAGGGAAGAGAAGAAGGATGGAAGTGAGAAGGGAAGAGAGAAGGGATGGAAATGGAAGGGAGAAGAAGAAGATGGAGAATGGGAAGGGAAGAAGGAATGGAAGTGATGGAAGGAAGGAAGAAGGAAGAAAGAAAGAAGTGATGAAGTGATGGAAGAAGAAGAGAGAAGAAGGATGGAAGTTGGATGGAAAGAAGGGAGAAGAAGAAGGGATGATGGGAAGTGGGGAAGGGAAGAGGAGAAGAAGGAAATGAAGTGATGGAAGGGAAGAGAGAAGAAGGGGATGGAAGTTAAGGAAGGGAAGAGAAGAAGAAGTGATGGAAGGATGGAAGGAAAGAGAGAAAAAGGAATGGAAGTGATGGGGAAGAGAATAGTGGAGTGAGAGGGAAGAGAGAAGAAGGGATGGAAATTGAGGAAGGAAAGATGAGAAAAAGGGATGAAAGTGGATGGAAGGGAAGAGAGAAGAAGGGATGGAAGTGTGGAAGGAGAGAGAAGAAG
>NW_020870308.1:641891-644391 GCF_003789085.1 Penaeus vannamei
TTCCTCCTCTCCTTCTTTTTCCTCCTTCTCCTTTCTCCTGTGGTCGACCCTCCTCATCCTCTTCTCCTTCCTCCTCCTTCTTCTTCTTTCCTTCTATTCCTCCTACTCCTACTCCACTCCTTCATCGTCTTCTTCTTTTCCTTTCCTCCTCCTCCACCTCCTACTCCTCCTCTTCTTTCTTCTTTTCCTCCTCCTCCTCCTCCTTCATCTCTTCTTCTTTTCCCCCCATCTCCTCCTCCTCCCCCCCTTCCTCGCTCGCCATCTTCTCTTCTAATTACCCTAACGATCATCACCATCACAACGCACCCCTCCCCTTCCCTCTCCCCCTCCCCCACCCTTAACAAAAGGACAAAAGCGCGGATAAATCCCTAACGGCACCCCCCGCAGGCCCCCGAGGATACTACAAAAGCGCACGTCGCTCCACATCACCTACACAAAAACAAGGAAAAACCATAGTGATTACATCTAAGATATTATTTTTTTTCTTCTTCTTCTCTTTTCTCTCTTTTCCTTTTGGGCAGCGCTGAGAGGTCTTTGGTGGGATGTTGATGTTCTTTTTTTTGAGGGGGGGGGGGAGGGGTCAGATTCTTGGGGATATTGGTAAGTCTGTTTATTTGTTTAGGTTTTGGAAAGTTTTGTAGGTTTTTAGTAATTTTTGGAAAGTGTGATAGGTATCATTCATTTTAATTAATTTTCATTTTCCCTCTTTCCCATTTCGTATTCTCCCCTTTCTCTTTCTATCTTCGTCTTACATGCTCTCCTTTTTTCGCTTTCTTATTTGCTCTTCCTTCTCCTCGACATCTTTTCCTTGTCTTCCTTCTCTCTTTCCCTCTCCTTCTTTTTTATTTCTTCCTCTTCCCCCTTTCCCTCTCCCTCTCCCTCCTCTTTTTCTTTCTCTTCCCCCTCTCCCTTTCCCTGTCCTTCTTTTTTTTCTTTATCTCTCCCCTCTCCCTCCTCCCCATCTATGTTGGTAATGCCACCCTTCTCTCCTCCTTTCCCTCCTTCCTGTTCACCCTTTCCTCCCCCTTCTTCCTTTTCCTCCTCTCCCCTTCTCCCTTCCTTTTACATTGCTGTCGACACTCTTCTCTTCTCCATTTCCTCTCTCTTTCTTTCTCGCTTTCTCCCTCTTCCCTCCTTTCCTCTTCTTTCTCCGTTCTTCACTCGTTTCCCTCTTCTCTCCTTCTTTTTCCGCTCTCCCTATTTCTTTTTCCCACTCTTTTTCTCGTTTCCTCTTCCCCTGCAGCCCCCCTCCTCTCCCTTTCTCTCGCCTGCCTTCTCTCCTCCGTTCCCCTCTCCCTCCTTGTTTCCCCCTCTCCTTCTCTCCGCTTCTCACCCCTTCTTCCTCCTCCCCATTCTGTCGCGCCATCTCTCCTCCGTTTCCCTCTCCTCCCCTCTCCCTCCCGCCTCTTCCCCTCTCCTTCTCTTCGCCTCTTCCCCCCTTCCTTCCTCCTCCCCTATTCTGTCGCCGCCATCTCTCCTCCGTTTCCCCTCTCCTCCTCCTCCTCTCCTCGCCCTCTTCCCCTCTCCCTTCTCTTCGCCTCTTCCCCCCCTTCCTCCTCCCTCTTCTGTCGCCAGCCTTCTCTCCTCCGTTTCCCCTCTCCTCCTCTCGTCCCCTCTCCTCTTCCCCCCTTCCTTCCTCCTCCATTCTGTCGCCAGCCTTCTCTCCTCCGTTTCCCCTCTCTTCCTCTTCCCCTCTCCTCTTTCCCCCTTCCTTCCTCCTCCATTCTGTCGCCAGCCTTCTCTCCTCCGTTTCCCCTCTCTCCTCCTCTCTCCCTCCGCCTCTTCCCCTCCCTTCTCTCCGCCTCTCTCCTCCGTTTCCCCTCTCCTCCTCCTCTCCTCCGCCTCTCCTCTCCTTCTCTTCGCCTCTCCCCCCTTCCTTCTTCGTCCCCTCTTCTGTCGCCAGCCTTCCCTCCTCCGTTTCCCCTCTCCTCCTCTTCCCCTCGCCTCTTCCCCCTTTGCTTCCTCCTCCATTCTGTCGCCAGCCTTCTCTCCTCCGTTTCCCCTCTCCTCTTTCTTCCCCTCTCCCTCTTTCCCCCTTCCTTCCTCCTCCCCTCTTCTGCCGCCACCCTTCTCTCCTCCTTTTCCCCTCTCCTCCTCTTCCCCTCTCCTCTTCCCCCTTTCCTTCCTCCTCCATTCTGTCGCCAGCCTTCTCTCCTCCGTTTCCCCTCTCCTCCTCCTCTCCTCCGCCTCTTCCCCTCGCCTCTTCTGTCGCCAGCCTCTCTCCTCCGTTTTCCCCTCTCCTCCTCCTCTCCTCCGTTTCCCCTCTCCTCCGTTTCCCCTCTCCTCCTCCTCTCCTCCGCCTCTTCCCCTCGCCTCGCCTCCCTTCTCACCCGAGTCAACAATCTTGTGGTCGATCCAAACAATGGCGGGTCGCGTCATTTCCCCTTATTATTCCCCTCAAGAGTGTGAACAATGTGGACTTCCGGTCTGATGCGGGCGAGGGGAGAGAAGAGAGCGCCGGGGGGTTGGAGGGGAGGAGGGAGAGAGGCGGGGGGAGGTA
>NW_020870308.1:661891-666891 GCF_003789085.1 Penaeus vannamei
GAGAGGGATTTATTTTCATTAACTCACTGGATGTCTGTCTGACTGACTGATCTGTTCGTCTGCCACCCCCTCCCCATGACCTGTCTGTCTGATGTGTGTCTATGTTGTCTATTTATGTTTGGCTTTCTCTATCTATCTATCTGTCTCTGTCTGTTTGTCTGTCTGTCTATCTATCTGTCTGTCTATCTATCTATCTATCTATCTATCTATCTATCTATCTATCTATCTATCTATCTATCTATCTATCTATCTATCTATCTATCTATCTATCTATCTATCTCTCTATCTATCTAATCTATCTATCTATCTATCTATCTATCTAATCTACTATCTATCTCACCTCCACTCTCTCACTCACTCTCTCTCTCTCTCTCTCTCTCTCTCTCTTCTCTCTCTCTCTCTCTCTCTCTCTCTCTCTCTCTATCTATCTATCTATCTATCTATCTATCTATCTATATCTATCTATCTATCTATCTTATCTATCTATCTATCTATATATACTACCTCCCTCTCACTCACTCTTTCTCTCTCTCTCTCTCTCTCTCTCTCTCTCTCTCTCTCTCTCTCTCTCTCTCTCTCTCTCTCTCTCTCTCTCTCTCTCTCTCTCTCTCTCCTCTCTCTCTCCCTCTCCCTCTCCTCTCCCTCTCTTCTCTCTCTCCTCATTTCTCTCTCTCTCAAGAAAGGCATATTCTCATACCCAAACTATATATAAAAAAAAATCTTCTATATTAGGCAAAGGTAGGAAATTCCTCCACATGTAAACAAATTAAAGTGGTTTAAGCCCTAACAGAAATACAGTTATAATACGTTTATTGTATTTTACAAAATTATACAATTAGAGTCCTTAAAATTAGCCTAAATATAAGGTCAGTCATTGTAAGCAATAAGTGTTATTATGTTATTCTGAATATGTACTGGATATCTAATATGCTTATTGCATTATATTGTGTTACGCAAATGTTGTTTATGTAAAAAAATGAAGATAATAAAAGAGAGAGAGAGAGAGAGAGAGAGAGAGAGAGAGAGAGAGAGAGAGAGAGAGAGAGAGAGAGAGAGAGAGAGAGAGATAACCATTGTAACTAATGGAATAAAATATTTAATTGGAATTAGGAATTTCTCCCCTCCCTTCTCTATCTATCTCTCTTCTCTCTCTCTCTTCTCTCTTCTCTCTTTCTCTCCCCCTCTCTCTCTATCTTTCTCTCTCTCTTTCCCATTCTCACTCTCTCACTCACTCACTCAATCTCCATGTACGTCAACCAATATTTTCATCTATTTATTTACCTATGCATCTATCTATCTGTCTATCCATCTCAATAAATTCATCTTCTATCCATCAGCGCCCCCCTCCCCCTCCCCCCCATCCCCCTCCTTTTATAACCCCCCTAGTTGTTCTTAGTGAGTGGATAGGGGTGTGTAGGGGTGGGGGTGGGGGGGTGGGGGGGTATGCTACAATCTCGTAAACAGGATATATTGATTATGGAAATACGAAATATTTGTTAGAGAAAAGAGGTATGCTTGAGAGAGAGAAAAAAAAAAAATACTGCCCTGGTATGTCTAAATGTTAGAATAGAGTTTTCATAATGACAGATACACTATATCATTTCCATTTTCTCTTTCATTCGTTGAATTATTCACTATCACGTTTTACATTTGGTGTTCATTTATTTGATTTGCAGTATCCATTGATTTCGTCTTTATCGCTATTGGTTATCAGTTCACGTAACTGAATGTTTATATTTTACACAGGAAGTGCATAACCTTCATAGCTTATATATTTCTATATGTGGAGAGTAAGTGCTTTCGGGATAATGTGATCGGATTAAGCTATAGAGTATAGGATATAACTCTATACATATACGCTTATTGACATTTACCTTAAACACATTAACAATAACCTCACATGTACAGATAGTTATTCAGGTATCAAGTGTACATATTGTGCGTGTATTTAGGTAGACACATAGATACACTTTCAAAGATGCAAAGATCCATATGTACACACAGATATATATATATGCGCACACGTACACACAGCGGTACACAGGTAGCAACACTTGCACAGATATTAACTTAGACTAGAAAGAGAATTCTAGATATTTTAACATTTCACTTTTTATTCGTCAATTCTTTTATTTCCAGTCATAAGGAGAAACAGTTCCCCACAACTATAATCATATTTTCTTTCTTTTTTTTTTCTTTTACTATTATCATCTCAGTCACGAGTTTATTCATTTTGTTATTTACTAACATCCAAAACAGACGAATATCAGACCAACTATAAAACATGATAGCCGGAATAATCTAACAGGGGGATCCACCCGAATAAAAAAAAAAAAAAAAAAAAAATAAAAATAAAATAAAAAAGATAAAAAAAAAAAAAAAAAAAAGTATGATAAATCGCTTCTACATTCATCGAACAGGTAATGAGAATCCAGATATGATTTTGGAATATGAAGATTAGCAATTCTTTATAGTTTATCTGGTCTCGCTGTCATGTTTATAATGCTTAATGTCGTTTTTTTACGAAGGGGGAATTGACCCATAATGGCAGATGAATGTCGACCACAAGTACCTCGCCTTATCCTTATTTTATGAGACGGGTTTGTCACGTTTTTGCCGCGAGTGACTCTGTTTTTCGAGTGGGTGTGTGTGAGTTTGGAGTCCGACGAAAATGAATAACTTACGCGACTATTCATGTTTTTTTGTCTTGTTTATTACTGTGGATGTTTTTCTTCATCGTCTTCTTATCGTTATTCGTCTTTTTTTCATCTTTCTTTCTCTCTTTCTTTCTTTACTTTCTTTTTTCCTTCAGCAAACAAGGTATTTTTTCCTTTTTATATGTTTCTTGTAGTCCGCTTTTGAATATTATTTTAGGGGTATTTTTCTCTATCTTACTTTTTCCTGCTTTATCAGTTCTCTCTACCCCACTTTTCTTTGCCTTCTCTCTTTTTCTCTCTCTTTTTTCTTGGGTCTTCCTTCTTCCCATCTTTCACCTTAATCACTTTCAAAATCAGTTATTTTTTCCACGACATGAACCGGTGTGTACTTAAGTGATGTATGACATGTATGTAAATGTTGACTCTTTTCATAATAACATATAGATGTTACATGTTTTCCGGCACTTATAAGACATAACACATTCCTAATGATAAATATAAGAAAACAATGCGTAAGTCTTTGGCAGTAAATATATAACATTAAAGAAGACAGAGAATATAACGTCATAATGTTATGTTGATACTAAAGGAAGATTTACAAGCTTTTATAAAGTAAGATATCTAAAAAAAAAAAAAAAAAAAAAAAAAAAAAAAAGTATTGACAGGAAAAGAAATAAAAGACTATTCTTCTCAGGAAAAGACTTTAAAAATCGCATAAAAAGAACAAGAACAGACGCTCGTGTTCTCGTGAAACACAGGAGGCGGAGTCGCGCCGATTTCGACATGGTAAACGTGCATAGAAGATCAGCAAAAACAACGCGTCTGTTTGGAGGAGTTTTACCACGTTCTTAAGAGCTGTCGTGGCAGGCCCTCGTTTGCCCTTTTTTGGCATGCCTGACTCTCGATATTCATGTGGCTCGTAAATGATCATGATTTTGGCATGCGTGACTTTTTTCCCCCCATTTCTCTCTCTCTCTCTCTCTCTCTCTCTTTTTTTTTTTTTTTTTTTTTTTTTTTTTGGGAAGATCGTCCTTGTGGGTTATACTGGTAAAGTTGAATTGACTGCGGTGTTCCCTCGTTCTTTTTTTTTTCTCTCTTTCTGCAACAGCAACATGCACTAAAATGCGAAAAGAGGTATGTGAATATAACATAAAACTGAACATATATTCCTAAAAGTCTGCGGGTAAAAAAAAAAAAAAAAAAAAAAAAAAAAAAAAAAAAAGGATATCACGCGCCGTTACTGCAGACTAAAAAGACTAACACGTGTTTCCCACTTTTGTCACATTTGCATAATCTAATCTTTAACATCAACTTAAACAGGGACTGAATAGAGATCGCCACAACGCACGGAGTCAAGATCCTGTATCATTCCCAGAGTCTTATACAAGTAATAATTCCATTGTAATATAAATAGCTATCTTTTTTTTTCGAAAAGCGTTTGACGAGCGAATTCCTGTTCTGATGGCAGAGCACATGCAATTATGCATCAATTAATTGAATATTCATTTTCCTATAAATGATGGCGTGGTGTTGGGTTACACAAGCTTTCAATAAGCATAAAACATTTTAAACAGTTTGGAGTTCCGGCCGGTGACAGTTTGTTTATAGGTATTAAAATGTTTGCATACATTAACATATTTACCATATCTCATAGCTCTTAAATCACCCCCTGATATTAAACTTCATATTGAATTTTATTTCCCTCGTTCAACATAGACAATGTGTGGTGCTGATTATGAATATAAACAGTGTAAGTAATATTAGATATATTGTTTTATCAATAATGTTATCTATCATTTGCAATCTGATGCATTTAGCTACATCTTATCATTGTCACTAGTGCAGTGCTATTATTATCATCTACACTGTTTTTATTGCTATATATTATCTTGCATAATGTATTACTTTTGCTGTTTCTGATGTTGTCATGATTGTTATTATTATCATTATCATTATTATCAATATCATCTTCATTATCATCCTCGTTTTGGCTATCGTCATCTTTACTGTTATCATTATAATTATCATTACTATTATCGTTTTATTTTTGTTAGTATTGTTAACCTTCTTATTATCATCATTATTATAACTATTATTATTGTCATTATTATCATTATAGTCATTATTATTACTCGTTATTATTTTCCTTATTATAATCAACACTATCATTAATATCATTGCCATTATTTTTGTTATCATTATTATCAATTATCCTATATTATTATTACTAGTTGTAGTAGTAGTAGTAGTATCATTTTTACTATTATTACTATTATCATAATCATTATTATCCCAAGTATTATTACTATCATTGTTATTATTATTATCATCATTATTATGGTT
>NW_020870308.1:679391-684391 GCF_003789085.1 Penaeus vannamei
ATAAGAATGATACTGTAATGACTATAATAACAATAATAATAATAATAATAGCTGCCTGTTGAGAGCTCTTGCATCATACATGCGCAAGAACAATCCGGACGACACACTTATATAAGAATGTAAGTAATGGCGAGTTTAGAATAACCGTTGAAAGATTGATGCGCCCTAATTAGAAAGGCCAGAGAAAATGGCGGACGCGGTGATTTTCTTCGAATAACGTGTAATTTGCGGCCAAACACCTCGTTCGGCGTCGCTAAGTGGTTCAGATTTGGGGCGATTTGGCGATGAGTTGTGCCATTTTAAATGTTTGATAAGAGGTGTAATGTTTGGATTCTGTGTCGTAAATCGGGTCTAATTTCTCCGCCACCTTCCTCGGGGTTCTGGAGAAAGCACGTAATCCTTGCTAAGAAGGGCTGCTGGCGCGCTTCAGCCGGGGTAATTGATTGGCTTGTTGGCTCGTTGGCTGATTTTGTGTTTAACTGTTGTGTTGGGGAATTTTGATTTTCTTTCTTTCTTTTTCTTTTCTTTTTCTTGTTTTTCGTTTTTACGGGTCGAAATTTATTGATTTTTGATCTCTGGTTGTGTGTTTCTCTTCCTGGTTCTCTCTCTCTCTATCTATCTATCCATCTACTTCCATTTATTCTCTCTCTCTCTCTCTCTCTCTCTCTCTCTCTCTCTCTCTCTCTCTCTCTCTCTCTCTCTCTCTCTTTCTCTCTTTCTCTCTTTCTCTTTCTCTCTTTCTCTCTTTCTCTCTCTCTCTCTCTCTCTCTCTCTCTCTTTCTCTCTCTTTCTATCTATCTATCCATCTATCTTCTTTCATCCTCGTTCTTCTCTCTCTCCTACTCCCCCCCCCCCTCTCTCTCTCTCTCTCTCTCTCTCTCTCTCTCTCTCTCTCTCTCTCTATCTCTCTTTCTCTCTTTCTCTCTTTCTCTCTTTCTCTCTTTTCTCTTTCTCTCTTTCTCTCTCTCTCTCTCTCTCTCTCTCTCTCTCTCTCTCTCTCTATCTATCTATCCATCTATCTTTCTTTCTCCTTTCTTCTCTCTCCTACTCCCCCCCCCCCCTCTCTCTCTCTCTCTCTCTCTCTCTCTCTTCTCTCTCTCTCTCTCTCTCTCTCTCTCTCTCTCTCTCTCTCTCTCATCATAATGAAAAATAACGAAAAGAAAATCTTTTGAAAAGATTTTAAAATCTTATTATGATGACCAGAACTAACTCTAAGCACAGTCGCTGAAAGGACGAATGACAAGAGAAGAAATGAGACAAAAAAAAAGGAAGTGGCATCATCGACAACTGCTGAAATGACTCTCGAAGAATGAGAGTCATCTCTGAGTACACAAAGGAGAGAAAAAAAAAAAACATGTGTAACTCAGAAAGCATTGAAACGTCGTTTGCTCTCGAATGCTTCACAGATGTCGTGGACCAAATAAAGATTAGGATAAGAATAAGGACAATGATAACAATGCAGCAATGATAATGATAATGATGACAGTAATAATGATGATAATAAGAACGGTGGTGGCAGTAACAATGCTAGCAATATGATGATGATGGTATTAGTAATAATGGCAATAATAGTAATGATGATAATACTACAAATAATACTAGTGATAGCAGTAATTATAAGAAAGAGAAGAAGAGGGAGAAGAAAAATAACAAAAAAGAAACTATTGATATAATCCCAGACAAAAGTTATATACGGATGAAGATAATTGCCTCTGTTTCGTTCCCCCTTTTTATTCCCTTCCTTTCCCTTGTCTTCCCTCCTCTTTTTCCTCCTTCTATATACTCTTTTCTCCCTCCCTTACCTCCTCCTTTCTTGATTTCTTTCCCACATCCTTCTTCCTTTCCTTCTTCTTTTCTCCTCCCTTTCCCTCCTCCTCCCCTTATCTCCCTCTTTCCGCTCTTCCTTTATTTCCTTCTCCCTTCCTTTCCTTCCTCCTCACTCCTGCCTTCTTTTCTCCTCCTCCCTTTACTTTCTCCCTCCTTCCTTTATTTCCCTCCTCCCTCCTCCTTCCGTTCTTTCTTCTCCCCCCTCCTCCCTTTCTTTCCCTTCCCCTTCCTCCCTTTCCTTCCTCCTCCCTTTGTCTCTTCCCTCCTCCCTCCTCCCCTCCTCCTTTCCCTCCTCCTTGACCTCCTTCCTCTCCCCCCCCCTTCCTCCCTCCTTCCTCCTTCCTCCTCCCTCCTCCCCCCCTCCCTTTCTCCTCCCCCTCCCTACCTTCCATTCCCTCCTCCTCCTTCCTCCTTCCCCTTAAGTGCACCGCCATAACCTGGACAAGACGCCCACAATCGCCCACAATCACAGCATCGATTTCCCAGCATATCACGGCCAGGCAGTCGTCAGCTGTTTGCCCTGCATTAATGAAGTTTCATAATTCATGATTCTAAAAAAAGGAGAAAAGAAAGAAAAAAAATAGAGGATGGAGAAGATGAAGAGGAGGAGAAAAGAAGAGGAGAAGAAGAAGGAGGAGGAGAGAGGAGGAGGAGAAGAAGAGAAGAAGAGAAGAAGAAGGAGGAGGAGAAGAAGAAAAAGGAGAAGAAAGAAGAAAAATTGTTTTCAAGTTTTTTTTGTCTATTTCTCTTTCTCGCTTTCGCTATCTTTGGTTATGTATGTTTCATTTATTCTTTGTCCGTTTATCAATAGCTCCTTTTTTTCCTTTCCTCTCTCTTTCTCCGTCTCCTTCATTCCTTTCGTCTCTCTCGTCCCTTTTTCTCTTATTCCTCTCTCTCTTCCATCCTTCTTTGTCCTCTTTCCTTATTTTCTTTTCTCTTTTCTTCCTCCACTCTTCTACCTCTTCAATTCTTGTCGTTTTTGCCTTATTCTCTGACATCCCTTCCCTTCCTTCAGTGTTCCTTCTCTTCCGCTTTCTCGCTTTCTTTCCTTTCTCCATCTCCCTCCTTTTCCTTTCTTCCTTCTCTCCTTTTCCTGGTCTTCCCTTTCTTCCTTCTCTCCTTTTGCTGGTCTTCCCTTTATTCCTTATTCCTCTTTCCCCCTCTCTCCCCCTTTCTTCCTTCTGGCCTTCTCCCTATTTTTCTTGTTCCCTCTTCTCTACACTCCCTCCTTCTCTCAATCTTCCTGAAATTCCCTTTCTCCTTCTCTCTTCTTTCCTTCCTTCTTCCTCTCTTTCCCTTTTTCCCTCATTTCCATCTTTCCTTTCCCTCTCTTCTCTCCTTTCTCCCTCTCTTCCTCCCCTCATCCCAATCTTCCCTTTCTTATCTCCCTCCCTCCTCCTTCTCCTCCTGCCCTCCTCTGAGGATCTCTCCCTTCCCTCATTTATTCTCCTCTGCGTTATTCCTCTTTCTTTCTCTCTCTCTTTCTTCCCTTCTTCTTCCTTTCCCTTCCTTTCTTCCTCTTTCACCCAATCTTTCTTCCACCTTTTCCATTCTTCACTCCCCCTTAAACCTCCCTCCTTCCCTCCCCTCCCTTCTCTTCCCTTCCTCCCTCCTCCCCTCCCTCCCCTTCCCTCCTTCCCTCCCTCCCACCCTCCCCTCCCTTCTCCTCCCCTCCCTCACTCCTTCCCTTCCCTTCCCTTCCCTCCCCTCCCCTCCCCTCCATCTCCCCTCCCATCTCCTCCCCCCTTCCCCCCACCCACCCCGTCATAAATCCCCCCAAAAAACCCGAAAAGCGATAACGCGACGCCGCCCTTCGCGCCACTCCGAACGCCTCCTGATTGTTCGCCTTTGACGGAGCGAAGCCGAGGGTCACGTGGTCTCGAGGCTTCGATGACGTAAACACAGGCACATGCAGATCGTCCGCGTAAATCACCGGCGCAGATTAGGTTTTTCGAGGTTTAATTTGCAGGCGAGTGCGGCGACGAGTTGGATTCGGGGGTGGGGGGGGAGGGGGAGAAGGGGAGGGGGGGGTGGAGGGAGAGGGGTGAGGGGTCGAGAAGGGAAGGGGGAGGAGGATGGTGGAGGGGAGGGGGTGTGGCCGAGAAGGAAGGAAGGGGAGGCGAGGGATTGTGTGGGAGTGGAAGGGTATGGGGGCGAGATGGGAAGGAAGGAGGGTGAGGGAGGGGATGTGTGGGGGTGGAGAGGGGGATGAGGGGTAGATAAGGGGAAGGAGGTAGGGGGAGGGATGAGGGCGCAGAGAAGGGTAAGGAAGGAGGGAAGAGGAGGGGGGTAAAGCGCGAGAAGGGGGAAAAGAAGGGAGGAGGGAGGGATCATGTGGGGTGTGGGCATGAGGCGAGAAGGGAAGGAGAGGGGGAGGAGGTGATTGTGTGGGTGGGAGGGGGATGATGGAGGGGAGAGGGGAGGAGAGGAGGGGTTTGTGTGGGTGGGAGGTGGATGGTGGAGGGTGAGGGGGGCAAGAAGGGGAAGGGGGAGGGAGGGATTATGTGGAGGTTGGGAGGAGGATAATTATGTTAATCAAAATGATGATAATAGAGATAGTGATACTGATATACTAATGATAATGATGATATTAATAACAATAAAATAAATAATGCTGATTATAATGATAAAAGTAACAATAATAGTTGGGCTAGTAATAATGATAATGATTATGATGATAATGATGATAATAATAATGATAATGATTATTATGATATGATCATTATGATACTGATGGATTATGATGATGAGGATCATATGATAATGATATTAGAATAATAATAATTATTATAATAACAATGATAATAACAACAATAATAATAATTATGATAATATATTAATAATAATAATAATAATAATAATAATAATAATAATAATAATAATAATATAATAATAATATTAATAATACGAAGAAAGTTGATAACAATGAAAATGTTAATGATGGTGGCAAGAGTAATAACAAGAACAAAAAACAATAATGATACTACTACAAAATAATAATGATAATAATAATAATTATTATGATTATTATATATATATATATATATATATATATATATATATATTATATATATATATATATATATACACACACATACATATATATATATATATATATATATATATATATATATATATATATATATATATATATATCAATAATGATAATGATA
>NW_020870308.1:694391-696891 GCF_003789085.1 Penaeus vannamei
CTCCTCGGAGTCTCCTCTCACTTTTCTGGCTTTCTTTGTAGCTCTCTCTCTCTTTTCTCTTTCTGATTATATCTTTCTCTCCTCTATTTGTCTATTTATATCTTTATCTTTCTCTCTCTCTCTCTCTCTCTCTCTCTCTCTCTCTCTCTCTCTCTCTCTCTCTCTCTCTCTCTCTCTCTCTCTCTCTCTATATATATATATATATATATATATATATATATATATATATATATATATATATATATATATATATATATATATATATCCATCTATCTATCTATATATCTGTCTATCTCTCTGTATCTGCCTCTGTCTCTCCCCTATCTCTATCTATATATCTACAGTATTATTGCTGGTTTAAATATTGCTTTGTCAATATCTCTTCTATCCATGGAGATTGAAAAACAGCAGTATATTTTATTGACAGCTTTGGAGCTTTCCAGAAAAGAATGTCAACAATTATCGTTTTGTTATCTTAAGGGCAATGGAAATAGTTTGATCTTATCAGTACAATCAAAATTTCCATTGCCATAATCATAGCTGGTGTAAAATCATCTAATTTGCCATGATCCTTATTTCTTATATGTTTTTTTTATAACTATAAATATAATCCTTACTATGATTATCATCTGCATTATTCCAACTGCTAAATCAACATTAATATGATTACCATAATCACCTACATAACTGCAATGACTGCAATTAACAATTAACGTAATGCCGATCATTATCCTTCTTAGGATGCTTGATTGATTAATGCATAGATTAAGTAGCCTCTTCCATTAAAAAGAGAAAGTTTTATAGTCCTTATTTGTAAACTTGGATATCTCACATAACGTACACAAGACAGCCCAAAATTGTTTGCAAAATATGTGTTCGTCGGCGAATCAAAATGACCATCTCAACCGCGTTTCATCGACGTCTTCTGAAACCTTGATGAACCAGAATATCAAAGGCCACCAGGTTGATGCATCTTGAAATCCGCTTTATAGAACCTGTCGAGTTTGCTCTTCATGCTGAATATACCTTTACCATTCATGGCTTTATCTTATATATATATATATATATATATATATATATATATATATTATATATATATATATATATATATATATATATATATATATATATATATATATATATATATTATATATATATATATATATATATATATATATATACATATATATTATATATATATATATATATATATATATATATATATATATATATATTATATATATATATATATATACTATATATATATTATATATATATATATATATATATATATATATATAATATATATTATAGTATGTATGTATGTACACACACACACACACACACACACACAACACACAGACACACAACACACACACACACACACACACACACAACACACAACACACACACACACACACATACACATAGATAGATGGATAGATAGATAGGTGGAGATAAATATAAGATATATATACACACACGCACACACACACACACACACACACATGATATATATATATATATATGAATATATATATAATATATATATATATATATATATATATATATATATATATACTATACATACATACATATATATATATATATATTATATATATATATATATATATATATATATTATAATAATTATATATAGTATATACTATATAATATACATAAATATATATACGTATATATATATATATACATATATATACATTTGATATATAATTTGCTCTATAATAATAAAAATAAATGATGAAAAAGACACTTTACAAAATAAAAAGGATAACAACAACAATGAAATAATTAAATGAAATAGTAATGATAATAAATTAACAAATATGATGATTATCATGTGATAATGATAACAGAAATAACAGAATAATAGAAGCATAATATAATAATAACACATATGATATGATAATAATAAAGCAGTGAATTAATAACAGAAAAATATGATAATCATAATAATAATGATGCTAATAATGATAATAATATGATAATGACAATAACAATAAACGTAATGACAATAATAATGATGAATACATTACTGCTGATGATGATGATGGTGTTGGTAATATTAATTATTTTTCTTGTAATAATAGTAATGATAATGATAATAATAATGATAATAATTCGATAATAGTCCTAATGATAATAGAAATGATAATAGTAATAAGGAGAGAGAATAAATAATAGATAAATAAATAATAAAAAAAAAAGGAAGATGGTCTAATAATAATAATAATGATACATAATTCGAAATAGTCTACTGCATATACCGTAATAAGGGGAAGAAGCCAAATAAATAATTAATAACTAAATACAATTACCCGATAAAAAATACCGAATGGTAATAATAATAATTAATGATACATAACTTATACACTTACAATAATTCCAATAACAACAACAACCAACAATAATAATAATAATGATAATAACAATCACACATTAGTTAACTAATGATAATAATAATGTGATCAGTAATATC
>NW_020870308.1:704391-709391 GCF_003789085.1 Penaeus vannamei
TTAAAATCTCTCTGTCTATTCTTTCATTTCATTTTCCCTTTTTTTCGCTACTTTTTGTGTGTTTCTTGTCATATTCTGTCTTTAAGATCCCTCTGCCCATTCTTATCCCTTCCCCTTCTCCCTCCCTTCTCCTCCCTTCCCTCCCTCCCCTTCCCCCCCTTCCTCCCTTCCTCCCTCCCCTTCCCTCGCCTCCGACGCCCTCCCGCCGCCACCGCCTTCGCCGCCGCCGCCGAGACGAGGCAGCGGGATCCCCGGGCGAGGCCGCGTAAGACTCGGGTCCCGCGCCCTGGGTCCTTTCTTGACGGCGGTGGCGATTCATTATTCATGGACTGAGAGCATAGCTGAAACGCGGCAATTTGCTCTTATCGTCACTGTTCCTGCGCCCCGCTTTGAAGTCCGCGTTTTCATGTGTTAATGCCGTCACTTGATTTACATAGTCAAGTGCTCCGGCTAGTATCATCCGTCGTTTATACCGATAACACCCGAATGCCGCCGCTTTCTTGGACCGCAATCCCCTCTTAACCCTCGCATCACGCCCGTATCACGCCCATAAACCGCCCCAGGACCCGTCGCCAGCCCGGCGCAGGAGGCCCCGTCACATAAAGCGGAGAGACGCCCATATCGCCGGAGTCTCCCCACTTACTCTCTTCTGAGACGGATAAAAAGAGGTACACGAGATGAAAGCGCTCCCAACGCGTCCTCATCCGAGTTTAACTTGTGCATTAAGAAGGGAAGGACGATTTCATAAATACAGATGACGTTTTCAACCCTTTCTGGTCCGGGCGGTTGAGGAGATCGTCACCGAGGCGGCGGAGGAAACCCCAAGACGCAGGAGAAAGTCTCAAAGAGCACCTCGTTCTTCGGCGTTTAGTCCCTGCCAGGCATTTAAGGCATTTAAGGCATTTAAGGAGCCACGTTATCCTGAATCCATCTCGCCGACTCTTCTCGCGACGACACAAGCGCTTGCCAAAGTCCTTGTCAAAAATGGAAGCTTAAAAGGGAGCTTCCTGTGTTAAAAATTATGATAATGATAATAATAATAATAATGACAATAATGATAATAATAATAATAATAATATAATAATAATAATATAATAATAATAATATAATAATATAATAATAAATATAATAATAATAATAATAATAAATAATAATAATAATAATAATAATAATAATAATATATAATAATAATAAATAATAATATAATAATAATAATAATGATAATAATAATATGATAATAATGATAATAATAATAATAATGATAATATAATAATAATAATAATAATAATAATAATAATAATAATTAATAAAATGAACAAATAAAACATAGATAAAAAGGAATAGAAACAAATAGAATAAGACAAAAAATGAAAAATAAAAAATAAGGACTTTCTCTGCAGGATGTACATATCCAGCTGATGGATCACAAAGACGAAATCTTATTGCACAGATTGCTCACCATTTGCACGCTGCCATCTCATGCTTCTCAAAAACAATGAGTTTATCTTATAAGCTTAAATCGGATTTATTTGACTATATATTTTCATCTGTGTACACGCCCGTCAGCAATGTTATCTATTTTACGATCTATCGCAACGCCCATCACTTTATTTGTTTGTTTTTATTCACTTCTCCGTTTGTTTGTCTAACAAGCTAGCTATGACTATCCTCCCATCCATAAATCAGTTCCTATCCTATGCTATCCATCCATCTATCCATCCTTCCATTTATCCTTCCGTCCGCCAGTCCGTCCGTTTATCCGTTCATTCATTTATTCATTCATTCGTTCGTCCATCCTTCCATCCGTCTATCCATCCATCCACAAATCCATTCATCCCATCCATCCATCCATCCATTCATCCATCATCCGTCATATCCATCCACCCACAAATTCCCATCACTCACCCATCCATCCACCAACCCCACCCACCCATCTATCCACCTGTCCATCCATCCATTTATCACCTACCACCATCCCTCCATCCCTCCACCTATCCATCCACCCATCCACCCACCCATCCATCCATCCCAATCCATCATCCCCCACCCAACTCCATCCTTCCACCTTCATCCTCCACCCACCAACCATCCCCCACACATCCACCCCATCCATCTACCATCCATCCACCACCCCCCATCCATCCCACCACCCACTTCATCCATGCACCCACCCCACCCACCATCCCACCACCCCATCCACCACCACCCACCCACCTCCACCACCACCCATCCATCCACGACCCACCCATCCATCCCATGCCCATCCCTCCTCACATACCACCTCCACCATTCCACCCACCCCATCCACCCACCACCCATCCACCATCCATCCACTATCCACTCTTCCACCCACCCCGCCCCATCCACCCACCCATCCACCCACCATCCACCCATCCACCACCCACCCATCCACCCATTCACCCACACCATCCACCCCATTATCCACTCTTCCCTTTCATCTTCCGTCCCGCCTTCCCTCGCTTGCAATCCCTCCCTTGCAATGCACACAGCTGTTCAATATTGCAAGGCAGGCGATATGAATGGGTGTATATATAGATACAATGATACCAAGGTGGAATCACTCCCATGGAGGGTACGTCTATAAATATCTAAAGTGAAATGAGATATATGAGATCGAGGCTGTGTTGTGTTTGCGTGCATCTGTGGGTGGGGTGGGGGTGGGGGGGGGGGGGTATGGGTGTGTGTGTGGGGGGGATGGGTGTGGAGGGGTATGGGTGTGGGGGTGGTGGGTGTGCGTGTGTGTGTGCGTGTTTGTGTGTGTGTGTGTGTTAGTGTTAGTGTTTGTGTACGTGTTAGTGTTGTGTGTGTGTGTGTGTGTGTGTGTGTGTGTGTGTTGTGTGTGTGTGTGTGTGTGTGTGTGTGTGTGTGTGTGTGTGTGTGTGGTGTGTGTGTGTGTGTGTGTGTGTGTGTGTGTGTGTGTGTGTGTGTGTGTGTGTGTGTGTGTGTGTGTGTGTGTGTGTGTGTGTGTGTGTGTGTGTGTGTGTGTGTGTGTGTGTGTGTGTGTGTGTGTGTGTGTGTGTGTGTGTGTGTGTGTGTGCAGGACCGTCTTCAGAATCTGAAATGGGGATACAGATATAAAATATGCAATTTGAGCAATGCATTTAAAATGTTGCAATTTCAAGATATTCATTGACGATGCTAAGGTTATTTTAAATGGAAAGTCAGAAAAAGTCATATTGACAAGGTAATGATTTGGCTGTTCATTTTCGAAGATTTTTATAATGTCTCTGTTATCTATTACGAAGTGAAGGTCGGAGAAGGTAGACAAAATTCACAATGTCGATATTAGATTGCAGCATTCTATATGTATGTGTTTGGATTATCATCAACAAATTTATAAATTTGGTCCGAATACAAGATCATAAACAGGAGTAGCAATATCTTATTCCAAAATACATTATACTGATTCTGATCCCTCTAACGGTTATTGTTAGAACCTGTTGTACGAACACATTTTTTGTAAGACAGTTTTTCTTCAAACGCTATATAAATGTTTTTGCCTAATAAAGAATAACACATGTTTTAAGCCACTTGTTGTATATCACCAATGTGACATTTCACTTGATGAAGAAATATCAAAAACGAATAACATGCAAAATATTACAAAAAAAAAAAAAAAAAAACACTTTTTAACGTGTGTATATACATCTTTCTTTATGCATAAACGTAAGTAAGCAAAACCAATATCACAAGAAATTTAGCACACTTGGTAGATTTGCAAAATGGACGTTTTCTTATAAGCACTTACTCAGCATTTTATATCAGATATCTAATGCGATGAATATTGAAAACTGTCAGATGAACCAGTTACAAACACCACGTTATCAATTCAATAGTGAATATTACCAAAAAACGTTATGAGCAGAGTCAGACTTTTGTGGTATGTTAAGATCCAGAGTGGAAAAATATTGTTTTATTAGACCCCTGTTCACAGTAATGATAATAATAATAATAATAATAATAACAATAATAATAATAATAATAATAATAATAATAATAATAATAATAATAATAATGATAATAATAATAATAACTCTATAAAGTGTTATAAAGAAACTAATGATTACTGTAATACTGATATTAGTGATGGTAATGATAATCATTATTGTTGTTATCATTATTATCAGTAGTAGTAAGATAAAAGTAGTAATGATAATGATTATTATTTTCATTATTGTTATTATTATTTTTGTTAATGTTGACGTTCTAGTTGCTGTTATTATTATCATCGTCATCATTATCATTACTATCATCAATAATATCATTACCATCATTATCATTATTATTATCATGATTATCATCATTATTATTGTTGTTATTTTTATACAATAATAATAATGGTAATTATAATAATGTTAGAAATAAAAATAACAATAAAATCATCATTATTACCCTTATCAATGATGATGATGATAATGATAATGATAATGGTAATAATCACGGCAATAATAAATATGATAATGATGATAACAATGATAATAATGATAATCATAATTATGATAATGATAATATCATAATTTCTATCAATGACCATAGTAATAATACTACAAATACTACTAGTACTACTACTAGTAGTAGTAGTAGTAGTAGTTGTTGTTGTTGTTGTTGTTGTTGTTGTAATGATAATGATAATAACAAAAAATGATAATGATGATGATAATAATAATAATATGATAATAACAATAGGGATAATAATAACAATAGAAATGATAATAAAGATAATGATGATCATAATAATAATGATAATAATAATAACAATTATTATTATTATTATAATAATGATAACAATAACTGTGACAATAATAACAATGATGATAATAACATTAATGATAATGAAAAAATAATAAGTGAATAGATAAATAGAATTGAAAAACAAAAAAAAGAGTATGATAAAATATTTGTCCCCCCCCCCAAAAAAAAAAAAAAAACACGCACGCAAATGTAAAAATCACAGTAGTTATGTGGTGTTTCTGAATAAT
>NW_020870308.1:718981-743981 GCF_003789085.1 Penaeus vannamei
GACGTTGAGAATGGGCTTTGTGATGATGTTGAAAATGGGTTTTGTGATGACGTTGAGAATGGGTTTGTGATGACGTTTGAGAATGGGCTGTTGTGATGAACTCATGCAAGACGTGCAAGCAGCAAATACATCAAGCGTTTTCATAATTTTTTGCACCTCGTGGTTCTTGAAAACCTGTGCATAACACTGCATAGTTCTGCTCTAGAGTTTCGAAGTGTAAACTACGGTAAGTCAACAAAGAGAAAAGAAAAAAACAAACAAACCACACACACAAGCTATATATATATATTATATATATATATATTATATATATATATATATATATATATATATATATATATATATATATATATATATATATATATATATATATATATATATATATACATATATATATATATATATATATATATATATATATATATATATATATATATATATAATAAAATATAAAATAAAAAAAGAAGGAAGAAAAAAGGCAAATGGAGTCAAAACCTTATGGTGCCTTTCATGTTTGATGTTATCCGTTTTCACATAAAGAAAGGTATTGTACATCCCCCCCCCCCCCCGCCCCGTTAAATTTGCATTTGACTATGCAGGGTCTGTCTTCATGGATGTGTGTGTGTGTGTGTGTGTGTGTTGTGTGTGTGTGTGTGTGTGTGTGTGTGGTGTGTGTGTGTGTGTGTACGTGTGTTGTATGTGTGTGCGTGTGCGTTGTGCGTGTGTGTGTGTGTGTGCGTGTGTGTGTGTGCGTGTGTATGTGTGCGTGTGTATGTGTGCGTGTGGTGTGTGTGTATGTGTGCGTGCGTACGTGTGTTCGTATGTGTGTGTGTGCGTATGCGTGTACCTGTGCGTTTGTGTGTTGCGTGTGCGTCTGTGTGCGCGCGCATGCCCATATGTTACTCACCATTCATCCTGGATGATCTGAATTCATAAAAAATAGGATTTGAAATAAAGTATAGAGGCGGACCCACATCAGCTGAGAGTGACCCTGAGTTCCCATCACGGTGGCGGCGCGGGATGTGGCCTGTTGTGGTACTTAGCCGCTGTACCCTCTCTGTATTTCTCCTTCTGTCTGTCTATTCCTCGTTTCTCCTGTCTGTTTATTCCTCGTTTCTCCTTCTGTCTGTTTATTCCTCGTTTCTCTTTCTTTTTGTTTATTCCTCGTTTCTCCTTCTGTCTGTCTTGTTTCCTCGTTTCTCCTGTCTGTTTATTCCTCGTTTCTCCTGTCTGTTTATTCTGTTTATTCTCGTTTCTTTTCTTTTTGTTTCCTCGCTTCTCTCCTTCTGTCTGTTTATTCCCTGTCTGTCTATTCCTCGTTTCTCCTCTGTCCATTTATTCCTTGTTTCTCCTTCTGTCTGTTTATTCCTCGTTTCTCCTTCTGTCTGTTTATTCCTGGTTTCTCCTTCTGTCTGTTTATTCCTTGCTTCTCCTTCTGTCTGTCTATTCCTCGTTTCTCCTGTCTTAGTTTCTGTCTTCTCCTTGCTGTCTGTTTATTCCTCTTTCTTCTGTCTGTCTACTCCTCGTTTCTCCTGTCTGTTTATCCTAGTTTCTCCTTCTGTCTGTCTATCCTCGTTTCTTCCTTGTCTGTTTATCCCTCGTTTCTCCTTCTGTCTGTCTATTCCTCGTTTCTCCTGTCTGTTTATTCCTCGTTTCTCCTTCTGTCTGTTTTCCCTCGTTTCTCCTTCTGTCTGTCTATTCCTCGTTTCTCCTTCTGTTTTTATTCCTCGTTTCTCCTTCTGTCTGTTTATTCCTTCGTTTCTCCTTCTTTGTTTATTCTTCTTCTCTTCTGTCTGTCTATTCCTCGTTTCTCCTGTCTGTTTATTCCTCGTTTCTCCTTCTGTCTGTTTATTCCTCGTTTCTCCTTCTGTCTGTTTATTCCTTGCTTCTCCTTCTGTCTGTCTATTCCTCGTTTCTCCTGTCTGTTTATTCCTCGTTTCTCCTTCTGTCTGTCTATTCCTCGTTTCTCCTTCTGTCTGTTTATTCCTGTTTCTCCTTCTGTCTGTCTATTCCTCGTTTTCTCCTGTCTGTTTATCCTCGTTTCTCTTCTGTTTTCTGTTTATTCCTCGTTTCTCCTTCTGTCTGTCTATTCCTCGTTTCTCCTTCTGTCTGTTTATTCCTCGTTTCTCTTTCTTTTTGTTTAATACTCGTTTCTCCTTCTGTCTGTTTATTCCTCGTTTCTCTTTCTTTTTGTTTATTCCTCGCTTCTCCTTCTGTCTGTTTATCCCTGTCTGTCTATTCCTCGTTTCTCCTTCTGTCTATTTATTCCTCGTTTCTCCTTCTGTCTGTTTATTCCTCGTTTCTCCTTCTGTCTGTCTATTCTCGTTTCTCTCCTTCTGTCTGTCTATTCTCGTTTCTCCTTCTGTCTGTTTATATGTTTTATTCCTTGTTTCTCCTTCTGTCTGTCTATTCCTCGTTCTCCTTCTGTCTTTTTCCTTGTTTCTCCTTCTGTCTGTTTATTCCTCGTTGTTCTCCTTCTGTCTCTGTTCTTTCTGTCTGTCTGTTTCTCTGTCTGTTTATCCTAGTTTCTCCTTCTGTCTGTTTATTTCCTCGTTTCTCCTTCTGTCTGTTTATTCCTTCTTCTCCTTCTGTTGTCTGTTTCTCCTGTCTGTTTATTCCTCGTTTTCTCCTTCTGTCCTGTTATTCCTCGTTTCTCCTTCTGTCTGTTTTATTCCTCGTTTCTCCTTCTGTCTGTCTATTCCTCGTTTCTCCTGTCTGTTTATTCCTCGTTTCTCCTTCTGTCTGTTTATTCCTCGTTTCTCCTTCTGTCTGTCTATTCCTCGTTTCTCCTTCTGTCTGTCTATTCTTCGTTTCTCCTTCTGTCTGTTTATTCCTCGTTTCTCTTTCTTTTTGTTTAGTTTATTCCTCGTTGTCCTCGTTCTATTCCTCGTTTCTCCTTCTGTCTATTTATTCCTCGTTTCTCCTTCTGTCTGTTTATTCCTCGTTTCTCCTTCTGTCTGTTTATTCCTCTGTCTGGTCACTATTTTATCTGTCCCGCTGTATTGCACTGTATCTGTTTTCTGTTTCTCTGTCTCTTTTTTTCAGTCGGACTGTACCTTACTATATTTTTCTTAGTTATTTTCACCGTATTCTCTCTCTCTCTCTCTTTCTATTTCACTACTTGGACATTTTCACTATCCCGATATATCTGATTGGCTATCTCCTGATGTCTTTATATTATTTTTTTTAGTCATTTTCTTATCTGTCTTAGCACCATTCATTTGTATTTTCTCCGTCTGTCTCTTTCTCCGTTTGGGCATTTTCCTCTTGGTCTCATTACCTCTTTAGTCTGTTTCTTCTGTCTATCTTTCTCTTGTCTCTAGTAATTCTCATCTTTGTTTACGATTTCTTCATAATTCTCCCTGCATCTGCCTGTTTCTTCGTTCGGTCATTCGCTCTCTCTTATCACCACCTCACTGTATTTCTCCTTCTTAATGTATAGTCCTCTGCCATTTTCTTCTTTGTCTTATTGTAGTATTATGTCTGTCTATTTCTATGTCTGTCTACATTTGTCTGTCTTCACTGTACTTCACTGGATGTCTTATCTTTCTCTCTCTCTCTATTCATCGCGATCTATTTTTTTTCGTCTCTCATTGTATTTCTATTTCCGTCTTGCCTAGTCATCTATCTGGTCTTTACTTCTCTCTCACTATTCTTGTTTTATCCCGTGATTCATTCCTTCCATATTCGGATGTTCTGCATTTATAATATCCCTGTCTATCTGCTGTCTCTCCTTATCCCTTCGTATATTTATCGGCCTTTACATCTCTCGTCTCCTTTCATATCAGTCGTTGTCTGCCCTTCAACCTGCGTTTCTCCTCATTGTCTCTGCTTGTTGGTTGTGCTTGTGTCTTTCTTCGTCCTTCTTCTGTCCTCTGTTCGTTGCGGAACAAAAAATAAAGTATGCGATGATTTTTATTAAAGAAAGAGAGAAAAAAACAGAAATAAAACTAGCACAAGAACGTGTTTGCTTAAAGTAGAACACATTAAGGCTTGATATTGTGCTAAGTTATGTATGCTAATTTTGTTGTGCTTTTAGTAGAACTGAAACACTGAAATAAGTTTTAGCATGAACTCCTCTACGTGTTAATAACACACGACACCAAAGCAAATTCAAAGAAATTTTGTTTTGCATGAATCATTCTTTCTCCCTGTGTACTAACTTCTAAATAATTATATATCGAACAAAGGTAAACGTATAATTTACTTCGAAAATGACATTAAACAAAAACATCCCGTCAAAATCATCGAATGGCAAAGATGAAGATGGAAGCCAGAGGAAAAGCCTGATCAGTAAATAAAACTCGGGATGCTGCACCTTGTCCTGATAAAGTTACATTGCTTAAGCGGATCACAATGTCAGGCAGCAACGACGCCCATGGGACCACAGCCTGCTAGCCTCTGCAGTGTGCTTCTAGTCACCACAAGCGAATTGCTTTTAAAAACTATGCCTTCCTCTGTCACTGTCACAAAACCTGTAAATGATTTGATAAAGTGACCTCTAAGAAAGGAACATCGCGACTTCAAAGTATGAGTGCATAGACCTAGTAAGTGGCATGAAGGCGATCACAGTAAAATATAGATATAACTAACAATATATATATATATCTATATCTATCTATCTATATATATATATATACATGAGATACATCAATGAAACAGTAGGAAACGAGGCAAGCACACGAGCGGTTTCGGAAAAGACAGCGAGTTTTCTTAAAGTTACCCTAGGATGTCTTTGAAGCTTACAGGCGCAAATGTGGGCCATACGACACCAAAGGGGCAGGCACCGGAAGGTCGTAATCCCAGTGATGATACATGGCCCTTGGATGGACTCAGACACGCCGGGATTATCCTCCTTATTATTATGATTATTATTTGATTATTATGATTATTATTACATTATGATTATGATGATTATTATTATTATCGTGATTTCGCTTTGCACCGTTCTAAACAAAGCGTCATCTTCTGAGCAAGAGCAATGGCGGTGCAAGTGGTCGGTGTCTCCCTCCGCTTCTCACTTGGCAAAGATTCGTCGCAGCTGGTGACGGTTTTTACTGACCTTCTGAGAGTGAAAAGGCAGTACATCACCGCGCGATTTTGCCCAGAACTCCCATGGTTGCGGGCATGAACATCCTTGTCATGTTTGATTTCATGTCATCGCCACCCGCATGTGTCATACAACTTATGTCACATCGTGTTTTTTGTGTGTGTGTGTCTGTTTCCTTCCCTGTCTTATCTAAACAGGAAAAAAGTCACGATTAGGTTATATTAATATGCTGTACGACATTGTAGAGAAAATTGATATGCAGTAACATTTTGGTAACACCGAGCTCTTCTGATGGTTTGGAAAATATGATGAAATCTTTCAGGACTGTAAAACTCATGTTCAACTAGCTGCTCCTGCTCCTGTAAATCAAAATATAGCTGAATAGAAGCCAAATATACTTTTTCATTGTTTTACTTTTTAAACCTCTATACATACTGATGAATGTCATTAAACTAAAGGACAAAAAGAATTTCAAACACAGATAAAAGAGCATCACTATGCTATAACAAAGGGCATATTGCTATACTTAAATGCAAAAGCGATGGGCGGGAAGATCCAAAAAGCGTCTGCAAGCCAGCAAAATAAGCGAAAAATTTCGTGTTAAGGTCAGAGTGGCTAGCATGAGAGAGACTCAACGGTGGTTAAAGATTCTATTGGAGGTGGGTGAACCGTGCGCACAAGAGTCGACTGGGTTGGTGAGCCCTGGCTGCGTGGAGAGAGAAGACGGGGGGAGAGGGGGTAGTGCCCTAGGAGAGTGGTATCAGGAATGGCTCCTTTTCGGGGAGGCTTTATCCGAAGCCACCTGGGTTACCTAAGTTCCGGTAGAGGTTTACTTAGAAAAAGCCTCTGGTCTTGAGAATGAAATATAAAGTTTTTGATGGTTTGCTCTTCACTTCCTCA
This sequence comes from Penaeus vannamei, assembly GCF_003789085.1. NCBI lineage: Eukaryota > Metazoa > Arthropoda > Malacostraca > Decapoda > Penaeidae > Penaeus > Penaeus vannamei. The sequence goes on from NW_020870308.1 coordinate 724,932, forward strand.
TAACTCTGCTGAGTATTTCATGTACAGTACTTAGTGCACGGAAGAATATATGTCCGCGTGTCTTAATGTATACATGTCTATGTATGAATGTGTATCCATACATATGTCTGTACGTACTTTATGCACATACACATACAAGTACACCTGTCCATGAATACTCACAGAGGTATGCACGCACACAAGGAGCTTCATGTCTCCAGCATTCTTCAAGAGGCTCTTCTCGACGTCCCTCACTCTACGCAATCCACAGCATGAATCCACACCGAGAAGGGGCGAAGGGGCTGAGGCAGAGGTAGGCAAAGGGGTCAAAATTAAGACAAGGAAGGGGGTGGGGAAGGGAGGGGGTTGTCTATGTAGGGCAAAGAGGGGGGAAGGGAGGGGGGTTGTCTTGTAGGGCAAAGAAGGGGTGGGAAGGGAGGTGCAAGAAGGGAAGGGGTATGGGGAACGAAGGGGAAGGAGGGGGCTGTATATGTAAGGGCAAGAAGGGTTTAAAAGGGAGAGAAGGAGGGAAGGAAGGAGGTTGGTGTCTATTTATTCAGAAAATCTACGAACCATCTGGCAGGTGGTGTTACGTCTGGAGAACTTCAAGCCTTTTTTTCCCTTGGGTGCTGAGGCTTCAGAACCTCAAGTGGCACTCGAACACAATGGTCCACTTACGCCTGTTACTCGAAACTGTTCAGCCAAGGTATTGTTGTTGTTATTGTGTTTTACTATTTATAACTGCATTATAATTGTGGTTATTTGCGTTGTTAATATGGTCCCCACTGTCATCACTATCACCACCAATCACCACCATTATCACCATCAAGATCACCACATTCGTCACATCACCAACCTCATGTTTTTCGTCTTCTTCGTCGTCTTCCTCTTCCTCATCATCCCCACTACCACCACCACCACCATCATTATCATTATCACTATCATCACCACCAACCGTCCCCACCACCACCATGATCATCATAGTCCCACAAATATCATTATCGTCATTATCTTCATCATTGTCATTATCCATATGATTATCGCCATTATCTTTATCATTATCGTCATTATCTTTATCAATACCGTCATTATCTTGATCAATATCGTCATTGTCTTTATCAATATCGTCATTATCTTTATCAATATCGTCATTATCTTTATCAATATCATCATTATCTTATCATTATAGTCATCATCCCTATAATTATCGCCATTATCCTTATCATTATCATTATCCTCATCAATATCGTCATTATCTTATTATTATCGCCATTATCCCTATCATTACTGTCATGATCCCTATCATTATAGCCATTATCCTCATCATTATTATCGTCATTATCCCTATCATTACCGTCATTATCCCTATCATTATCATTATCCTATCATTACCGCCATTATCACTATCATTATCGTCCTTATCCTCATCATCCCTATCATTATAGCCATTATCCTCATCATTATTGCCATTATCCCTATTCTCATTATCGTCATTATCCCTACCATTATTGTCATTATCCCTATCATTATCGCCATTATTGTCATTATCCCTATCATTATCGTCATTATACTTATTATCGCCATTATCCTTATCATTATCATCATTATCCTCATCATCATTCCAGTTATCTTCGCTCATTCCCTCCCTAACAAGGTACGCCTAACGACAACCAGTCTTCAACAACCAAATTACCACTCTTGTAACTACCAATTTTAGCATTCAGTAGTTTTTTCCTTGTTAATTAATTTCTCTATTTATCTTTCCGTAACCGTTGACGTACCATGTAATTCCGTATTGGTTTGTATGTTATTATTGTTGTTGTTGCTATTAATCTTATTGTTATCAGTATTATTTTGTTAATAATCATCCTCATCCTCATCACTATGATATTGATATAAATAATGATAATGGTCAAGTTGACAATGACAATATTATTCATCTACTAACAGTGATAAAATAAAGAAAAAAAATCTGCAATAATACACCAGCATTACGTATTTACTAGAATGAAACTAGTATTAACCGGCCTCGAGAACAACAGAAACTCCTTGAAATTAATGTTTAAGAAATTAGTTTGTTTGTTCAAGTGTCACAACCTGGCCTTCCTCGCGTATCCAAAGGACTAAATTTTCCAGTCATGCCAAGTTAGAAGAGTTATTTGTCTGTGTACATGTGTTCTTGAGAAGTTTCACAAACAAACGTCTATCATAATACTTACTTCAGAGTAGTTTTATACTCTAGATTATTTTGAATTTAAGAGCATATTGTAAATATGATTGTACATGTTTATATAATAACTGAAGATAATTTTATCGTATAACCTAACTTAACTTCACCTGAAGATGTATATGTATCTACACATCACTATATGTAGACTGAATGAAAGAACATTATGTAAAAAAATAAATTGTTCACACACTCATTATAACGTTACCATTCAAAATAACAAAACGAAAACGAATATTCTTACATTAACGATCCCTGCTCAAGCAACGAGGTGGAGCGGTCGCCTATAGAGCGTTCGAGCCCTGCAGGATGTAAAAATCACGGTTGGCCATTCTCTCTCTCATGCCAATAGAAGCCCCGTGCAGAATGCCGATGATGAAGCATCTTTCTGCCTTTGTTCTATGAGTAAACTTAAGATGTAAATTTCACCCTCTTCCATTCCTCGGAGACTACAGTTATTTTCTATTTATTTTCGTTCTGCGGTCAGTAAGACATCATCTTTATCCTAATCAATATTTTCATTAAATTAATAATGCTAGTGAAATCATAATGCTGCTCTGATATGATAATGTGTTCGCGCCAACATGGTAGGTACCATTATTATATACTGACCACTAATATCACTAACGCGTGCTATGTCTTGCGTTATCTACCATACCTAGATAGCTTACAACGAAATAAGAAAAAAAGTGCAGGATAAATGAAGTAATAAACATCATTATTTATCTCTCTTAAGCAAGAATACCATCCATGCTGTGCTATATTCAGGTACCCTTTACCACAATTCTGACGAACGGCAAACCCTAATCTCCCTCAGACCAGAGATTAACCCTAATCCTGCCTTTGGACTGTACTCTTTCCCTCCCCCTGGCCCACACTTTCTCATAAAACCCTTGAAACATGTAGGCGTAATATAAGAGTTGACATAGACTATGTTATCAAACGCAGGAAGAAAGGAACAAAATACGAGCCTATAAGTAATTTTTGTGGGCGGTAAAAGCGCGGGAAAAAAACAAACAACAAATCCAAAAAGAAAATTATTTTGCTTTACACTTTCTCATAAAACCCTTGAAATATGTAGGCGTAATATAAGAGTTGACATAGGATAAGAAAGACTATGTTATCAAACGCAGGAAGAAAGGAACAAAATACGAGCCTATAAGTAATTTTTGTGGGCGGCAAAAGCGCGGAAAAAAAACAAACAACAAATCCAAAAAGAAAATTATTTTGCTTTACACTTTCTCATAAAACCCTTGAAACATGTAGGCGTAATATAAGAGTTGACATAGGATAATAAAGACTATGTTATCAAACGCAGGAAGAAAGGAACAAAATACGAGCCTATAAGTAATTTTGTGGGCGGAAAAAGCGCGGGAAAAAACAAACAACAAATCCAATAAGAAAATAATGATTTTGTTTCATCTTACAGGGATAATTGTATTTATGGGAAGAAAATATATTTTTCTCTTCTTTCCTTCTTTCTCTTTCTCTCTCTTTTTCCTTCCTTTTCTATCTTCCCTCTTCCTCTCTTCTTCTTTCACCTTCCTCCCGTCCCTTCCTTTCTCCTTCCCTTCCCTTTTTCCTCTCATCTTCCTTATTCCCTCATTTCCTTCCTCCTTCACTTCTCATGGCGTGAGGGTACTCGAGGATGAATTTCTACCGTACTTCACACGCGGATGCTTTGACAGGTGCGTGTTAGTTTGCATGTGCGTGCGTGATGTGTACATGTGTGTGTGCGTGTATGTGTGCGTGTGTGTGTGTGTGTGTGTGTGTGTGTGTTCGTGTGTGTGTGTGTGTTGTGTGTGTGTGTGTGTGTGTGTGTGTGTGTGTGTGTGTGTGTGTGTGTGTGTGTGTGTGTGTGTATGTGTGTGTGTGTACGAATGTGTGAGTGTGCACATGAAAACATCTATGTATGTGTTTATTGGTTTGTGTGCGTGCGTGTATATGTATACGTGTGTCTGTTTATCTACCACGAAGTTGAAGCACCTCAAGTGTTTACATTTCGGTGTTCGCCTCTGCAAGCGCTGGTCCAGAGCGTTCGTATGCTCGACAAATTCCTTATCTTGTTTTATTTATCATCCGCGTCGCCGTTGACTTCTGTTGGTAATCAAGACTGAAGTAGAACTACTGTAGATTTTATTATTCAAGAAGCACTGCCATCTTGTTCATGTTCTTTGTTCTTCTTCCTTTCATAACAGAAGGTCTTTCTTCCGCAACGGGTCAAAGTCAAGGTCAAAATTCGTTCTTCCTTTCTTGCTCTTTCCTATTCTTTCTTTCTTTTCGCCTCCTCCTTTCTACCTTCCTTCCGTTTTGTTATGTATTATAAATGGATATATGCACACGTTTTTTTTTTTTATTCTGCAGGCGTGGAAATAAATGTTTTTTTTCACTCATACCATCGACTTTTTCCTTCATTTATAAAGCACATTGATAGACAGATAAATAAATACATAAACAGAAACTAAACAGTAAATAAATAAATGGAATAGCGAGGAAAAGATAGATAAATAAATAGATAAACAGAAACTAAACAGTAAATAAATAAATGGAATAGCGAGGAAAAGAAGACCATCGAACTGTGAGTGTGTGGAGGTCTTGCATCATCAACTTGGTTTATGACTTGCTATCAGATTTGCTCGTCGGATAACGGGATTGCAAAAGGCAAGATTCACAGGGCGATGGTGGTATTTTGGCGGGTGATCGTTAGCAAGATTCCCCTCCCCTTTGGCGTAAGATTTTAGGTTGTTAAAGATCAGACAAGATACAGGGGGAAGGAGAGAGGAGGGAGAGGGAGGAGGGAGAGAGGAGGGAGGGAGGGAGGGAGGGGAGGGAGGGAGGGAGGGAGAGAGAGAGAGAGAGAGAGAGAGAGAGAGAGAGAGAGAGAGAGAGAGAGAGAGAGAGAGAGAGGAGAGAGAGAGAGAGAGAGAGAGAGAGGGAGAGAGAGAGAGAGGAGAGAGAGAGAGAGAGAGAGAGAGAGAGAGAGAGAGAGAGAGAGAGAGAGAGAGAGAGAGAGAGAGAGAGAGAGAGAGAGAGACGAGAGACACAGAGAGGAGGGCGGAGGAGAAAGAGGGGGGGAGAGAGGATAGATAGAGAGAGAGAGAAGAGAAGAGAGAGAGAAGAGAGAGAGAGAAGAGAGAGGAGAGAGAGAGAGAGAGAGAGAGAAGAGAGAGGGAGAGAGAGAGAGAGAGAGAGAGAGAGAGAGAGGGGAAAAGAAGAGAGAGAGAGAGAGATAGAGAGAAAAAAAGAATCATTACTAAACCTTTTTTTGCCTTTTGGTTCGAAGCAAAAAGAATTTAAGTGACGCCAGTGAACGCAATGCAAAAGTCTTGTGCAATATGCATAGTCTGGTTGGGCAATAAGTGGAGCTTGTTGGCATGGCTGCGGGTGGAGGCCTGAGGGCAATTTCGATCAATGTAAAAAAAAGTGGTCACAGTAGCAGTGTTAGAAACCCTTATAGTATTATCATTACTACTCCCATAACTGCTGATACTTTGGCCGTTTTCAGTATTTCTGCTATTACTGTTTTTATCCTTGATCTCTATTACTACTAGTCTCACATACTAGCCATACTACTTCTGCTAGAAAAAAGAACATACAGTAGAACTCTCACTGGCCATTACTCTTTTCTGACTTAGCAGAAAAAAACTATTACCAAGTAGAACTCTCACTGAACACTCGCTACCTCAATCTGTCTCTCGCCACCGCGTCTTTCCAAGTCGTATCGCGTATCTCTGCTCTACTGCCTCTTTCCGCTACTGTTGTTAACGATAAAACAGTTCCTGCCCCTTCGTTTTGTCGGCTCTCGTTATCTCGTCACCGTTACGCACGCTGCTAGGTAATTTATTAGTCTTCTCTTTTTTTTTTCGGCGGTCTTTGGTTTTTATGTTTTAAAAATGGGGACGATCAAAAAAAATCAACATCAAACCAAAAAAACAATTATTAAAACGATCTCACGTGTAACTTAAACAACAACCAGGGATCTCATCTCCTCCTGAACATCCACTGTGCAAACAAAACGGAACGTAAATAACAGTGCTGCGTTGGCGTTTAATGATTGGAATAATAAACTCATAATAAAATTATATAATCTATGTTGATAGCTTTGGGTCTCAGATCTGACGTCGTGATTTATCTTGAAAATATTTCCATTTAATTTCATTTCAACATGGTGTTTACCCCCTGCGGTTACCCAAACCGGCCCTAACGCACTATTTAGACTTCCGTCGTTGGCAGAATCCCGGAAGGCGATAATACAAATATACATTAAGATAAGACCAAGGTTACAGCGGGAAGCAGAGGGACAAGAGGAGAGGGAGAGAGAAGATGACGTCAGATGAGAGAGCGAGAACAGACCGCGTAGGAGGGTGAGGAGAGTAAGAGAAGTGAGATTGACGAGGGAGAGGGAAGAGGGAGGGAGGGCGAGAAGAGTGAGAGAGAGGAGAGAGAGAGAGAGAGCGCAGATCCCTACAGAATGAGCATCGCAAGAGAGAAGCATGCAGGAGTCAGCGAGATGAAACGATGAGAAGACGCAGAGAAGAGAAGACCAGTACCGAGATTTTTCGGATAGTGGCAGAACGTGACCAACGAGGAGATTAGCCGTTATTCAACCATGGCAGACCAACATGAGAGTGGTCGCGTCACCACCGCCCACACCTCCATGCAGACCCGACTACTGGTTCGGAGACCGCTACGCCGTGCACTCTCCTCGGTCTAATCTTCCTCCCCCACCATTATTACGGACCTAGCACAGGGACACTTTTGCGCCCTACCACGCATCCAACTAAACGTTTCCACCGTGAGGAAGATGAGCGCCGCGGCCGTCCAAAAAAAACGTGTAAGATGGATAGAGGCCCGGACTTACCCGCTCCTAGAGCTAGGCAGGCGCACAAAGGTATGCGGTCCCAAGAGAGAAGGACTTGAGAGGCCGAGGACGAAGGAAAGATGCCAGACGATGAGAGAGGACAGAAGAGCAGACGAGACAGAGACGAGGAGGAGACGGAGACGACCGAGCCGCATGAGGGAAGAGAGAGAGGAGAGAGAGAGATGAGAGAGAGAGGAAGGAGAGAGAGAGGAGACAGAGAGAGAGAGGAAGAGAGAGAGACAGAGAGAACAGACAAGACAGAGGAGAGAGAGAAACACACAGAGAGAGACAGAGACAGAGAGAAAGAAAGAAAGAAAGAAAAAGACGATTCTGATTGGAGTAGAAAGCACACCCAAGACTGTTCATCCCTCTACCTTCTAAGAGCCAAGACGTTCGCTTTCTCGTCTCCCTTGATCGCGGAGTGGAACAAGAGTGGACATTGTACACGAACTACCAGCAGCCTGTCTTGTACCCTTATCTCGTACGTATTCCTCTCAAGCGCGCTGTTGTGATAAGGCGGCGGGACTCCCCTTCAAACATAATGATAATGATAATCGGTGCGAAGCGAGATAAAGAGAAATAAAGAGAATGATGATCCGACAGTGAACAATAAGATCAGTAGAAATGATTCGAGTGAAAAAAGAGTTAGTGTAATAGAATGATTGATGAAATGCATAGTTAGTCTACTAGATAGTAGAATGATGCATTCGAGTGATAACAAGTCAGTAGATAGTAGAAATGAGATTCGAGTGAATAAAGCAGTAGAATAGAGAATGATGATCCGATTGAATAAAATTCAGTAGAAATAGTAGAATGAAGCATTCGAGTGAAATGAAGATTCAGTAGAAATAGTAGAATGATGATTCGAGTGAAACAAGATAGTAGAAATAGTAGAATGATGATTCGAGTGAAACAAGATAGTAGAAATAGTAGAATGATGATTCGAGTGAATGATTAGTAGATGATTCGAGTGAAATAAGATCAGTAGAAATAGTAGAATGATGATTCGAGTGAGCAGTAGAAATAGTAGAATGAAGATTCCAGTGAAACAAGATAGTAGAAATAGTAGAAGGATGATTCGAGTGAAACAAGATCAGTAGAAATAGCAATGATGATCGAGTGAAACAAGATCAGTAGAAAATAGAGAATGACGATTCGAGTGAAAAAGATAGTAGAATAGTAGAATGAAGATTTCGAGTAAACAGATAGTAGAAAATAGAAAAATAAACACATCGCTCTCTGAATATCCTTAAACTGCCCAAATAAACAGCATGGCCGCCCCCCCCCCCCATCCTCTCGAAAACAAATCTACCACAGCGACGCCTCGTGAATCGTACTGCAGAGGCTCCGAGGGGCGTCGAGGCTGAAGTGGACCTCAAAGAGTAAATTGTGGTCTATCTCATCCTCCCTCCGGTCTTCCATTGCTTGCCTGGGCGCGTGTGTAGTTTGTGGTATCATTGATATCAGTTTTGTCTGTTACGAAAACAGAAGGAAGAAAGAAGGAAGGAAGGAAAGAAGGAAGGAAGGAAGGAAGGAAGGAAGGAAGGAAGGAGAAGGAAGGAAGAAAAAGAAAGAAAGAAAGAAAGAAAGAAAGAAAGAAAGAAAGAAAGAAAGAAAGAAAGAAAAGAAAGAAGAAAGAAAGAAAGAAGAAGAAGAAAGAAAGAAAGAAAGAAAAACATTTTTCTCTCCTTATATGAATTTCAGTATTGCAGGTTTTGTAATTATCGTTACCTAGATTAGAAACATTATGTAGTCCTTCTGTTATGTAGTCTTTTTTTCTTTATAACGTATGCAGTGGAAGCTTCTGAAACAGTGACAGACGAAACACGAGTAATATTTGATTTTTTTTTTTTTTAACTCAACAAGCATTTTTTGAATGTTGACAGTGATACTGAACGTTAACCTTTACATATACATATATATATTTTTAAGTGACTCAGTGTCATGGGTTATTAGAAAGTGCGCGAACCTTGATATCTAAGATTTCTCCTTTATCAGCAGTTGCAAGAAGAAAAGCCTCTGTGAGTCAGCGATTTACCCCCCCCCCCCACCCGCCTCTTCACACACGCGACAGCAAGTCAATTACAACAAACAATAACCTCTCCAATAACCTCATCACATAACGAAATCCCTGTCTTCCCTTCCCTCCAGACGAATCGAAGAACAGATAAACCAACTGGATCTTCGCAATTTCCGGCAGACTTTGCAAGGGAAACTGCAAGTGCAAATCTGTAAAGATGACGTTCCTTCGAGTCGCTCTGGCAGAGGTTAAGCGCGTCAAGGAAGTGGTTCTCGCTCGGCGCCGCTTCTCGAGGTCGACGTCATAACGTGTAAACAACTCCTCAGACTTCAAGAAAAGTGTACGGGTTTTGTACTTGTTTACCCTTCGAAGGATAATTCATTTTGTAGCTTAGATCAAGTGACAAAAGTAATACACACACACACACACACAGCACACGCACACACACACACACACACACACACCACACACACACACACACACACACACACACACACACACACACACACACACACACACACACACACACACATATATATATATATATATATATATTCGAAAAGTCAGTCAAACAATAATAAAAGACTAGTCCGTACCATTATAACTTCCATTAATGTTAATGTTCGCATGACTTCTGGCTCCGAACCTGGTTTACTCTTTGGACCTAACATTCTTTTACGACCCATTATTTCTTCGATTGGTACACTTCACTACAGCAATGCAAAATTTCTGGTTCCTTTCATGTCTCCTCTGACCACCAATCAGTACGCAATTGAAAATATCACTCTCCCACAGCGCTGCGTGTGGTAGTGATATTCCATGATGGAATCATTTTGCTTTTTAACTAATAGGTACCCCTTGTTTTTGTTTGATAAAACTACCAAACCTTTCCTTAATAAAATAGTCACACACCAACACACTGCCTCTACTGTTAAGAAAGACCATAGATATGTGAAACTACCACATATGAGTAGTTTAAGCTTTGAAATCAGGAAACAACTATAATCACTGTTGCAAAATAATTACCCCCGACTAAAATTTCCTTTTGTTGTCACAAATACTAGCAAAACCGCCAATGAGATGTAATTGACATGTTTTAACGTAGCATATTTATTTACCTGTCCTTGCTGCTCGTGTCCAAGCTCGGTAAATGGAGCCGACCTCACGATGGTTACGGCACCACATCCTAGAACTCAGAGGCAAATCCTTCACGACTGGCTATCCGCTGAACAAACCATTTTTCTCGGCAATAAGAAAACACCCAACATCACTCACATCCGTTCTGTGACACAGATTCTGGTATTCCGTCCTCACACGCCTTGTTACTAGACCTCTTCATGTCAGATTCCTTACTTATGCAGAAGATGAAACCTGATTTGAACAATACAACCAGCGCAACCACCTTGTTCACCCTATAGGCTTTCATTCTCAAACACCACCCACTTTGGTGAACTCACCGTGTGCAATTTATGTATATGTTTGCTTTAGTGCGTCTATTACTTATATCATACGCTAGGATTCATTTACATTACATGGTAATTATCTCCAACGAGGAGGATATTTTTTAGGTTGCATTGGTTAGTTTGTTCGGTAGCAGGATAACTAAAAAAATGATAAACATATATATATATATATATATATATATATATATATATATATATATATATATATATATATTTTTTTTTTTTTTTTTTTTATTTTTTTTTTTTTTTTTTTTAACAGAGGTGTCTTAGCCTAACTTTGATGCCATTAAATCCGGATTATGATCCGGGTCCAGGTTATTTTTAATGATTGTATCAGTTACCCCTGTTGCATTGGCAATAGGTGGTAACAATTGTTATTACGGAGATCACCAGTGAACTCGAGAAAGAGGTGATTTTAGTGAAAATCTTTGTGTGAATATTTATGTTGCACCAGTAAAAGCTCTCTGAGTGCTACTAGTTATACTTGTTATTATATTGTTCTCTTTACTTCTCTTCATTCATATTCTCTGTTTATATTTACATCTAAAATCAGAACCTCACATTTGTTATTATAATTGTCTAGCTGACAATGGTTCCCTTTGACAGCACTTATGATGGAGGTTTAGCTTACCTTCGAAACGTATGAATAAACATGAAATTCTTCACAACTGTGTTCTTTACCTCTTCATTCTTACGTTATGACGTGCGAGCGGCAAACCTATAACTGAATATATGTATATGATTGTGTGTATGTGTGAGTGTGTGTGTGTGGTGTGTGGTGTGTGAGTGTGTGTGTGTGTGTGTGTGTGTGTGTGTGTGTGTGTGTGTGTGTGTGTGTGTGTGTGTGTGTGTGTGTGTGTGTGTGTGTGTGTGTGTGTGTGTGTGTGTGTGTGTGTGTGTGTGTGTGTGTGTGTGTGTGTGTGTGTGTGTGAGTGTGAGTGTGAGTGTGCGTGCGTGCATGCGTGTGTGTGTGCGTGTGTGTGTACAGCTCAGCAACCATGTGATTAGAATCATAGATCAATACGTTTGTAATTCGCTGGAGTTTTCCCTGAGGCGGAAGAGGAATTCAGGCAGATTCGAAACGTCATGATCGTTCACGTTCTCCTTCGGAAGCTCCATTGCAATTGAGTGCACACGTTGCTGAGTCACGTGACGATGGAGATCTCCCACTCGATACTGGCAGAGTTGCAACCGCGACCTTGGACAATTTAAAACTGCCTGAAGATGAGTGGTAATAGGAATAATAATAAAACGACAAATAATAATTGTAATAATAGTGACAACGATGATAACAAAAATAATTTTAACAATAGTGACAATGATGATAACAACAATAACAATTGTAATAATAGTCATCGTCAGGTAATAATAATAAAACGACAAATAATAATTGTAATAATAGTGACAACGATGGTAATAACTGTAACAAAAGTGACAATGATGATAATAACAACAATAACAATTGTAATAATAGTCATCGTCATTATCATCTCTCTTTACTTCAACCTTCGCCATTCGCCATTGCTTCGACCTCTAAGACTTGTCATCCTAAATAATTTTAATCCCGTGATGGTCTGCCCAGCGCGGCTCCCTGGGCTTCGTGTTTCTTGTCCAGAAGCAGGTACCATAACGATCCATGGTTCAGGAAAGCGTAAAATAAAAATAAAGGGTTAGGTAGTCGGTAAAGAAAGGAAAAGTTATTTGGACTGGGAAACAAAATGGTAGAGAGAGTTAAGTAATCGTTGTAATATAGAAAGGTTTAGTAAAAGGTAAAAAGGTGGAAAGTGGTTGCTTCGGTAAATTATAAGGTAAAAAAAACAATTAATTCATCAATAATGATAATTAACTAATAGTTAACAATGGTTAATAAAATAAACAAAAACGAATACAACAATAACAATAACAAAAAAATCATATTAATATATATTTGGATGATTCAAGGACATCTGTTGTTCTGTTCTCTCATCCCAGGTTATGTCCGTAGCTTTTTCCAAGGACGTTATGAATTTTCCCTGCGTTTCTCTCCTCTTAAGTACGGATAAAAAAGATACATAGATAGACCTATAAAAAGTAGCTAAAACGATGTATACATAGAGACAAGTAAATTGATAGATCATAAACATATGCAAGAATTAAAAAAGAAGTGCACTCAATTTCGAAACTGCCCTGATAAAAAAGGAAGATATAAGAGGTAGATAATACGATTAATACAATGGGACACAAAGAAATAAGTAGAGCAAAATCGTTAAACATATGCAAGAATAAATTAATTTAAAAAATGCACGTAATTTCTAAACCTGCCCTGATAGAAAGGAAGATAAAGAGGTAGATAATACGATGAATACTCAGAGACACAAATAAATATATCAAAACCGCAAGACAAAAGCAAAACTAAAAATGATGATGATAATAATAATAATAATAATAATAATAAAACAAAAGCAAGAATGGAAAAAGAAAAGAGAAAAACCCTAAGTACACGCAATTTCGAAACCTGAAACCCGGCAGATATCTTATTAGCATGAAATCAATTGACAACACTGCAGAGAATTTAAGATACAAGGTCCGCAGTCAACAGATACTTAAAGGGGGGCTCTCACATACCACATAATCTCACATAGAATATATACCAACCGCACTGTCCGGCATACTGGGCATATCACTTTACGATCTTCATGACTAAATGACCATTAAATCTCTTTCGTCTTACTGGGTAATTTGGTATGAAGATCCTGATGGTATCGCTGATCTTTAATTTGATAGTGATTATTATTGCCTATTTTGCAATTGTCATTTATTAAGTTTATTGATGACATATTACTTGTCATCAGTATATATATAGTATTAATATAAATATTATCACCATTATCATAATAATAATAATCATATTCATTATTACTGTTATAATTATCATTACTATCATTATTATATTATCGTTATTGTTATTACTACCATTACCATTATCCTTGTTATTGCTGTATATTTGATCTAGTATTATGGATAATAATAATAGCAATTGTCTTACAACTGTTATTATTTCCCTTACTGTAATTAACAAAATTATTGTTTCTATCCTTATTATTGTCTGTTTTATTCATGTCGGTTCTGCTTTCTTTTATATCTACGGGATAACTGGGCCAAATTTGGTTAGGTAATCATTGTAACAATTACTTCAGATATTTTTTAACAATGGCTCAATTGTCTGGTAATGGCTGTAATCAGTGTAATTACTTGTGAAAGTGTAGGCATTGATTTGGTTTAAAAGTAGCATATGTAATATTTCTACTACAAATAGATGTGGTAGCAGTGGCTCTAATAGCAATTAGATGTTTACAAGTGTATATCTACTCATGTCCTTCCAGTAATCAATGTTTCCTATTATCACAAATATATATTTTTTCTTTAATAATAATAAACATCGTTCTCCCTTTTGATATAGTGATCTCCTTTGGTCATATTACTGCATCAACATTATAGTGTTTGAGAAGAAACCGAGATTTTTCGGTTGATTCCTATAACGCCTTTTTCAGTGAATATTAACCTCGATGGCAAATGCGACCATGTACTCATTAGAAAAGAAACGAGTCTATATAAGATTTTTTTTTTTTAATCATAAAACAAGTCAAACAAAAATACATGAATAGATAACGAAGATAAATGTTTATTTTTATAGGGAACTTACGGAAAACGGTTGGATTTTTAGAGATAGACTAAAACTTTTAGGCTGCCACAGTTGGAGTTTAGATTCTTATATTACTTCTGAAATGATCCTTAAGTCATCCTGAGAATGATCAAGAAGACAGTGGCTGTAGGGATGAAACAGTAGAGTTTTTAATGAATCAAGCAGTATTTTGGTTTGGCATTTTAATTATCTTTGTAAATTTCATTCTACTAGTATTGATATTCCTGTGTATGTAAACACTTATGTACACCCATAAGCATCACATCTTATTGCAGAACAGGAAACGAATACTCATTACTTAGCCGATACACAGGAACAGAATGCGTGTCCATCCAAAGAATCCTGATTTGATAAAAATTCGGTTTTCAAGACTTATAAATCGACAAGGAAGTCACCAAAGGTAGCAAAAGGCTGTAACTATAGAAGTAAAGGAACAAAATTGATTAACAAATGACAAATTTTCTTGGTAACATCCCCTGCCCGCATCTACATCAAAAAGAAAAAAGAAAGAAGAAAAAAAGTCAAGAATTCCATCGCCATTATTAGTGCGACCACATAAAGGAGATTTTGTCCCACGTGATAAAAATGCACTATAAAAGGTGTCTTAAATCAGAATATTAATGTCTGTAAAAGTTACGACTGCTGTCGGAAGTCCATCAGATATCCTATATGTTAATATCGTGTATATTGTTAACATACAAGATAAGGTCACATGCTTTAAAAAAAGTAGTAGGCCTATGGGTCATCCTTATCATGTGCCAAAGGAATGAGAATTTTACTCGCAAACCGTGACATGGCGAGTCGGTGAAGATATCTAATCAGTTAAAATAATTGTCTATATTAGCACTCGTTTCCTACTATTGAGAGAAAATGAAAACTGGAATCTCACAGATGAGGAATAAAATAGATAGTCCTACATCTCTGGTTCACTCTTCTGATTATTCCGTATCTACCACAAGAGGAGTTTGAAGGTCACCATTTCCATTTCTTTTATATCCACACGCCTTTCTCTCTCTCCTCTTTATCTGTCTTTCTCTCTCTCCTCTTTATCTGTCTTTCTCTCTCTCTCTTCCCTCTGTCTGCCTATCTCTCTCTCAGTATATCTGTCAGTCTTTCTCTCTTCTGTCTCAGTCTCTTCTCTTTGTCTGTCTGTCTCTGTCTCCTTTTTGTCTGCCTGCCTGTCTCTCTCTCTCCTCTTTGTCTGTCTTTCTCTCTGTATATATGAATATATGAATGAATACTAGTTGTACCAATCGATGGATTACCATGTAATGGTGATCCAAAAGTAATATTCAAATCTGAGACATTCAAAACAACTTCATAAAATATTTTACGATTACCCTTACAATCCACAAACCCAGCGAGTACTAGCACACAAGAATAGGCGTGAAGATAGTCTTCTGATGTCTAAAGGTGCTGTCACACTAGCACTTTTTCCGTCAAATGTTTGACAATTTTCTGAAATTTTGTCAATTTTTGAGCGAATTCTAGTCAGGCGATAATGATCGTTTCCGTCTGAAAACATTAATGTCAACTTTTTCAGCCAAGCATAGTCAAATCAAGAGTTATATTTGAGAATGTTTGTATTGATGTTAAATAAAATTGTCAAAAAATTGACGGAAAAAGTGCTAGTGTGACAGCACCTTAAGACAATCCTGGTAAGATGGAATGCTTCGTCCTTTTATCTTAACAGGCAGCATAACAGTAGCGAAGTACGTGCAGTTTCATGTTTAAAGGTCCCGAGAAATTATTTATTTCTTATCTATGTATCTAGCCTTCTTTCTCTCTCTCTCTCCAGTTCTTTTGAATAGGATATGACCAGTCTTTCTGTCTCCATCTATCCATATATCTACATATATATATATATATATATATATATATATATATATATATATATATATATATATTATATTATATATATATATATATTTTTTTTTTTTTTTTTTTTTTTTTTTTTTTTTTCTTTCCACTGAATAAGATAATAAGTTTCTCTCTCTCTCTCTCTCTCTCGAAACAATTTTGCGATCTTTATGCTATGATTATAATTAAAAAGATATTCATATATTGTGACTCACACATAAGATTCGACTGCTCCAACTGTACATGTTGAAATCCCATGACAAATCAGTCTTTGTATAGGCTAATACAAATCCAATTAAAAACGATACAGACCAGTTTGACCACAACAAAGGCAATCCCTGAGGTGTTATGCTGATGTGTACTTGATAGTAATTTGGAGTATCTGTCGTTTATGAAATTAATAATTATCATATTAATTTACATACTGTCACTCAGGAAAGGAAAGGAATGTTTACTTATGTCTAGTTTCTTTTTCATATCTTAGAAGTAGTCTACGTCCTGAAATTAAGGGTCAAGTGTGCCATAAAAAATACCGGTGTAGTGGTATTGAGCAGTATAATAATTGCAAAATTTCCTCTTTTGGTGTAGAATAGAGGGAGTATATGAGTGTACATTTATGTTTCTGAGTGCGAGGTTGTATGTACGGGTGCGTGCCTGTGTGTGTGTGTGTGTGTGTGTGTGTGTGTGTGTGTGTGTGTGTGTGTGTGTGTGTGTGTGTGTGTGTACGTATATTTCATCTCTTTCATTGGCTTTTCAGGTTTATCATCCTAGTAACTTATAACCTCAATGTTGGTCCAAATGTTTCGCAAAGAAAAAAGAGGAATGTCGCTGCCCTCGCACGCACCACGTGTGAGCGAGCTGGCAAACAGCGGAACAAAGAAACCCTTAACAAAAGAAGGCAAATGCTGCGGGAAGACGCGGTCGCGCCACAACACCGTAACTTCCAACCCGGACATTGCAGCCAGTCGGAGGCTGTTTGGTCTGCTCCATTTCTAAACAACCGCAGAGGAGGTTGAGGGACGTGCTAGGGTGTCTTGGGGTGTAGGAGTGATGTCACTCGAGGGGCGAGGGGCTGGAGGAGAGGAGTTAGGACTCGCTTTAGTAACTTTCTTCCGAATTAAGACTCACTTTAATGACTTTACTACTTAATGCGTCGAAAATTAAATGGCGTCGCTCACATATGATCCATTCACCATATGAAAAACTGGGATACACACCTAAGTTAGCGTAGATCAGACCTTCCTAACAGAAGAAGATGACCTGCACACGAGCTTCTACAAATCACCCATGACAGTGTTTACGTGTCTAAAACCCACGAGAGACCAAAGGCAGGAAGAAGGGCCTCTGGGGTCCGCCTCAAGAGCGCAGCCACGAGTCATTGTAGAAAACACATCCGCCTTCAGCACACACTCTCCTCCCTCTCTTGAAAGAAGGGTGCCACAGGAAGGGAATCTTGCCTGTGACGATGTTATTGCATGTGATAGGACCTCAACTTTAGCTGATGGTCACACCTGACGATCCCTTCGTGTTTACCACAGCGGTTGTTCAACTTGCCAACAGGTGGCGTGGAAGCGAAGAATAAACAGGCTTCTAGGCAAGCCAGCGCACTGTCTTTGCTCTTTTGTCGAGTTTGAGTTTAGTGAACTGTGGGGTAAACTCTAAGATTTCTTGTATGCATATTTATACATGTTAAAGTGACCCGACTATTATATCTAAACTAAGCAATACCTTTCACATATGGCCATGTATAGTTCTCTCGAATTTAAACTTATCGTGACCGAAGCATTTCGAGAGTGCACGTTTCACACAGAAGTTTTAGATTCAGTCTGATAATGGCGTTAATGATGTCATTTAGGTGTTCAAAATGGACGTTATAATTCAGTAGATTCATTTAACGATTCTCACTCTCCGTTATTACATTCTGTCGCACCAAAGCACTGGTTAAATTACACAGAGAGAGACCAAACCAGATCCAAGTGCCTTAGCTTGGGAAAAGTGAGAAAGGACATGAACATCGTAGCCAACTTCGCACCATGACTCGATAAATCTCTTCTTTCATCATATCTCCGTTGACTCCACACACCGCCTTCGCAATGTTGCCAAACTACTAGCGCCTTGAAATACTTTCGTTTGTAATCATATGTATCAAAGGACTGCTTTCTTCCTCACCATTTGTAATTCTTTATCATTATTCATATGTTTCATGCCAGCCTAAACTCGTCTCCCCTTCTCTTCCTCTCCCTCTTCCTATTAGCGTGCTCTCTCTCTCTCTCTCTCTCTCTCTCTCTCTCTCTCTCTCTCTCTCTCTCTCTCTCTCTCTCTCTCTCTTCTCTTTCTTTCTTTCTTTCTCTTTCTTTCTTTTCTTTCTCTCTCTCTCTCTCTCTCTCTCTCTCTCTCTCTCTCTCTCTCTCTCTCTGTGTGTGTGTGTGTGTGTGTGTTGCGTCTTCGCTCACCTACGCACTGTCTATGATCTGGGTTGAATGTCTTTACAAAAATGATCGGTACAGTGCATTTATTTCGGATTTAGTAAAGATAATCATAATCACTTTAATCCCCGACAATTTATGTTTCTCTATCCACACACACGCACGCACACGCACACGCACACGCACACGCACACGCACACGCACACACACACACACACACACACACACACACACACACACACACACACACACACACACACACACACACACACACACACACACACACACACACACACACACACACTATATATATATATATATATATATATATATATATATATATATATATATATATATATTTCCGCGCTAACTTATGTCGATCGTCTCTGTTGAGGGGAAGCTGAAACAAAAAACACAAGTTACCCTGGAAAATTACTACGTTTTCTATCAATAAATTTGCTTTCGTTTTCTTTGAATTTCTTGCTTGGGTTACTATTATAATGAAAACCTAGGCAAAAAAAAAAAAAACTGT
>NW_020870308.1:748981-766481 GCF_003789085.1 Penaeus vannamei
TATGAAGAGCCACAGGGAGTGACACCTTTGCCAAAGGAGCGACGCACAGGACTGAGTAGTCACATGGCCGTTAAACACTTGACACACACACACACAATGAAAATTTGCACATTTATCCTTTCTAGGATATAAACCAAAAGAATACACATAGATTTGAAAAAATTATCTATTCGTTCTACTCGCATTCTTCATTATAACACCGAAGTATATTCAGTGACAGAACTTACTTTGAAGATGAAGGATTCGTCTGGGGGAAGATGATCCACAAAAGCATGAAGCTGGTACCCATACTTCGCTGTTGCTCCTCCTGCGCACTCTGGGTCCTCCTGCCTCTTGGTCAGATGTCCGAAGCGCTCTTTGGTGATCTCGACCCATACAACCCCGGCTTGTATGAGGGTATTCATCTGAACGGACACAGTAAAGGATTTTGTGGGTAAAATACGAATGGAAAAGTGGGGGCACTGAGAAATAGGATTATGGGGGAACACTTGACACACATACACACAATGAAAATTTGCACATTTATCCTTTCTAGGATAAAAACCCAAGGAATATACACAGATTTTCAAAATCTCATCTATTTGTTCTACTCACATTCTTCATTATAACACCGAAGTATATTCAGTGACAGAACTTACTTTGAAGATGAAGGATTCGTCGTCTAAAGGGTGAGACGAGAGAGAGAGGGAGGATCAGAGGAGAAAGAGAGGGAAGGTGAGAGAAAAAAAGGAGAGGGAGGGTGAAAGGAGAGAGAGAAAGGGAGGGTTAGAGGTGAGAGAGAGGGGGGGGGGCTGGGAAGGGTGAGATAAGAGAGGAGGGAGGGAGGGGGGAGGAGGAGAAGAGAGAGAGAGAGAGAGAGAGGGAGAGGAAGGGAGAGAGAGAGAGAGAAAGAGAGAGGGGGTGAGAGGAGATAGAGGCGTGGAGGGGAAAGAGAGAGAAGGAGGAGGGTGAGAGGGGTAGGAGAGAGAGAGAGAGATAAGAGAGGAGGGAGGGAGGGGGAGGCGGGGGAGGAGAGAGAGAGGGAGTGACCATCTTACACTCACAATAAAACGACCAACATACCAGAGACTTTTTGTCAAGGACCTTTATTTACGACATGTGGGACTTGGAAAGGTCACAGAACAAGAAATGTTGTCAGTGTCAATGCAAATAATGGTTGCGAATATACTACTAGAATAAGGTAGGTCAACTGCCAATTAGGAAGCAAACTGATTCCCATCCACTTATAACTCTCACAACACTAGTATTCCAGCCCTCAAAATAGGATCTTGCAACCCATTCCTGACCTCCCATTCTACTCCACCAGGTGGGCATATTCATCCACTTAGACCAAGTTGCACTAATTCTGAGTATAAAGTGATAATTTGTACTTGACAGGCATTCAGAATACTGTAACATGGCCATGGTGGCGATAGATGAAATGCAAATAGGAAAGGTGAACGGTCTATCTGGCAGGTCAGAAGGGACACTATACTGTGGCTTAGGAATACCCATTTAAAGAGCCAGGGGTAGGCTTACACTTACCTTATGTGAGGTATATTTTCGTCGGTTTTATGAGAGCTATCTCTTCATCACAAACTGTACAAGCTTAGAGGGTTATATTCTTATGTTCACCTTATTTAGGTAAGTATATAATCAAGTTGTGAAAAAATTGTTTTCTTAATTCCATCAGAAAAAATACCTGCGCTCATATTGGTAGGACAGAAGTAATACTGTTTGAGTGATATAATCTGACCGACGTAAGTATTACACAAGAAAACAAATTCAAACATCACTCTCGATTACCCGATAACAGACAAATCAAGCACAAAGTATCTCATCCTACTAACCGGAATCAAGAGGTGAAGGCGATCCGCAGGCATCGAGTCGTCGTTCATCGGCACCATTGTGAAAAGGTCCTCGTTTTCATGTTTTTCAATGCGGTAATAGGTCTTTTGCCCTCGTACATATGCTTCAGGTATTTTCTTCATCAGGTCCTTCAATTTCATGTTCGAGAAAGAATGGCAAAGAGAGAGCGGAAGTGTAATTAAATCTTGTAGCATGATATATCTTATTTTAGTCCCATAATTTGTCAAATCTAAAACCATATATTGCAAGTGCTTGGCTAGAAGCACAAAAAAAGAGCAATTACTATTCTAAAATTCATGCAAGTCAAACGCACTAATGATCTACCGTGAAATCAATGCTGGTTGTGGAAGAACTGGGTATGAATGGGCACAACTCTCCCACCATGGCTGTGTTGTTAACTTGGAGGGTCACACTGGCACAAAAGGCCTGGTTGTCCTTCTTTATCACAATCAATGGCTTTGTGAGAGTGATCAGTGATACCATGATCTGCAATATAATGATATGCTATGAAAGGTTCTTGCGCTAGGAAAATATGTAATGAAAATTATCAGTCACACGTTTAAAACAATGTTTGTCACAGTGACGTTAATATAATTCACTCTTCTCGCACTCACAGATTCGCTGGCAGAGTCAGTAATGGCCTGGAGCTGACTAAATTCCAGATTCTTCAACGTGTTCCAGTTCATCAACTCCATTGAGAAGTTCACCAAGTTATGCATCTGAAAAACACCTGCTAGCTATATTACTGACATACTATTTTTCCATATACATAACCGTAAGTTATCAGTTACAGAAAACCATTACTAAATTGATTTACTGATAACTACTAGGTGCTCAGGAGGCAGTAACCTGTGCTCTGTCTGGGACATAATGACATAGACAATAGTAATCTAGACTTTTAAAAGCGTCACTGCTTATACTTTACAATATTTGAGTGAAGTCACCATCTGCTGCAATGTTACTGGCCTGAAATCTAAAAATCTAGTAAATATTTTAATTAATTTCATTCTTATTCTACATTCATATCTAATGCTTCATATAAGACTTCCTAATGAGTTAAATGTCACGTTTCCTATGAAAAAGTGTTTTCACTGAATTACCTGAGACTTGATTAACATATTCTGGCCACTTGTCATATGCAGTATATCTTGCGTCCATGTCTGAACAGATTTCTTGCACTGAGAAACCGCTTGGCTGCAATCGTCAGTGTCTTGGATTCTAGACAGTTTCGAAACACGAATTTGTAATTCTTTGAGATCCTGAAGTTTGGACAAGCCTTCTTCCTGTGCTTTCTTTAGCTTGATAAGTTCTCCAGCCACACTTTGCTCTGCCTGCTTGTATTGCTCCACAACATGTTCCAGTTCCAATGACTTTTTTTTGTATTCCTTCTCCAGGGTCTGCAATTCTTTGTCGTACACTCCTATACGGTCAAATGTTTGGTTTTGTTCCAGTATGAATTGCTCAACTTCTGCATTTATATTGTTCCTCGTTTCCTCCAAGGCCTTTTTGACTGAGATAACATTGCATGTACTCATAGGATGCTCAATGACAGTGCAAACATGGCAGATCCATTCGTCACACGACTTGCACTTAAACAACTGGTGCTGCCCATGATCCTCACAAAACCCAGCGGAAAGTGGAGGTCCCTGCTCAGCTTTGGCCGATGCTTTCGATGGGAGTTGAGCTCCTTCCTCCTGGTCATCCTGTGATGTCAAATCTAGGATGCTAAAATTTGTCAATAACTGTGATATGTCTGTGACTTTAGTTTCTCTTTTACAGCGAGGACATGCGATCAATCCATCATTTCTTTCTGTGATATTCAGCAAACATTGGGAGCAAAAAGTATGGCCACAGGGCAATATCCTCGGCCGCTTGGCTTCACTGTCATAACATGAAAAGCATACTTGACAAACTGCAGTGGACATACTCGCCTGCAGAAAAAAGAAATACATTTAGTTCAAAATAATTATTAATGTGATAAGAATAATGTTGCAAGAAAATCACATTATTTGGGGTCAAGTGTGAGTAAAAAAAAAATCTATGCCAACTTTAAACGGATTATTTCTTTTTAGAAATATACTGGTGTCCTTTTGGCTTTTGGCTGTTACAAGTTAGGGTTTATAAAGGAATGAAAAAGAAAATTTTCGGTTTAGACCCAAAAACCCTCAGGAAGTCTCTTGGGATTCTTGAAGAATACTTTATCAGTGAAAGATGTGTCCGGCATTTGGATTCACCGACAGTTCTCATGAGCTCATCGTACGCATACCGTTGACCTAGTTCAGTGTTGTACAAATTGGGGTCCGCATCATAGATCATAAGGCAGGGGTGGGCAATTAATTTTTACAAGGGGCCACATGAGAAACCTGAATTGTGTCAGAGGGCCACATCAACGATAACTTGAACTTAATTCTACTGAACTTTCTTACGTTGTAAAATGCATTAATTATATATTTTGAATAGCTGGTACTGGTAAAACTATTCTATAAATATTTATATTAGACTACGTGAAATTGAGGTGTAAAAAATCGGAAAACAGGATAAGCCGGCGGAGACGCTTAACAGGTTAATTTATGTTGTAATTTATGATTGGCCTCTCGCGGGCCGGACAGGGACGCACATAGGGCCGGATGTGGCCCGCGGGCCGTAGTTTGCCCAGGTCTGAGGGTACGTGAACAAACAAGAAACACACACACACACACACACACACAAAGAAACATCACATGTTTTATGAATCATCTTTTTTATTTGTGTATTAAATTCGAATTTATTGACCAACACTCCTGTAATGTCTTTTCATAATTAGTAGATTATTTGCATTATCCTAAATAAGAGTTTGTTTAGCTATGGCGGACGGGGGGGGGGGTAACAGTACAAGAAAGTAATAAAGGGTGCAATTGGCGAAAATGTTTGGACGACACCAACCTAGTTAGTAACGTTTATAAGAGTGTCATAGATTAGATATGCCTGGCCTTTTCAGATTTGATACACCAGTATAATATTGTAATACACACACACACATACTGTATATATGAATATATATATATATATATAATATATATATATATATATATATATACATATATATTAAATATATATACATATATATATATAATATATATATAATATATATATACATATATATATATATATATCATATATATATATATACATATATATATATATATACATATATATACATATATACATATATATATATATATATATATATATATATATATATATATATATATATATATATATATATATATATATATATACGTACATAACATGTAATTTTATATACATATATATATACTGACTTCATAAAGTGTTGTTGGCCTGGTATCCTACACATAAATAAATAAAATACCTTTCATTCTTTCATTGCGTGTGTGTATGGAAGTATTTATAAAAGTAGGTACACTTAATTCCTTCAAGCTGAGTAAAAAATAC
Organism: Penaeus vannamei; assembly: GCF_003789085.1. Classification (NCBI taxonomy): domain Eukaryota; kingdom Metazoa; phylum Arthropoda; class Malacostraca; order Decapoda; family Penaeidae; genus Penaeus; species Penaeus vannamei. The sequence continues at coordinate 754,283 of NW_020870308.1, forward strand.
ACGTCTTTGGCTAAACTCCCTTTTCGAGCAATTCCACTTGACAATCATTCACACATACACATAATCGCCCATTCTTTTCATCGACAGGGTTATTATGATGACTGTTCAATGAACATATAACCATTATAATAATTATTTTCCTTTTTGAAAATTGAAAAGACCAAAATGATCGATCATATTCACAAAGCATCCGTAACTTTTGTGACGGCATCAAAATAAACAGGTGTCATGACACCTCGAGTTGCTACTGATCTAGCCTTTCCCTTCGTGACTCCTCGGGGCAGGACCCACTTGTGCCACAGGTACATGTTTTCCAATTTTGTGACTAACAAATATAGACAGGTAAAATGAAACATGTACTGCAGTTCGGACACATACTTTTAAGGTTCTAAGTGGCGGCCATTTTGATTGTTTACAATTGGGCCGCGAGGCGATGGGAACTCCCTCCAAATCTCGCCCTGTTCGCCACGCAGCGCTTCGTGAAACATCTTGTCTGATCGACCGTTTTGCCCGAGTGAACGCAGGCTGGACACGGCACATGACGTGGAATAAATTAACATGCTTTCACTGCGATCGCAATCTCGTGATATACGGGCCCGGATCGATTCCGAGTCGCCCGAGGTGCTTGCCGCGAGCTCTTGGCGCATTTTCGTCAAAAAGAAAGAAAGAAAGACACCTCGAGTTGCTACTGATCTAGCCTTTCCCTTGGTGACTCCTCAGGGCAAGACCCACTATTTTCAGATGTGGGCATTGATGAGAAACCAGAATTTTTATCAATAGGCCATATGATGGGGCAATATTAAAAGCCAGGAGGTGGCGCGTCTTCGTCTATCGGGAAAGCCATTAAGTGGCGTGTCGTAGTCAGCGATTTAACAGTATTATACAGACTAGAATTTAAAATGAAATGACCCCAAAATAAATTCAAATTACAAAAGGAAGTCTCTTACCATCATACTCCACGACGAATACTCTCCAGGTGGTCAAGATTTCTGAACTTCTGAAAAACAAGAAGGAATATCAGTGATGACAAAGAAAACAGTATCAATAATGATTAAAATCAATGTCAATACTTTGGACATCCTAATATGGCTAAATATATGAATAAAAATAACATGGACAGTAGTGCTACTAAAGCAACAGAAATAGTAATGTTTATGCTACTAAAACCGGCAATGATGATGGCTAAAAAAGTAATCATGGATTATTCATTCCAGTTATGAAATAATTACAGTACTTACAGAGATAATGATTTTCATAATCAACTGATTATAGTAACAAACAATACAAGCGTATTTGCTATTATAATGCCTGTATTGCTTACGACGATAATTAATCAAATTTATTTGTAATGGTGTTTGAGATTACAAGTAATACACATTCGTAAATCCATTATAAACAATGCTGAAAATAATTACTTTTCTAATGAAACCAGCTCTGAGACAATAAAGCAACTAATTCCAGGTTGACAGAGAAGGATGTGAGGAGGAAGGGAGGAAGTGGGGAAATGAGTATGTTGATATCTGGTAGAAGGGATGGCTCACGGTTGAAAACAGATGGACATGGGGGATACAAGTTCAGATAACTTCTATTTGATTATAAGTTTTCATGCACGGATTGTTACATTCAATATTGTTCTTACCGCAGGCTGACAAGGCTGGCGTTGTGAATTTTCAGCGGTCTTTAACCTTTTATTATCGCATGCGACGTAAAGTTGCATTCCTTAATTCTCACGGATTCTGAATTCGCATGAAGTACGTGAGATTTAGATCGCGAATGTTTGCTTTGTTTATCTTGAGATACTGACTTCGATATTAATTACCTTTTAATATTTACTATCCTTGTATTATTGTCAGTAATGTATCAACGTAATCCTGTTGATCGCCTGGATATTGGCGTTCCTCGCTCTCTTATTTATCTTGAGATTTAGATCGCGAATGTTTGCTTTGTTTATCTTGAGATACTGACTTCGATATTAATTACCTTTTAATATTTACTATCCTTGTATTATTGTCAGTAATGTATCAACGTAATCGTGTTTTGTTACTGGTTAATGGCATTTGTTTTTCTTTATAATTATTGTTTTAATAATTTTGTTTTGTATTATTTATCTTCCTATAGGGCTTGAAACGCGGTTGCGCTTATATGAGCTGTAAGACTCAAGGTATATGACAGTTATCTACGACAATATATTTAAATATTTAACAAAGATCGTGTGCACAAGGTTAAATTCTTCTTATGCCGTTTTCACATACATACTCCATGTGTTTACAGAAATGTAGATAATCATAACACGCACTGATACATACTTAAGTGACGTATGCCACACCTGTCCTCTACTTGCGCTCTTCTAAGTAATCCGAGTGTGAGACGATTCACTTTCACGAGAGCTGGACTTCAAAGAAATCAAATAAAAGTATTTACAATTACGTAAGACTATCTTAGGCATGGAACCTGAAAACTATAGACATTGTTCTCACACTCTGAGTAACAACCATAAATATGAACAACGTGGAGTAGTATTTCGTAGCAAGGGGCTGTTTAAAACATCCGTCTAAATTTGATAGAAAAATCATTAAAGTTATTTTTTTCCAACTGCCAAGAGAAAGTGAAACATACGTATTGCCCAAAAAATGACTTGTGCTTACACTGGCGAACAGCGGTAGCCTGGGATGCCATCATGTCAACAGTAAAATACTTATATATTATTGTTATGATACATTTATGGAAAGTAACAAAATAATAATAATAATAATAATAATAATAATAATAATAATAATAATAATAATAATAATAATAATAATAATAATAATAATAATAAGTGGAAACAAACTAATAGATGGCTGAGAGCAGTTACTTATGTATGGGAAAGACGCTAACATACGTTGTCATATCAGATCACATATTACTATTTCATTTAAGCATATGAACTCTACGAATAGTTTCAATACACTGTTGATACATGCATCACAGGTTGGGAACCCTTGGTCTGTATCAATCCCAAAATGATCACTTTTAGTACAGAAATAACGTATCTTAAAAACTGTATACTTTCTTTTTATACACAAAATGTCTGTACAAGTCAACACGTACCTTCTCTGAAGATCCACACCACTGGCAGCAGCAGATTTGAGCACAAACTATAGCTGATGATTGTTAAGAGAAAGAGCAAACGTATGTTCTGTACCTCAAGGTGAATGCAGTGGCTGGTCGCGGCAACGCGTACGGTACAGGAATCAAACGAGGTGAGTTGTACGTGTAAAACCATTGACTGTAGAGCTAGAGGAGAGGAGTACCTTACTGTACATAAAGAAAAGGAATATTCATTGTCGTCTTATTAATTTCAGTATTATATGCATAGTAAAAAAAAAAAAAAAAAAATATAAAAAAAAAAAAAAAATATATATATATATATATATATATATATATTATATATATATATATATATATATATATATATATATATATATATATATATATATATATATATATACATTTTAAGACAGAAAACGTACACAGACGAATCCTATGTAGAAAACGAAGGCACATGAAGCAACATTATTATCATTATTGCGGTTTCAACACTTTTCCTGAAAGAATAATAATAATGATTATGATAATAAAAGCAATAATTAAGATAAGTACAGCACAAATAATAATAAAAAATGGTAATCATGATGGTGATGATACTAAAATGGTAGTAAAACTACAATAATTGATGATAACAATAATAACAATGACAATAACGGCAATAATAATAAAAATGGTAATAATGATAACCATAATAATTATTATCAACTTTGTTGTTATTGGTCAGCTGACATTGATCGTCTAACAGGTAGGTTTGTGATGGGCCGTAAAACAAAGGTAAATGTCTACATTTATTAAAGACGAATGAAGCGGGATATAAAATGCAAACATAATAAAACAGCTAAGAAAGAAACATAAAATACAAGCACAAATAAACAGCCAAGAACGAGGCAGTAAAAATAATAAAACGCTAGAATTAAAACAAGAAGTAAAATAATAGCAAGGAACCGCTACATAAAATAAGATAATAATAATAAAAAAATCTAAGACAACATTAAATAACACAATAAGAAGCTAAGAAACGAGACAAAAAAAAAATAAAGTTAAGACGGTCCAGCAAAATAATGCAGATTTAATGATAATCGGATTGAGGTTAACCTATAGAACGCATATTTGTCTTTCTGTAGATCTAACTGTCTCGCTCACTACAATCTAATTTCTTCGAGATCTTTGATTGTTAACTGACAATATTTACTACGAGAGAGAAAAAAAAGAGAATCCTTATCAAAGCAAGCGTCAAACACTATCCTGGGTTTGTATAATACATGAAGTTCGTCACCAAAATGACTAATATATATATATATATATATATATATATATATATATATATATATATATATATATATATATATATATATATATATTATATTTTTTTTTTTTTTTTTTTTTTTTTTTTTTTTTTTTTTTTACGCGAAACTGGTTTTGATATGGAGTAGTCCTGTGCATTTCTAAGACGAAGCACGAATATGAAAATAAATATATATATGAATATGATATGAAATATGAGAATAAACATGATGTAATGATACTAGCAATAAAGTATCCGATACATCAAAATACGTTCGAATTCCATGACTGGATACCAGCGCTGAAAATAACGAAGCTGAGATACGTTATCATCTTCTCTTTCTCTCTTCTTGACTCATCACTTCGCCAGCAAACAGAGCAGAGGTAAGTCAGAATAAACAAAACAAAACAAAAAAGAAAAAATGCATTTAAGCTCAGACTGTTAAGTGCCTGTACATAAACTTGTGACTTTGTCCGTAAAATGCAAGGTCAAAAATAAGGAAGGAAAGGGGGATAGGGTAACACGCGATCAGGTTAACTTTGTTTCTCACTTGAACCGCGACCCTGAATTACTATCGTGACCTCTGCTTTACCTTAGTCGTTTCAGGTCAGACTAAATTACAAAATGCACGTGTTCAAGCAACAACTGATTTCATTATTTTTAGTTTTTTATAATGATTAATCAATTGACAGGGTTTAAGGGAAGCTACGTAAAAGTCAACACATCTCACGGCTTATCAGTTACTGATATACAATTAAATGTCAGACAGATAAGCCATTACCTGAACTTTCAACAAGTCAGCAATATAAATATAATAGTAATAATAATGAAAATAATGCTGATTATGAAAATGTTGCTCTAAAGCGTGTACATAGTCTTTATCAGTCCCTTCTTTTGCCTTCGTTTCTTGTCTTGCATATATTTTTTTCTTTTCTGTGTTTTTTACTATGTATATAGTACGGTCATATAGTGTCATTAATGAATGTTCCCTGTGTTTGTGTTTACAACAGGAGGGTACTCCTCTCCAGCTCGTAATGGGTTTGCAGGTGCTGTACAAAGCACTATTTCCGTTTGGTACCTGTACTGTACGTGTTGTGTTGCCTCGACTGGTCATTGCATTCCACTCGAGATACTGCACCAGTATTTTTTTGAGGGCCGAAGTGGTATGGTAGTCATTGTGGCTTATGATATATATGTTATATGTGGGCGGTGAGGACTGTGGTGATGTAGGTAATAGGGAAGTAAGTGTTGGTGTGGCAAACAGATATACAAGCAAATATAAGAATCTATCCTTATGAATTTCTCATCGCATGCAACGTAAATTCTCACGGATTCTGAATTCGCATGAAGTACGTGAGATTTAGGTCGCGAACGTTTGCTGTGTTTATTATTTGAAATATTAGCTATATATTATCCTTGTATTAATGTTAGTAATGTTATATCTACGTTTATAACAACAGTGTTTTGTACTTGGTGGAGGATAGGTTTATTGTTTTTATTATTATCGTTGTAATGGTTATTGTTATTCATTATTTCTATTGATATTTTTTTGGTTAGGGCTGGAAGCGCGGTTGCGCCTATATGTAGGCTGTAGAATTAGCATAAGAAACAACTACGACAATATAACGTTGTCCCAGCTCATGCCAATGATTTTCATAACTATTAATACTAATTTCTTTGAGCCATCATGAATATTCCTTCTTGTTTTTCAGAAGTACAGAAATCTTGACCACCTGGAGAGTATTCGCCGTGAAGCATCATGGTAAGAGACAAGCTTATGTAACTGGATATTTTATTTTCGATTCTTAAAATTCTGTGCAAGAATTTCCTCCAACGATTCGTGTCGAAGTACTTCAGGGCAACATATCCTATAGCATAAACTGAGAAAAAAAGTCTTACGAATATCAACTGAGGATGTTTCGCGTTCTTGCATTTGCAATATACTCTCTTGAAAGTGCTGACTGCACTGCCAGGCATAAGGCGAGCAAGGGAAAAACTAACACCTCATTCCGCACAGCACGCCGAGGTATTAACAATACCAGAGCAGAATAAATGACGGCTACAGACATGTCCCGAAATTCTCTCTCTTCTCTCTCTCCCCCCCCTCCCTCTCTCTCTTCTCTCCTTCTTATAGCAGACCAGTTCTCTCTCGTCTCCCTCCCCCCCTCTCTCTCTCGTCCCCAACCCCCCCCTCTCTCTGTCTCTTTTTTCTCATCCTTTTCTCTTTCTCTCGTTCTCTCCCCTCTCTTTCTGTCTCTCATCCCCTTTCTCTCTATGTCTCTCATCCCCCTTCTCTCTACCTCTTTCTCTCTGTGTCTCTCATCTCCCATCTCTCTATCTCTTTGTGTGTCTCTTATCCCCCTTCTTTCTATCTCTTTCTTTCTGTGCTTCTCATTCCCCTTCTCTCTGTTTCTTTCATCCCTCTTCTATCTCATTCTATCTATCTCTCATCTCCCCTCTCTCTTATTTCGTTCTCTGTCTCTCATTCCCCTTCTCTCTTTCTCTTTCTCTCTGTGTCTCTCATCCCTCCTCTCTCTCTCATCCCCCTCTCTCTATTTTTTTTCTCTCTCTGTCTCTCATCCCCCTTCTCTCTTTCTCTTTCTCTCTCACCCTCTCCCTGGTTGTGTCATTTTTACGCATCGTCTGATTTCAGTGACGGCATAGAATTTGTTGTTTATAAACCGTTTGGTAACTGGAGCAACACATAATTGGTGTTTATATCTATCTAATGTCATAGTTTTTTTTAGTTTCCTAGCTATGAAAAATCACACGGCTTTAGATGATGTAATTTTCTTGTAATACAAAAATAATTATTTTGACCTAAATGTATTTTTTTTTTTCTACAGGCGAGCATGTCCACTGCAGTTTGTCAAGTATGCTTTTCATGTTATGACAGTGAAGCCAAGCGGCCGAGGATATTGCCCTGTGGCCATACTTTTTGCTCCCAATGTTTGCTGAATATCACAGAAAGAAATGATGGATTGATCGCATGTCCTCTCTGTAAAAGAGAGACTAAAGTCACAGACATATCACAGTTAACAACAAATTTTAGCATCCTAGATTTGACATCACAGGATGACCAGGAGGAAGGAGCTCAACTCCCATCGAAAGCATCGGCCAAAGCTGAGCAGGGACCTCCACTTTCCGCTGGGTTTTGTGAGGATCATGGGCAGCACCAATTGTTTAAGTGCAAGTCGTGTGACGAATGGATCTGCCATGTTTGCACTGTCATTGAGCATCCTATAAGTACATGCAATGTTATCTCAGTCAAAAAGGCCTTGGAGGAAACGAGGAACAATATAAATGCAGAAGTTGAGCAATTCATACTGGAACATAACCAAACATTTGACCGTATAGGAGTGTACGACAAAGAATTGCAGACCCTGGAGAAGGAATACAAAAAAAAGTCATTGGAACTGGAACATGTTGTGGAGCAATACAAGCAGGCAGAGCAAAGTGTGGCTGGAGAACTTATCAAGCTAAAGGAAGCACAGGAAGAAGGCTTGTCCAAACTTCAGGATCTCAAAGAATTACAAATTCGTGTTTCGAAACTTTCTAGAATCCAAGACACTGACGATTGCAGCCAAGCGGTTTCTCAGTGCAAGGAATCTGTTCAGACATGGACGCAAGATATACTGCATATGACAAGTGGCCAGAATATGTTAATCAAGTCTCAGGTAAATCAGTGAAAACACTTTTTCATAGGAAACGTGACATTTAACTCATTAGGAAGTCTTATATGAAGCATTAGATATGAATGTAGAATAAGAATGAAATTAATTAAAATATTTACTAGATTTTTAGATTTCAGGCCAGTAACATTGCAGCAGATGGTGACTTCACTCAAATATTGTAAAGTATAAGCAGTGACGCTTTTAAAAGTCTAGATTACTATTGTCTATGTCATTATGTCCCAGATAGAGCACAGATTACTGCCTCCTGAGCACCTAGTAGTTATCAGTAAATCAATTTAGTAATGGTTTTCTGTAACTGATAACTTACGGTTATGTATATGGAAAAATAGTATGTCAGTAATATAGCTAGCAGGTGTTTTTCAGATGCATAACTTGGTGAACTTCTCAATGGAGTTGATGAACTGGAACACGTTGAAGAATCTGGAATTTAGTCAGCTCCAGGCCATTACTGACTCTGCCAGCGAATCTGTGAGTGCGAGAAGAGTGAATTATATTAACGTCACTGTGACAAACATTGTTTTAAACGTGTGACTGATAATTTTCATTACATATTTTCCTAGCGCAAGAACCTTTCATAGCATATCATTATATTGCAGATCATGGTATCACTGATCACTCTCACAAAGCCATTGATTGTGATAAAGAAGGACAACCAGGCCTTTTGTGCCAGTGTGACCCTCCAAGTTAACAACACAGCCATGGTGGGAGAGTTGTGCCCATTCATACCCAGTTCTTCCACAACCAGCATTGATTTCACGGTAGATCATTAGTGCGTTTGACTTGCATGAATTTTAGAATAGTAATTGCTCTTTTTTTGTGCTTCTAGCCAAGCACTTGCAATATATGGTTTTAGATTTGACAAATTATGGGACTAAAATAAGATATATCATGCTACAAGATTTAATTACACTTCCGCTCTCTCTTTGCCATTCTTTCTCGAACATGAAATTGAAGGACCTGATGAAGAAAATACCTGAAGCATATGTGCGAGGGCAAAAGACCTATTACCGCATTGAAAAACATGAAAACGAGGACCTTTTCACAATGGTGCCGATGAACGACGACTCGATGCCTACGGATCGCCTTCACCTCTTGATTCCGGTTAGTAGGATGAGATACTTTGTGCTTGATTTGTCTGTTATCGGGTAATCGAGAGTGATGTTTGAATTTGTTGTCTTGTGTAAGACGCATGTCGGTCAGATTTTATCACTCAAACAGTATCACTTCTGTCCTACCAATATCAGCGCAGGTATTGTTTCTGAAGGAATTAGTCAAATTAAATAAAAAATTCACAGATTAATTTTATACTTACCTAAATGAGGTGAACATTAAAATTTAACCCTCTAAGCCTGTACAGTTTGTGGTGAAGAGATAGCTCTCATAAAAGCAACGAAAATATAGCTCAATCATATAAGGTAGGTGTAAGCCTACCCCTGGCTCTTTAAAAGGGTATTCCGAAGCCACCCGCCACAGTATAGTGTCCTTCCGAGACAATCGTTCTCATGGGGAAGCGGAGCTCCCTCTCTTCTCTTCATAGAAACTTGACCTGCCAAATAGACCATTCACCTTTCCTATTTGCATTTCATCTGTCGACACCATGGCCATATTACAGTATTCTGAGTGCCTGTCACGGACAAATTATCACTTGTCTATAGTCAAAATTAGCACAACTCGGTCTGGGTGGATGAACATACCCACTTCGCAGAATAGAATGGGAATCCAAAAGTGTGTCGTAAGATCCCATTTTGAGGGATGGGGCTACTAGTGTTGTGGGAACCACGTTGCTTCCTAATTAGCAGTTGACCTACCTTATTCGCAACTTGGTGGGGAACATCCAAAATAGGTAGACTGCGGATATAAGGAAGTTGTGGACAAGGGAAGTTTGTATATTAATGGTTCAGTGGGTAAGATGTGTGGTGTTAGGTCTCAATGAGTCGTGAGATGTGCTTGCTGTCTAGGCCGTTGAACTTGTATGACCCAACTTGGTTATTATGTGATGTTTACAGGTCAAGGGCCAGGAGTACTAAATTACTCCTCTAGTGAGTCATATGAGCAAGTGATTCACAAAATATTCCTGTCACTCTAAGGTCATCAGTATTATCCTTAAAGTATCCCCTTTTAGGTTACAAGTGTTTTGTGAGATCCCATTGTGAGCTCCGACAGGTCTTGCTGGCTGCTCACTGTAGTGTCCAAATTCTCCAATTCCAGATACTGAGTAGGCCATGCATGTCCCAAGAAATCGGGGACTGGTCAGTACCGATTCCTGAGCAAGAGGTGATCTATGAGATATGCCTTCTGTCAATCAATTAGTGAAAAGCTGTTGGAATTGGAATGCCCTGACACAGTTAATGTGCAATATATTTTGCTGTGAATGGAAGATGAATTATTTGGAGATTTTTTATCTGGTCTCTGTATATTCAGTTACTTAAATTGCATTTAACTTTTTGACTAATCAAGAAAATTTCCAAAATTCATCTTCACTTTCTCCAATTATCCAACACTAATCCTCCCTCCCTGTCTCCTGTCACCCTCCCTCTCTCTCTCTAAAAGGTATTGACCTCCTATATGGATACTGGTGGGCAGAAGTGATATTGGTTAAATGGCTTCACATTTATTGATAAAAGTGATGACACAAGTTGAAAAGAATACGATAGGAGACGTGGTGCTGGAGATACCCGCAGCCTCAAACCCTAGCAAGGGCGCAGCAGGTTAACTAGCAGTGAATGAATGTGAGACTTGGTCAAGCTGGGTCGTCCTTAAATCTGACCCCGGCGGGCACAAGCAGTGGTTGCTATGTGGAATGTATATTTAGCTCGACCTACGAAGGAGCAGCATGGCACACAAGTGTGCGACCCATGCTTTTACAAGCGTGGTCTGTGAGCTATCACTGATGCATTATGTTATGCAGTATGCTATACTCTCTCTTTCTCCCTTCCCTCTCTCTCTCTATTACTGGAGGAGTAATTTAGTAATCTTGGCCCTTGACCAGTACATATTACACAATAACCATGTTGGATCACACAAGTTCAACGACCTAGACTGTAAGCACATCTCACTTCTCATTGACACCTATGTCCTCTCCCCCTCCATCTTTCTCTTCTTTCTCTCTCCTATCACCAACTCTCTCTCCTCTCCTCACCTCTCTCTCTCCCCCCCTCTCCCTCATTATACAATTTCCCCCATTACCCTGTTTCTCACTTGTCCCCCTTTTCCATTTATATTTTACCCATAAAATCCTTTACTGTGTCCGTTCAGATGAATACCCTCATACAAGCCGGGGTTGTATGGGTCCCGATCACCAAAGAGCGCTTCGGACATCTGACCAAGAGGCAGGAGGACCCAGAGTGCGCAGGAGGAGCAACAGCGAAGTATGGGTACCAGCTTCACGCCTCTGTGGATCATCTTCCCCCAGGCGAATCCTTCATCTTCAAAGTAAGTTCTGTCACTGAATATACTTCGGTGTTATAATGAAGAATGTGAGTAGAACAAATAGATAGGATTTTGAAAATCTGTGTATATTCTTTGGATTTTTATCCTAGAAAGGATAAATGTGCAAATTGTCATTTTCCCTGTGGCTCTTCTAATGAATCGGTGGTCTTCTAATGAACAAGTCATTGCCATTTGGCTCCTTCGGTTAGCATTCTGCTGCTCGAAGTTCCCTTGCTGACAAATCCTTAATTGACCTGGCCACTATTTGCAGCTCGGCTCTAAATTTCTTGCTGACGGATCCTCAAAGGACTGGACCATCATCTGAAGCTGCACTGATGAATATTTAATTCCAGGAAGGTTCCTTGGTGTTGGGTTCTCAAGCAAGGGTATTATCAGTGACTGCAACTCTAATGAATGTTCCATTCCTGAAATATCCCTTGTAAGTGGATATTCAAGCGACAGAGTCATCACTGGAAACTCCTTAGGGGACTGTCCCATTCATGGAATTTTATTTGTGGCTTCTCAAGTGACTGGATCATTGCTAGAAGCTCTGTAGGTGAACATTACATTGCTGGTATATCTCTTGTTGTTGAATCTTCAGGCAATTATGCCATTATTCTACGCTCCATAGATGAACACTCCAATCTTGGAATTTTCTTTGCTGGCAGCTCTTAAGGTGAATGTGCCACTATTGAAAGGT
>NW_020870308.1:771481-778890 GCF_003789085.1 Penaeus vannamei
TGTGAGCCCCAGCGGTTGGCTGATAGTGTAATATCTGAACAATAGATGGCGTTGTGTACGCGATGTATCGTCGGTTTGTTTACTATCATGAAACGCCACTTACTCAAATCGGTAGGAAAGGAATTGTTTGCTTTTTTTGGTTTGTTTGTTTTTGCATGTTTTATGCTTCCTGTTGTTTCAAGTGTAGGCCTACTTTTATTAATACTTTCATTGATGGAAATATAATAAAGAAATGTTTTACATAAATGTGCTTTGTATCTCCTTGATTTAATGACAACAAAAGTGAATGAAAAACATGATGAATTTATTAATGCCGAATGATTGTGGAATTCATTTAACAGATTTGTTTATCTAATAAAGTGTAGAATTTGTTGAATTTAAATTTATATTCATTGTATTAACAGCAAAGATATTTTCTGGAATATAATTATATAGTATTTAAATAAAGGAATAATTTTATGATGTCATGGAAATATGCATACACATTAGATAATTATTAATAAATGTTTTATTGTCATAATCTGAAAAAAATGCGAAATATTCTTTTAATGTATGTAAAGAAATCTCTAATAAGAGAAAACAAATATTAAAGAATCGAATAATTATATTATATTATATATCATTTGTAAATTTATGAATATATATAAAGAATAATTCTTTAATAGATATATTTCAAGTCTCTAATTTAAGACATTGCAAAACCAACTGAAGCAAGACCTAAAAAAAAATATATAAATTTAGTCCCCCTATAACCGTTCTTTTTTAGTTACATATCTGAACAATAGATGGCGCTGTATGAACTTTTGGGTCTCACATCATTTCAATCGGTGTAATAAATGCTTTCCCATCTTATATATTTTTCTAATATAGTCTCTGGTCTACAGACAAAGAGGAATGCTAGAATTTAACCTCCCTCTCGTGCAAATAAAGTTCATGTTGGGGGTCTGATGCCAGCATTCGTTTCAGACCTTCCCCGATAAGGATATGACAGACCAGTTCGATGATCATCATGTCCTTTATATTCTTACATCTCACTTCGTACATGTGATCCTCAAATAAACATTAATTAACATAATTACTTGTCGACATGATGTAGGCCTACACCCAATACTGTCAGTTCAGTAACTAACGGAGCAAAGGCCCAAGGCAACAGTTATTAAACAATGATTACTGTCCTACGTAAGGGATTTAGGATTTGGTATTGAAATTGTTTTGTCTCAGGAAATTCAGGTCAGTGACTTGGCTTACGTGATTTAACATGGCTTTTCCTTTACGGGAACTATACCTTGTCCAATCTCAGGAAAAACTGAACTCATCTAAAAAAATTCAATTAATGAATAAATAGATAATATAACCACATACACAACGCACACACACATATGCATATATATATATATATATATTATAATATATATATATATATATATATATATATATATATATATATGTATATATTATATATGCATTATATATATATATTATAATTATATATATTATATATATATATATATATATATATATATATATATAATAATATATATATACATATATATATATATACATATATATATATATATATAATATATATATATATATATTATAATATTATATACATATAATATATCATATATATATATTATATATATATATATATATATTATATATATATATATATATATATATATATTTATATATGCACATATATTATATTATATATTATATATTATATATATAATATATATATATATATATATATATATATAAATTTTAAAATACCATATGACGAAATGCGATACTCTTTAGTGTAAATTCAATCTCTAGAACCCACTAGGGGTTTCAAAGAATCAAATAGGATGGCAATATTAAGAAAGTCAAGGTTGGTTAGACGTTGCCCTAAAGTGACTGCTTAGTAGCTCTAACCATTACCCAGTCCATGTAAGTATGAAAAGTGTTACTGAAAGATAATTACCCTGCCTTACACATGTATGCACAGGGAAAAACCTGGACGAGCCCACACCACACTTCTAGCTGTACTTTCACTACTAATATATAGGTTTGTTAATCCAGTAATTCTTGCTGGAATTCCTGTCTCAGAGCAAGCGCAATACACCGAGTTGGTACGTTGAGTTCGGCATAGCCTGTGAACAGCTTACAGTCAAACTCACGAAAGAGCTCTTCAGTGACTAAAGTCCTAAGATAGTCTCTTATGGATTTGCTAGAACTGAACCTGTTCTGTTCTCTGGTGCCTCAACAGGTCTTGGGAAATAGTACTGAACAGCCAGATAGCAGCCAGAAAAGCCTGTAAAGCACCATCCTTTAACAGTTGGCAAGGAATCTGCTTTACCACAATTGACCTTGAAGGTCGCCTCAACTTGTCAACCTGGTACAGCTGCTCAAACTTTTTAGCCCAAAGTCATGATGACATACATGGTCTGAAACGATCTGACTTACTGGGCGAATTGCAGTCTGTGAGTAGGATTTAAAGTTTAGCTTTCTCAGGGTCTGGATGAAGGATATATACCAAGATATGGCCTTTGACCTCCTTCGCAGGGTTCCAGGTTCTTGTATCTTTCCCCTACTCATCAGTATCTGAGTTGATTGAGAACGATGCAATTCCCTCTTAGTACCACAGAAGGCACTCCAGTAGACACTAGTTCTGCCTGCAGTGAGTATTAACAAGGATGTGTCGATCCTCTTGGCAACATTACTAACACTACTGTACCATGCCGAGATTTTTACCAGGTCAGAAATCCTCAGTTGCAAGAATCTAGCAAAGACCTACAGAAATTTATTGCGGCAACATTGCGAATGCGGTGTGTGGAGAGTCAAAGGAGATATGATGAAAGAAGAGATTTATCGAGTCATGGTGCGAAGTTGGCCACGTCGTCCATGTCCTTTCTCACTTTTCCCAAGCTAAGGCACTTGGATCTGGTTTGGTCTCTCTCTGTGTAATTTAACCAGTGCTTTGGTGCGACAGAATGTAATAACGGAGAGTGAGAATCGTTAAATGAATCTATTGAATTATAACGTCCATTTTGAACACCTAAATGACATCATTAACGCCATTATCAGACTGAATCTAAAATTTCTGTGTGAAACGTGCACTCTCGAAATGCTTCGGTCACGATAAGTTTAAATTCGAGAGAACTATACATGGCCATATGTGAAAGGTACTGCTTAGTTTAGATATAATAGTCGGGTCACTTTAACATGTATAAATATGCATACAAGAAATCTTAGAGTTTACCCCACAGTTCACTAAACTCAAACTCGACAAAATAGCAAAGACAGTGCGCTGGCTTGCCTAGAAGCCTGTTTATTCTTCGCTTCCACGCCACCTGTTGGCAAGTTGAACAACCGCTGTGGTAAACACGAAGGGGTCGTCAGGTGTGACCATCAGCAAAAGTTGAGGTCTTATCACATGCAATAACACCGTCACAGGCAAGATTCCCTTCCTGTGGCACCCTTCTTTCAAGAGAGGGAGGAGAGTGTGTGCTGAAGGCGGATGTGTTTTCTACAATGACTCGTGGCTGCGCTGTTGAGGCGGACCCCAGAGGCCCTTCTTCCTGCCTTTGGTCTCTCGTGAGCTTTAGACACGTAAACACTGTCATGAGTGATTTGTAGAAGCTCGTGTGGTGGTTATCTTCTGTTAGGAAGGTCTGATCTACGCTAACAGGTGTGTATCCCAGTTTTTCATATGGTGAATGGATCAGATAGCGACGCCATTTAATTTTCGACGCATTAAGTAGTAAAGTCATTAAAGTGAGTCTTAATTCGGAAGAAAGTTACTAAAGCGAGTCCTAACTCCTCTCCTCAGCCCTCGCCCTCGAGTGACATCACTCCTACACCCCAAGACACCCTAGCACGTCCCTCAACCTCCTCTGCGGTTGTTTAGAAATGGAGCAGACCAAACAGCCTCCGACTGGCTGCAATGTCCGGGTTGGAAGTTACGGTGTTGTGGCGGGGTCTGGGGAAAACACGGAATGTAATTTCATTTTGCGGAATGATTGAAAGCCGTATACGAATTGGAATGAAAAAAGTTTTTTGTGTGCAAACTTTCAGATACACATGCAGGCGTCCCCTCTTGAACCGTATCCGGTAATTTTCTATATTACCTTCGCCTCTCCGATATCGACGATTTTGGTATCGTTGGATTCCTCTCACTCTGTACAATCCAAATAAGTAGGTTTTATTGCGCGGAAACCCCCCGTTGGAGAAAAAAATTGGCCCCGATAGCAGGGGCGACGATGTCGGAGCGGCGGTCGGAGCAACGGACGTAATGTAGTAATTTTGACGATTTTGGTATCGTTGGATTCCTCTCACTCTGTACAATCCAAATATGTAGGTTTTATTGCGCGGAAACCCCTTGTTAGCGACAAACTTGGCCCCGATAGCGGGGGCGACGATGTCGGAGCGGCGGACGTAATATAGAAAATTACCCTAATAATATAACCCACAGTGAAAATAACCATGGTTATTCACATGACTTTCCATTGCAGGGGGCTGCGCCCCTGCCACCCTCCCTGAAGGGGGGTGCCGCCCCCAACCCCCGCCAAGGAAACAAAATATCCACCACATATTCACGGTAGGATAGAGCGCACACGAACTAGATGCGGAGCCGATAACCCCTACCATAACCTAGTAGGAACACCCTCCACATTCAGTCAACGCGGCGGTTATTTCGGTTAGGAATTCGAAAATCGTAGTTCCAGGAGACGGGAAACTCGACCTTGAGGCCATCGGTGTAACATCGAGAAAGGCGCAAAACCCGCCGACGAGGGCGCTTTTCTGTTCATGGTATACCTTGTTCATCCTGATTATACTGCAATCGTCTCTGTATACAATGCTGACTATGTCAAGGTTAGTATGCTGATTCAGTGGGAATGTTACGAGGTAATTGTAATACGTCCGCCGCTCCGAGATCGACAATAATTTTGTAACGCTCTAGCCTGCCGGGAATACGTAGTGGAGGTTTTGTTTCCTCGGCGGGGGTTGGGGGGCGGAGCCCCCCCCCAGGGGGGGTCGCAGGGGGCGAAGCCCACTCTAATGGAAAGTAATGTGAATAACCATGGTTATTTTCACAGTTTGTTATATTGTTAGCGTTATTTAACCCCGAATTTTCCCTCCCTTGCTATCGGGTCCAAGTTTGTCGCAATGTGGGCAATGAGAGGAACCCAACGATACCAAAAGCGTTACAAAATTAGGCGAAGCTAATATAGAAAATTATCCCGTATCCAAATACCCAGAGAGGATTAACTGTAATTTCGCCAGAGATTTCAAAGTATGGCCGATAATAGATGGGCCCACGGCCAGATGGCAGCACTTCTGCTATGTCGGCCAGTAGACGGCACGGAGCCTTGTTGACGTGTTTTCCCGATTTGGTTTCCGTGCATCGATACCTGTAACACTAAGTTGAACATATGAACACAACTGAAACATAAAAAAAAGGTTATTTGAGCATGTACCGCGCACCATTTGGTAAATTACGCAATATCATGTTTCATTTCGTATACGACATTCCATTTCGCGAAATGGAGTTCCATTACGTGTTTTCCCTACAGCGATGTGGCGCGAGCGCGTCTTCCCGCAGCATTTGCCTTTTGTTAAGGGTTTCTTTGTGCTGTTTGCTAGCTCGCTCACACGTGGTGCGTGCGAGGGCAGCGACATTTCTCTTTTTTTTTCTTTGCGAAACATTTGTACCAACATTGGGGTTATAAGTTACTAGGATGATAAACAAAAAAAGCCAATGAAGAGATGAAATATACGCACACGCATACACAACCTCACACACTCAGAAACATTAATATACACTCATACTCCCTCTATTCTACAGCAAAAGAGAAAATTTTATTAAACTGCTCATTACCATTTTCAATTGCACTCTTGGCTTTCAGTTTCAGGACGTAGACTACTAAGATTTGAGAAGGAAACAGTAAACATGGGTAAACATTCCTTTCCTGTCTTGGACGACAATATGGACATAATTTAATAGTTCTGTTTCGTAATCGGTAGATACTCCAAAATATGTAACTATCATATATCAGCATAACACAAGATTGCCTTTGTCGTATCAGCCTTATACAGTGACTGATTTGTCATGGGATCGTCACATGTCGTGCAGTTGGAGCAGTCGAATCTTATATATGTCATCAAGGAATATCTATTTAATCAGATCGCAAAATTGTTTCTAGAGAGAGGGAGCGCGCGCTAGAGGGAAACTTACTATCCTATTCAGTGGAAAGAAGAAAGGAGAATAGCTATATGGATAGATGGAGACAGACAGAGAGACTGGCCATGTCTTATTCAAAAGAACTGGGGGAAAGAGAGAGAGAAAAGGCTACATACATAGAGAGATCAATTTTGATAATTTCCTGGGCCCTTTAAACATGAAGGGGACCGTCCCGAGCGAGTAAATTTTTTTTTGGGTCAAATTGAGTTAGCTAGCGTATAGTATAGATACATGGATGAGGAAACTACCAAACGAGTATTAAAGCCCTGCTATGGCTAGCTTCCGGACAGCGAACACGAGACACCTGGGCAGGTACACCGCTAATTAACGCCCAGGTACACCCATGTGGACATTTGCTTGTTGCAATCGTGCATACGGCATTTGATTATGACATTGCGCACAGATATGAGTCGTGAATGGTCAAGGAACACTTTTTGCACGTACTACACCACTGTTATGCTGTCTGTTAAGACAAAAGGACGAAGTATTCTACCTTACCAGGATTGGTTTAAACATCTGAAGACTATCTTCACGTCTGTTCTTGTCTGCTAGCACTCACTGAGTTTGTGGATTGTGTAAAGGAATGAAGGATTCCTTGTCTGATATTATATATATAGAATTAAGATCATCAAGAATTTATTTGATTTAATGTATTAACAAGAGAATAATTATTCAATTTCATTTAGTTTGTAACATTGGCTACAGTGACGTTAGAGTTGTACGAACGCCCTACAAAAACGCAATTTTGTGAATCCGCGAAGCCCCGCTAGAGAGCCACGTGAAACGCCTTGTGCTGCCTACTTTTAAATTATTCTTGTTTTATGAAGATTTGGGCTAGCTACACTGTAAGTCAACTATTTATACAGTTAATAATGTATTGTTCAGATGTTAGAGCATATGTTGATAACAAAGTTGTGTCTTTTACGTGATATATAACTTGAAATTATGTGATATAAGTAAGTGCCATTCTTATTGTACTCTTATATTTTTACCAAGCTTTATTTCAGTTATTTACCAAAGAATAATGTTTTGTTTCCTTTTCATTTAATGAAAGTATCTAGTCTTTAGTTATTTATCTTTTATAAATTTCCTTAATAAACTCAGGAAATGTCATAAAATAGTATAAGGAATAAGAAGTCATTTGTTTGTTAAATGTTTACATGTATGCTAGTCTTGCAGT
>NW_020870308.1:791490-803990 GCF_003789085.1 Penaeus vannamei
TTATCATTACCTTTATCATTACCTTTATCATTACCCTTATCACCTCCGCCAAAGACCTTATGTTTACGGACGTCACCAGTGTACTTGAGAAAGAGATGATTTTAATGTAATTCTTCAAGCGTTAATTTTTTATTGCATCAGTGACCCTGTTGCCTTGGCGGAGGTATGCGCTCTCGGAGTGCTTCTAGTTATTATTAGTGTGATCATCATTCTTGTCATCATTATGATCATGATTACTATTATCATTATTGTTGTTATCATTATCATTATTATTATTATCATTATCATTATTATCATCAGCTCTATCATTATCGTTATTTTTAGCGTCATTGTTATCATTAATCTTATTATTATTACTATAACTGAGATCGTTATTATTATGATTATCAATATTATGATTATAATCACTATCGTTATTATCGTTATTATTGTTATTATTATTATTATTATTATTATTATTTTTATATTAATTATTCATTATTTTTTATTATTATTATTATTATTATTATCATTATCATTATTATCATTTTCATTATTTATAATCATAATAATGATAATAATCATCATTATCATTGCTATTATTCTTAATTATCATTATATTATTTTTATCATCATCATCATCATCATCATCATTATCATCCCTGCTTATTTTGGTTTCGTTTGTTAGTTAGTTTGTTGGTTAGGATGAGAGCTCAAAAAGTTATGAACAGATGAAATGTTACCACAGGTGTGTCTCAGCCCAAATTAGGTGCCATTATGATCATAATCTGGATCCAGGAATTTTTTTTAAGGATTGTATCTGTTATTGCCCTGGCGGAGGTATGCTCTGGTTAATATTGTTATCGCTATCATTACTATTATATTTATTTTTATCATTATTGTTTTGTTGTTTTTGTTGGTTATTATTATTGCTATTATTGTTATTATTATCATTACCATCAGTTAATCATTGTTATCATTATTATTTTCATTATCATTATTATCATCATCATTAGTATTGTCATATTATTGTTGTCGTTATTATTATTATTATTATTATTATTATATTATATTTATTATTATAATAATTATTATTATTATTACAATTGTCATCATTATCACTGTCATTATTATCCATACCAGCATTATTATTAAACTTCTGCTTATCATCACTGTTATCATGAAAGTACCATTAATAACTATAATTATTTATCACCAGGATCTCTATCAACGATTAATTTTTTTTCAGAGAGAATTAGTCCCGTATTTTTTGCCAGAAAAGGATGGAAATGATACGATCCTCTACAACATGAATATTATAATAAACAACAGGTTACTAGTCTATCTCGAATGGCCTGTCTACAGCAGAGGCATGTAGGAGAGATGTATCATTATCATTATTTTTTGTTGTGACACGGCCAAACCCCCCAAAGTGAAGGAAGAAAATGAAGAGAAAGAGAAATTGGGGAAATTCTCGAGGGTCAATATCTTTCCTTCGTCTCTTCACGTGTAAAAAAAAAAAAAAAAAAAAAAAAAACGTCCTTGGTACATATAGGGTTTTGGGACACGACTCAAAAGGCCTATAAATATGCAAAGGCCTATAAAAAGGTTCACAAAAAGGTCTGATTTGCATAGCTGTTGATGCTGAGGAGTTTGTGAATATCTTTAGATACTGTTGGATGTATGACTCAGGCCCTGAATGGCTGAACGAATGAACGAATCTTGTAGGACATGGGACATCGTAGGGATTTCTGGAACAAACTTCCCAAGGCTGTAGAACTTTTTCGATATTGTTCCTTGAAAACATGACTTTGTGTGTACTGCAGTCAGTGTTTGTAGGAAAGGGGGGGGGGGAGGGAGGGCAGTAGAGGGGGAAATTAGCATGTGCGAATTCAGAGGCCAGTAGACGAGGACGAAGAGTAGCGAGGAAAAATATTGATGATGAGTTGCGGAGAGTGATTCTCATTTTTGCAATTTTTTTTTTTTTTTTTTTTTTAAATAGGAAGGGAAAACTCAGTGAGATCAAGGCTTTGGAGAATTCATATGCATGTTCTCAACCGACTGATCAAAGTAGACGGTTAATGGACGCAATTAAAGGCCTTTATGGAGGATTCGATTCCCCTTTTATAAGTTCGAGGGGATCTTCCATTCCGGATATGCTATTGGATCTCTTTGATTATGCTAAAACGTACATTCCTTTAATTGGTCACTGGTGAGGTACTCATTGGATAATTAACCACTTAAATAATATAATTAAGGAGGTTTGGCTGTGTCTTGTAATTATGATATAAATTTACAGTGACATATGGTGGGAATCTCAGCCATAGAGAGACAAGAAATGAACACTCAATGTGATCTTTATTCACACAAGAAACAGAACAGTGCCTTGAGCTATAACAATGTAGAGATGTCTGAAAATAGGGGAGTGGAAAAAAGGGGGGAGGGGAGATTTTACATTTTACATCTTCAAGTATTTTTCTACTTTCTTTTTTTTTTTTACCAGCCAAAACATTTCCAAGTTTTTTTTTATTTATTTATTCTTTTGACAATTTTTTTTTCTTTTCCCAAAGCTAACACAAAACTAAGGAAAGAAATGTGTGTTTCGAGGCCATTTGTGTCAGGAAGTGAGTAAAGAAACGAAACAAAGAAACATGAAGATAAAAGAGCCAACAGATATCTAATTGATCATATAGACATACATAGATACATGCGTGCACACACACACACACACACACACACACACACACACACACACACCACACACACACACACCATATGTATATATATATATATATATATATATATATATATATATATATATATATATATATATATAATATATATACATATATATATATATATGTATATATATATATATATATATATATAGACACACATATATACACACACACCTCTATGTATGTATAAGTACACAAACATGTATGATATATATAACCATATAATCTAAGAATGTAAAACCAGACTGATCAAGAAGCTCTCTCTCTCTCTCTCTCTCTCTCTCTCTCTCTCTCTCTCTCTCTCTCTCTCTCTCTCTCTCTCTCTCTCCTCTCTCTCTCTCTCTCTCTCTCTCTCCAAGGCTCAGAATCCCAAAACAAACTGGACACTCATTGTACACAAGTTATGTCTCTCCCTTTTGCCAAGAAGTAAAAAAGAAAAGAAAAAGAAAAAGGAAATAAAAAAAAAAGAAAGAGAAAAAAGAAAAGAAAAAAAGAATGAGAAAAAATCCCCAAACAACGTGGAAATGAAAGAGAAGGAAGATTGATACGTATGATAAGGACTGATAAGACATGAAGTTGCATGAGGCCGCGTCCGAGAGTGTGAACAGCGGCTTCGTCTAACAGATTCACAACACGCACCGTGCATAGGTCTGGTAGCAAATTATTGCACAAGTCAAAAATCCAAAAATGACACATGTATGAATATAAAAAGTAGATGTTATTCAGAAAATATTGAAAAATTGTTCCTTAAATACTAAACATTGGCTAATTAGATGTGAGATGAACAGAGTGTTAATATTCATTATTATTATTATTATTGTTATTATTATTATTATTAGTTTTTTTTTTTAATTTGTTTTCTTTTTTAAGAAGATTTATATAACTGGAATTACACAGAGCGGAAGGATGTAGGTTGGGTACAATTTCCATAAACTTCGGTACAAGGATGGATTTTCACAAGGTTTTCTTAGCACAGTTTTAGTGATTTTTTTAAATAAAGGTTATTTTTGATTTGTTGTTTTAGTTTTGTGATTATTATCGTATTTCTAAGATGATTTTTATTTGCTTCTTTTTACCGACGGTGTCCGCGCTAAGGTGAAGTTGCATAGGATTTAATATTTTTATGTTTATGTATAATAACCAGTGGTTTTATGTTTATTATATATATATATATATATATATATATATATATATATATATATATATATATATATATATATATATATATATATTATATATTTCATTATATGTATATTTACATATTCATATATATATATATATATATATATATATATTATATATATATATATATATATTATATATGCACATATACATATACATACACACACACACATACGAGTATATACATATACATGATCATCATTAGAATGTCATCTCCTTATCATGATGGGCACGGAATATGTAGTAAAGTGATGACTGTCAGTGCAAAGGAAAGATATTTTGTCTTCTACAAACTTGGCTAAGTTTCCCCTGAAGATCCTTTTCAGCTTCCTCCATTCGAACTATATGGTGATCATACACAGTACATGGATCACGAATTCTGAAACGCATATCAAATTTCATCTAAAGATCAACCGTGAAATTGCAAGGTTATTTATTTATCTATCTATGTTTTGTTTTGTTTTTCCTCCAAAAGCTTAGTTCTGATTGGTTAGCGCAGATTGTAGAAGCCATTCAGAATTAAGAGTAAGACTTCGCGTGGAATGTTATTGGTTGCTCCGTCCACCAATCAGAATGCTCGACTCTCCCAAAGGGATGTAAGGAGCATTCCTATTGGTCGCCGTTTTATACTCCTGTTGCTTACCATGACCTTGGAAAACCTAATCTCAAACGTGGAAATTCTTACTCAAGTCGAATTTTTAAAAATATTCCTCTCTCTTAAAGGATTAGAATAATTTTACATAATGTAGATTAAAGTAATTATGTACCATTCATAGACCCCTCGTGCAATTTAATGCAAGGGGTGGAAAAGTTATTTTTATTATGCAAAAATATTAAAACTAAAGCTTGCCAACGAGACGAAACTCGCTGGCTTCAACTATCTTTCGCTTCTCCTGAGAAATACGTGTAAAATATCTAAACTAAGGTACAAATGGACCGCATGATAAATAAGTCTAATAAAATTTATAACAATGGCGGGTTTCTCTGAGCAGGTATATATATGCTTCCCAGACCGATGTTTTGTCTTCGGTAAAAGTGTAAAAAAAGAAGACATTCTTGCTTATCTAATGGACTTTTTTCGTCCGTTTTACATAACCAGGAGAATGCCTCGCCATCTACCCTCACTTCCAATGAGAAATGTGATTGTCACAGTCAACGAACAACTTTTAACGTATTTTTTGCGTATTCGGAAGGCAATCGCCAGGATGCGGACAGGACGTGGCGCGCGCTGATTGGTTGCCGCGCCAGCCAATCATCTAGCTCCCTCCTCGGCATCCACTTCTTCAGCGAAAGTTTCCGAATACAACACAACTACATATATTTCCTATCTTCAGGTCTCGTATTCCTTAATCTTAATTCTGCTTGGTAGTGAACATTTGATTTCAAAAATTAGATTCTCAATTTGAATGTTATTTTAAAAGGTTTTCTTCATCGTCTTCGTCATCATACACTCCTGAGAGGTCAGTGCAGCTTCAGAATACGAGCTTTCTGCGGCATAGGCCTCACGAAATGAAATATGGCCTTGGTTTGGTAAATCAAACTCTTTTATTTTAAAAAGTTGCACGTAGTAGATAAGTATATGATGAAACACACATGCAGGTTTGGACTTTTATCACATGTTGCAGAAATGGGCACTTAATATTATTATGAAAAAACATTTTTTTTTTAGGGTTTCTTTTGTTTTGTAAACATTATCCTACAGATATAGCATAGCGCATAGGACACAAAATTATGCTTAAATCATTACCATACCATTATATGGTGACGTTGACAAGGATTTAGAGGGCATGGGTGGGGGGGAGAAGGGGGAAGGGGAGGGAGGGGCGTGACATGATGAAACTCGAGTAAAAAGCTATTTTTTTTCTTTTTTTTTCGCATTTTTTGTAGAATCTTGACTAACAAGAAAGGAATTCTAAGCGCAGAACTGTCTCTCTACATGGGGTGTCAACATCAGATGTGCGATAGATCAGTCGGTTTGTCTCGACGAGCTACATAATATTTAAAGACCTACAGACTATAGTTTGAGGTGTGAGTGTGAATGGAATTTTATTTATATATATATATTTTTTGTGGATATTATATGTTTTGTCTCTTTCTCTCTCCAACCTGAGGGTGTACTTATGTGTCTGTGTATCTGTCAGTCTGTGGTTAAAGTGTGTGTGTGTGTGTGTGTGTGTGTGTGTGTGTGTGTGTGTGTGTGTGTGTGTGTGTGTGCTGCTTGAGTGTATATTAGCTTTACATGACTGAAATCTAAGCGTAAATGAGTGTTTCTATATTAAGCTGTTCTAGATAACTGCTTTCACTGTTTATATTCTTAAGAAAAAAAATGTATTATCGTTTCAAAGAAATTATTTACTTATGTTAGAAGTTAATTTGAACTTGAATCGTTTAAGAGAGAATTTGAGATACGTTCAGGTAAACAGGAAGTAAATATATGCATAGATGTGAGTAAAGAGGAGAATAAATATTTGGAGATAGAGAGTGAGAAAATAAAAGAAAGGTGAGATAGATAGATAGAGAGAGAGAGAGAGAGAGAGAGAGAGAGAGAGAGAGAGAGGAGAGAGAGAGAGAGAGAGAGAGAGAGAGAGAGAGAGAGAGAGAGAGAGACTTGGAGAGAATAAAAGAGAAGAGAAAGGAGAGAAGCGAGAAATGCAAAGATAGAGAAAAAAGAAGAGAATCGGAGACGGAAAAGATAGAGGGGATAAAGTTACGTGAAACTCATCCAAATTAGGAAAAAATAATAACTCATTATTTATAATATATAAAAAAAAGTAAATTGAAATGGCCCTATCAACCCTCTGAGCTTTGCGTGTATATCCCAATAAGCATCCTAGCGAGGTGACAGAGTACATGGTATTTCCGGCATCACATTAAATCCGAAAGCGCAAAGAGAGAGATGAGCGGCGTGACTATTCTTCTCTTTCCGATTATTATTTTTTGATGCGGCGGGAAATATTCAACTTGCGAGAATTAAGGTCGATATTTAGTTGTGTTCGTATATTCATAACGAGTATTAATTTTAATTTGATTGAATTATGGTTAGATGTTATTATGATCATATTTTCTTTTTCTTTATTTTGTTTTTCTCTCTCTTTCTCTCTTTTTTAACGACGCCGGAACACCACTCAAGCAACTGGTTGACACGTTGGCTCGTATTCTGAAATCACACATTATCAATATCATTATTTGGTAGGTAATCAAATTTTCCACTTTGTATTATGATTGTTACTTTGAAAAGATGCAATGCCTAAGGGATCGGTTTTGAAAGATGCAGCGCCCAAGGAATCGGTTTTAAAAGATGCAACGCCCAAGGGATCGGTTTTAAAAGATGCAGTGCCCAAGGGATCAGTCAGATAAGTACACTGGCTGCTTGATTATTATGCCTGGTCTGTTCCAGTGAACTTACTAAGTCGTTTACGTGAAGTGGGGTATCAGAATTCGAATCCTTATCTTGAGTGCCAGAGGGTTTGTTTGTTTTTAAGTTGAACACATGGTACAAAGTTTTTTTTTTTTCTTTTTTTTTTTTCTTTTGTAACATCAGTGGTAGTGTTGGAAAACAGACGAGGAAGCCGAAAATTACGTCGCCATTTTGTTTTGGCTTCGCTCAGCTTCCCTTCGAACAATAACGTAAAAAAAGTAGTGACAAAAATGGTCATAAATGTCTATGTTTATCAATAGTAACGCCCGTGATAAAAAGATTATAACGGTATATTGTCCAAAAATTCTTTGATGATAAAATGCTGCTCTCATGCACCTTTCTAAGCGTACAAACAAAGCCAAACTTATTATTATTATTATATTATTATTATTATTAATTATTATTATTATTATTAATTATTATTATTAATTATTTTTTTCTTCTTCAATGACCTGCAGTTATGAGCAAGTGTTTTGAATATTCCGCTGCAGATAATAAGTCTAATATCTACACATCGCAGGTCCCAGCTCTGAACTCTGAACATTAACGCTAAGAATCAAAGAAAGAACTGTTCTTTTTTCAGTTGTGAACGCGCGGAGGCCATTCATTTTATACACTGCGAGCTGATTGGTGCATTCTCTGAAGCTTTGATTTGATTGGCTGCCGGGCGAGGATTTAAAACCTCGCCGTTAATAGAGTTTGAAGACTTAATTGTGATTATACAGCATGTCATCATCACTAGTAGTATTCTAATTATTATCATCATACTAATTACTCTTCGATTACACCGTCAGCTCCCCTATCAAAGTTTTTTTTAATCTATTTTCTCACGAGAGTAAAGAGTTCGGACCTAACCCTAAGAATTCCATTTCGTCTATCATCCTAGTTTAAAGATTGGTAGGTTTCAAGATCTATGTATTTCTTCTTCTTCTTTTTTTCCCAAATGAAATCTCCCAAGATATATGATAAAGATTATTCGGTGAACGTGCTAGATATACAAGTGTCCATTGACGTCTGAGAACGCTGGGAAAAAATGTGTGTGAAAGTCAGGGTGATCATCGACTCTTCAAACTTGTCGTCAATATCAATCTAATTTTCTTTTTTTCTCTTCATTAAACAACCATTATGATTATGCTTTTTTTTTGATTCATGCAGAAAGTACACAATGATTTAAAGATTGGAATATAAATGGTTTGAGTAATGGTATTATAGTTAAAAAAAAGAAAGATGGTTAATGCGTCTATGATTTATACAGAATAATCTTGAGAAAGTGATTAAGAATGTTGAGAATGTGAGAACGTGGGAACATTACCTTGCATTAACCAGATAACATACAATTACAGGTACAGATCAACACATCCATTAACCAACATTCCCTAAAGAAATGATTACATATCAAACGTGTATTATTTATACATATATATATATACGTTTCCTTCATATCTCGCATTGAGTATTGATTAACTGCTGTTGAGAGTAATAACAATACATGGGTAAAGTGCTCAAGCTATGCATTACGAAGGAGAACGAAGGAACCCCAAAAAATGATACAAAAAGAGACCAAAAAAAGGAACATCGAAATCAAAGTTTTTTTTTCCATTTTCTCGAAAGGACTTTCTTGAACATCTTTTTTTTTTCGAGGACGACGTCGGCGAGTCGATGGCGGGGAACCTTTTTTTTTTTTCTCTCGCTCAGCAGATCGCTACCTGGAGGACCGACGTTGGAACACGACTTGTGGAGTGTCACGATGGAGGACAAGGGAGAGGAGGAGGAGGGCGAGAAGGAGGAGGAGGAGGAGGAGGAGGGAGGAGGAGGAGGAGGAGAAGAAGGAGGAGAGGAATAAGCAAAGGAGGAGGTAGAGGAGGAGGAAAATGAAGAGGAAGGGGAAGACGACGCAGGTGAAGCATCAGGAGGAAGCGTCTCCGAGGGGCGCTGACGAAACAGGTTCAGGATTCAGGATCAGGTAGATGAGGACGCGCAGGCTTCAGTTGTCCCCGAGAGACAGGGCCTCGACGATCCTGGGGTCAGCCTTCGAGCCCTCCTTGAACTCCTCGAGGGTGAGCTTCTCGTCGTGGTTCTTGTCCATCTGGGAGAAGATCTGGTCGACTCTCTTCTGCGGCGCGTTCTCGTCGTCCGCCTCAGGTGCTTGACCCTGCCGGAGGAGAAAGCCCGAGGGATTAGCAGGGATCCGAGAGAGGAGATGGACGAGGAATGAAAAGAGAAAGTACAACCAAAATAATCCAAAACTACGTATTGGGGAAAGGTATAAAAATCGAGAAAGAGAGAAAGAAAAGAGAATAAAAAGAGTGAATCATTACGATACGTAAAACGAAAAGAAAGTAAATATGTAGAGAAGAAGAAACCCACGAAAAAAAAAAAAGCAGACAAAGAAATTGAGATACCAAAAGTATTAGAAAAAAAGTTAAAAAGTTATCCACTAAGAATGAACCAAACCTCATTCAAGAAAATAAAAAGATTACCCAAAAGAAAAGAAAGAAAAAAAAAGAAAAGAAAAGAAAAAAAAGAGATAGAAAATCCCCAAGCGTGTGAAATCATTTACGAACTTGAGCATCGCATTCGAGTAGGATGAACTTGGGGGAGGGGGGGGAGGGGAGGAGAGCATTTAGTTGTCGCCAAGAGACAGTGCTTGGACGATGCGAGGGTCAGCTTTCGAGCCCTCCTTGAACTCCTCGAGGGTGAGTTTTTCGTCGTTGTTCTTGTCCATTTGGGAGAAGATTTTATCCACTCTCTTCTCGGGTGTGTTCTCGTCTTCGGCCTCGGGTGCCTGTCCCTGGGTGGAAGGAGATACAAAAAGAAACCTCAGACAAGAAAAAAGGGAGTTTCTCTTTCGTTTTAGGGGAAGGAAGAAGGAAGGAAGAGAAGAAAGAAGTGAGGAAGAGAAGAAGAGAGGGAGGAAGGGAAGAGAGGAAGAGAGGAAAGAAGGGTGAGAAAGAAGGCAGAAAATGGAAAGAGATACAAAAAGAAACCTCAGACAAGAAAAAAGGGAGTTTCTCTTCGTTTAGGGGGAAGGAAGAAGGAAGGAAGAGAAGAAAGAAGTGAGGAAGAGAAGAAGAGAGGAGGAAGGGAAGAGAGGAAGAGAGGAAAGAAGGGTGAGAAAGAAGGCAGAAAATGGAAGGAGATACAAAAAGAAACCTCAGACAAGAAAAAAGGGAGTTTCTCTTTCGTTTTAGGGGAAGGAAGAAGGAAGGAAAGAGAGAAGAGAGGAAGAAGGTGAGAGAGAAGGCAGAAAATGGAATGAGATACAAAAAAAGAAACCTTAGACAAGAAAAAGGGAGTTTCTCTTTCGTTTTAGGGAGGAAGAAGGAAGGAAGAGAAGAAGGAAGAAGGGAGGGAGAAATGGAAAGAAGGAAGAGAGGAAGAGAGGGAGGAAGGGTGAGAGGAAGAGAGGAGAAATGGAAGAGAGGAAAGAAGGGTGAGAGAGAAGGCAGAAAATGGAAGAAGATACAAAAAGAAACCTCAGACAAGAAAAAAAGAGTTTCTCTTTCGTTTTAGGGGGAGGAAGAAGGAAGAAAAGAAGGAAGAAGGGAGAGAAGGAGAAAGGGGAGAAGGAAGAGAGGAAGAGAGGGAGGAAGGGAAGAAGGAGGAGAGGGGGAAATGGAAGAGAGGAAGAGAGGGAGGAAGGGAATAGAGGAAGAGAGGGAAGAAGGAAGAGAGAAAATGAGGAACGAAGGGGGAGAGAGAAGGCAGAAAATGGAAGAAGATACAAAAAGAAACCTCAGACAAGATAAAAGGGAGTTTCTCTTTCGTTTTAGGGGAAGGAAGAAGGAAGGAAGGGAAGAAGGAAGAGAGAGAGGAAGAGAGGAAGAAGGAAGAGAGGAAGAGAGGAGGAAGGGAAGAAGGAAGAGAGGAAGAGAGGGAGAAAGGGAAGAAGGAAGAGAGGAAGAGAGGGAGAAATGGAGAAGGGAGAGAGGGAGAGAGGAAGAGAGGGAGAAAGGGAAGAGAGGAAGAGAGGAAAGAAGGGTGAGAAAGAATGCAGAAAATGGAAAGAGATATAAAAAAGAAAACCTCAGACAGAAAAAAAGAGTTTCTCTTCGTTTTAGGGAGGAAGAAGGAAAAAAGGAAGAAAGGAGATAAGGAAGAGAGGAAGAGGGAAGGAAAGGAAGAGTGGGTGGAAAGGGGGAGAAGAAAGAAGGAAAGAGAGGAAGGAAGGGAAGAGGGGGAAGATGGAAGAAAGAAAGGGAAGAAGCCTTGGACAAGAAGAAGCCTAAGGAGGAAGAAAGGAAGAGAGGAAGAGAGGAAGAGAGGAGGAGAGGAAGAGAGGAAGAGAGGAGGAGAGGAAGAGAGGAAGAGAGGAGGAGAGGAAGAGAGGAAGAGAGGAAAGGAGAGGAGGAAGAGAGGAAGGAGGGAATAGGAAAAAGAGGTGGGATGGAGAACGGGAGAATAGAATAAAAGACGAGATACAAGGAAAGAAATAAGAAAGGAAGGGAGAGAAAGAAGAGAAAAAAAGAGATAGAAAGAAGGAAGAGAGAGATATGAAAAATAGGAAGATGGAAGAAAGAAAGGGAGGAAGAGAGGAAAAGGAAAGAATGAGTAGGAAAGAAACTATGAGAGAGAGGAAAGGGAAAAGAAAGAAAGATGGAAATGGAAGGGGATACAAAGAGAACAAGATAAAAGGAGGTAGAAGGAGAGTAAAGAAGAGAGATAGGAGGTAGAAGAGAAGAAAATGAGATAATCGGAAGAAAGGATAATATGGAGGTTTCGTAAGGAGATGAATTCAGAAAGAGGGAACAAAAGAAAGAGAGAAAGAAACTAAGGAGAAGGAAAAGGAGAGGAAATAGGGATGAAAGAAGGAAAGAAGGAGAAGGAAGGATAATAATAGAGGAAAAAGGAAACGAGGTATGGAGAAGGAAGTGAAAAAAAGGAAAAAAAGGAAAATTTTGAGAGAGAGAGAGAGAGAGAGAGAGAGAGAGAGAGAGAGAGAGAGAGAGAGAGAGAGAGAGAGAGAGAGAGAGAGAGAGAGAGAGAGAGAGAGAGAGAGAGAGAGAGAGAGAAGAGAGAGAGAGAGAGAGAGAGAGAGAGAAGAGAGGAACGAAAGAGTTTGGAAAGAGGAAATATGATAAACGGAAGAGGGGGGCGAGAGAATGATGAGAGGTGAAAGGAAAGAGAGAAAGCAAGAAAAAAATGGATATGAATGATGAAGGTGACAAATAAGAGAGAGAGAG
>NW_020870308.1:885696-893196 GCF_003789085.1 Penaeus vannamei
CTGATGGTCCCCCCTCTCTCCCACCCCTCCTCCTCCTCTTTCCCCCCTTCCCCACCCCACCCCCTTCTCCCCACCCCTCTGCTCCCCCACCCCTCTTCGGTCTACCTAAATTTCTCCTCTCTTTAATATTCAGGAGAAAATGATTTATGGCGTCCGTGATGCCTCTTTGCTTCTCCATCCATCATTCCGCGTCTTGCGGTGATGATGTTCTCGGAGGGAGGGAAGGTGGGAGGAAGGTGGAGGGGAGGAGGGGAGAGGGGAAGAGGGAAAGAGGAGGGAGGGAGGGAGGGGGGGGGATGGAGGATGGAGGGAGGGAGGAGGGAGGGAGGGAGGAGAGAAGGGAAGTGGGATGGAGGGGGATGGGAGGAGGGAGGAGGGGGGAGGAGAGGTTGGGAGGGATGGGAGGGAGGGGAGGATGGAGGGATGGAGGGAGGGAGGAGAAGGAGGGAGGGACAGAAGGAAGAAGGAGGAGGGGAGGGAGAAAGGAGAAGGTGGGAAGGAGGAGGGGGAGAAGGGGGAAGGAAGGGAAGGAAGGGAGGGAGGGGGGAGAGGAAGGGAGGGAAGGTAGGAGGAGGAGGGTTGAGTATGGAGAAAGGAAGGAGGAAGGAAAAGTGGAGGATAGAAGGGGAGAGGAGGCAGGGAAGGTGGGGATAAAGGGAGGAAGGAGGGAGATGGGAAGAAGGAGCGGGAGAGAAGGAGGAGGGAGGGAAGGTGAGGATGGAAAGGAGGGAGGAAGGAGGAAAAGGAGGAACTTCAGGTGATGCCGTTGAGATGAAACAAGATGCGACGTGTTTATTCTTCCCCGTTTTTCTTTTTTAATTTGATTTTTTTCTTATCTTGCCTTCTTAACTTTTTTTCTCGTTTGCGTTGCATTTTCTGGAAGGGAGAGCTGGTGATGCTCAGGTGCAGGCGGAGGGGAATGCACCGCTTTTTGTTATTGCTGCTGATTGTGTAGTTGTTTTTGTTGTTAGTTTTATGTTGTTTTTTGTTGTTTGTAGTTGATTTTTTTTTTTTTGTTGTTTATTTTTATGTTGTTTTTGTTATTGTTTTTCATGTTTTTTTCTGGTGTTTTATGTTGCTTTTGTTTTTTATGTTGATTTTGTTGTTGTTTTTCCATGTTGTTTTTCTTGTTGTTGTTGCTTTTGTTGTTGTTTTCATGTTGTTTTTCTTGTTGTTTATGTTGCTTTTGTTGTTGTTTCTATGTTTTTTGTTCTTTTGTTGTTTTGTTCTTTTGTTGTTATTTTTGTTGTTGTTATTTCCTCTTCCTCCTCTCCTTCCTCTCCTCCTCCCTCCTCCTGGATGTATATGGGGATTTTGTTGTTGTTTTTGTTGTTGATGTTAGTTTGTGCCGTTGGTACGTTATGGTTGTCACTTAGTATTATTCAAGGTGTAGATAAATGGTTGAGAGAAATTCGTGTTTTGTGTGTATTATGTATGTGTGTGTCTCTGTGAGTGCGTGTTTGTTTCTGTATGTGAGTGGGTGTGTGTGTTTGTATGCGGATGGGTTGGTTGGCGGATGCGAGTGAGCGTGTAGGTGTGTTTTCACCTATATTTTCTTTCTTCTTTTTCTTTCTATGTTTCTTTTCCTTCTCCTTCTTCTTCTTTCTCTCCTCATCTTTGTTCTCCCTCTTATTAATATTATTATTATCATCAGTATTTTTCTACTTCTCCTCCCCCTCCCTCCCTGCCTCCTCCTCACCCTCCTCCTCCTCCCCCCCTCCTCTTTCTTCTTTCTTCTTCTTCTTCTTCGTCTTCTCCTTCTTTATCTTCTTCAATTGCATCCTTGCTTTTTCCCCATTTGATAAACTCTTCCTTAGCGGTTCATCTGATGACGTCACCAGGCTGCCTCAGAAGAGTTCGGAAAGTAAAATAATCCATCTCATCAGCACACGAGCAAATATCGTTACTCAGCCAAGGAGGTTTGTGGTGTTTTGCTGACGTGGTTAGTTTGTTGGTTAGTTTGTTGTTGTTTGTTGGTTAGTTTTGTTGGTTAGTTTGTTAGCTTGTTTTGTTGGTATAGTTTGTTTGGTTTGGCTGGCCAGGATGATTCAGGATATCTTCCCTCTCCTCTTCATCCCTCTTTCTCACTTTATCTCCTCTCTACCCAAACCTTCCTCAGCCTCCTCACTCCTCCTTTCATTCACAATCCTATTCTCCCCTCCCTTCCATCCCACCATTCCCTCCCTCCTCCCTCATCCCTCCCGTGGTGTGTTGTTAGTATGATTACAGACCACGGATCACAGCATATGACACTCACAGGATCCAATTGATCCAACACTACCCCATATGCCCTACCTACCTTCCGCTCCTTCATCCACTGCCTACCTTCCCCTCCTTCCCCTTTACCATCCGGCCCTGCCTCATCCATCCCATCTTCATTCAACGTCCTGCCATTCCACATCCTCCTCCCCTCCCATCCTCATTACTCTACCTCACATCCCACCCTTCTACCATCCCCCCTCCTTCCATAATCACCTCCTGATCATGATCCCACCTCCCTTCCCTTCACACACACCTATCCTCCTTCCAACCACTTTCCTTCCTCCTCCTCCCCCTCCTTCATCCACTCCTACCTTCCCTCTCCCATTCCAACCTCTCCTATCCCCTCTTCCCTCCCTCATTTAACCTTCCTTTGCCCTCGTGTTTGTTTGTCTAGTTTGGCTGGCAGGCATAAACTCAGGATAATTCCACTCTCCTCTTCTCCACCTACTACTACTCCCTCCTCTTCACTCTTATTTCCATGCTTCCGCATTCACCCACCTTCCTCCTATCTCACCTATCCCGTCCCTCTCTCCTTCCACTCCTCTCTTCGAAGGGGCCACCCCTACCGTTCCCGTCCCTCCGATCCCTATTTTCCCTCTTCCACCTTCCTCCTTCCTCCTCCCTCCTCTCCTTCATTCACTCCTACCTGATCCTCCCTTCACCCACCTTCCCTTCCTCTCCTTCCCTCCTTCCTCCTTACCTCCTTTCATTCACTCCAATCTCCCCTCCTTCCATCCACCTTCCCTCCTTCCACTTCCCTCCTCCTCCTCCTCCCTCCGTGTTTTGTTTGGTTAGGTCTGGTTTAGCAGGATATACTCCAGAGATAAACTTCCCTCCTTCCTCCCTCCCCTCCCCCTTCATATCACTCCTCCTTAGCTTCCTTTCCAATCCCACCTTTCCCTCCCTCGCCTTTCCTCCCTCCACCTTCCCTCCCTCCTCCTCCCGGGTCCTCCTCCTTCCCCTCCTCCACCTTCCCACTCTCACGCGGCGGTCCCTACACCGTCCTCCTCCCTCCCTCGCTCCTCCTCCCCTCACTCCTCCCTTTCCTCCTGCCTGCCGCGCGCGTCCTCCTCCTCCCTCCTTCATTCACATCCTACTCTTCCCCTCCCTTCCCATCCCACCTTCCCCTCCCTCCTTCGCGTGCGTGCCCTCCTCCTCCTCCCCTCCATCCTCCTCCCTCCGAGCATTCCCTCCGCTCCTCCTCCCTCCCTCCCTTCAATTCACTCCTACCTTCCCTCCCTTTCCATCCCAAACCTCCTCCCTCCACCTTCCCTCCCTCCAACCTTTCCCTCCGCGTCCACCTTCCCTCCCTCCTCCTCCCTCCCCCACCTTCCTCACTCCACTTCCCTCCCTCCTCCTCCCTCCCTCCTCCTTCCTCCCTCCACCTTCTCCTCTCCTCCCTCCCTCCTGCCTCCCTCCCTCCTCCTCCCGTCCCATCCTTCATTACAACTCCTGCTTTCCTCCTTCCACTCCTCCTTCCTCCTTCACTTCTCCTTCCTCTCCTCCCTCCTTCATTCACTCCTATCTTCCCTCCCCTTCCATCCAGCACCTTCCCTCCCTCCACCTTCCCTCCCTCCTCCTCCCTCCCTCCTCCTCCCTCCCTCACTTCCAAATCCCTACCTCCACCATTCCTCCTCCTCCGCTCCTCCTCCTCCCTCCCTCCTTCATTGCAAACTCCTAACACTTCCATCCGCTTCATCCCAGCCTTCGCTCTCTCCACCTTCCCTCACCTCCGTCTTCCCTCCTCCTCCTCCTCCCACCTTCCTCCCTCCTCCTAACCTTCTCCTCCTCCCTCCCTCCTCCTCCTCGCCTCCTTCATTCACTCCTACCTTCCATCCCTTAACCATCCCTCCTTCCTCCCTCCTCCTCCCTTCCCTCCGTGGTCTGTTGTTATTTGGCTAGCAGGGTACAAAAAATTATGGAACACAGCCCAACTTTTGATGCCATTTGTGGTGATTTGATCATTGATCGAATCCAGGATTTTTCTTAAAATGATTGCGATCAGTTAACGCCGCTTTGCCTGGCGGCAGGTATGCCGCTCTCTGAGTGCGCTTCTAGTTGTTGTTATTATTCATCATTGTATTGCTTATTTGTATTATCATTACTATTTGTTATTTTCTTTAGATATTTGTTATCATCATAATGCCATTATTATCACAAGTGATTATCCTATTATTACTATTATTATCACCATTATTTCACCATCATTATCACCATTCATTATATTATCTTATATCTTTACTATTATGTTATTATTCTATCGCCCTTACTGTTATTATCATCATTATTATTATCATTATTGATCACTATTATTATTATTATTATAGCCATTACTATTACTATCATGCGTCTTTACCATTGCTATTAACATTACTAATACTGATTTTGTTTTTATTCATTGCTATTGTTTTTTTTATGATTATCATCAATCAAAATCCACCCATTATATTCCACCTCCACCAAAGAGCGTATTATTTTTGGTAGTGTTGGTAGTTGTTTGTTTGTTTGTTGATTAGCTCGATTAGTCAGGATATCTCAAAAAGTTATGATCAGATTTTTATTAAATCTTTACCAGAGGTGTGTCTTTAGCCCCAACTTAGATTGCCATTTAAACTTTGCTGGTGATTGTTTGTTTGTTTGTTGGTTAGTTCTGGCTAGCAGGATAACTGAAAAAAAATTATGAGCGGATTTTTTTCTTTTCTTTTCTTTTTTTTACCAGAGGTGAGGTGTAAAGCCCGACTTAGATGCCATTAAATTTTAGTGATCCGATCCAAGAATTTAATGTAATTCTCAAGTGTGAATATGTATAATTGCATAAGTGACCTGTTGCCTTGGCGGAGGTATGCGCTCTCTGGGTGCTAGTTTGTTCTAGTTTGATAATGTTTGAGAGATTTTTTTTCTTTTTTTATCAATGGATTTTAATGTATAGAAATGGATTGTTGAGAAGAATCCACCCAGTTTCGAATAATTTTTTTAAGACAGAGGTGTGTTTTATCATTCAGGGCATATCAGGATACAAAAATCTACGGGTTAGTGAACATAACATTTCATTACTCAACTTCCGTGATGTCGAAAAGGTTACGGACAAATAGATAGATAGCATAGATACACACACGCACACACAGAGAGAGAGAGAGAGAGAGAGAGAGAGAGTGAGAGTGAGAGAGAGAAGAGAGAGAGAGTGAGTGAGTGAGATGAGAGAGAGAGTGAGAGAGAGAGAGAGAGAGAGAGAAGAGAGAGAGAGAGAGAATGAGAGATGTAAGAATTAGGATTATACAAACAGCTGCTTGCTTATTTCATACGTATCATTTTCTTCTGTTGACTCGGATTTTACGTCCGCTCAGAATATTTCGAGTTATAAGATTTTCTTTCATGTGAATGCAATGCAAATAAACGAAATGGCGTGTTTGTCTGTTTGCATATGTTTTAACAATTCAACGCTCTTGATATATGTTTGCAAATGTTTCGTGAATTATTGTCATGTCTTATATTGCTTTTTAAATTTATTTGCGTGTTGCTGAGTGCATTCATATGCATATGAGTTTACTGACTAGTGTGTTTCATTTATGTGGATTTCTCTTCATTTCTCTCTCTATATATATTTATTCATCTATCTGTCTGCATGACTGTCTAGTTATCTATTTGTCTTTCTGTCTGTTTATCTGTCTATCCATTTATCTGTCTGCATGACTAGTTATCTATCTATCTGTTTGTCTATCTATTTGTCTGTCTAACTTCTCTATCTATCTATCTATAAATCTAACTATTAATCTCTCCCTCCCCTCTCTCTCTCTCTCTCTCTCTCTCTCTCTCTCTCTCTCTCTCTCTCTCTCTCTCTCTCTCTCTCTCTCTCTCTCTCTCTTCTCTCTCTCTCTCTCTCTCCCTCCCTCTCCCTCTCCCCTCTCTCCCTCTCCTCTCCTCTCCCTCTCCCTCTCCCTCTCCTCTCCCTTCCATCTCCCTTTCCCCTTCCCTCTTCCCTCTCCCTCTCCTCTCCTTTTTCCTTTCCTCTCCCTCTACCTCTCCCTCTACCCTCTCCCTTCCCTCTCCTCTCCCTCTCCCTCTCTCCCTCTCTCCTCTACCTCTCCCTCTCCTCTCTCCCTCTCCCTCTCCTCTCCTCTCCCCTCTCTCCTCCCTCTCCCTCTCCTCTACCTCTCCCTCTCCCCTTTCCTCTCCCTCTACCTCTCCCTCTCCTCTCCCCCTCTCCCTCTCCCTCTCCCTCTCCTCCCTCTCCCTCTCCCCCTCTCCCTCTCCCTCTCCCTCTCCCTCTCCCTCTCCCTCTCCCTCTCCCTCTCCTCCCTCTTATTCGCCATCAAACACCGTTCCTATATTCCGAGAATGTATTACAGCAGAGAACATTCCAAACTCAATAACGAAAAAGACTGAGATATTGCCGAAACGTAAAAAAAAAAAAAAAACGGAAACGCAACTTCTGTCCCGAAGCTAACTCATTAGGCAATACCCTTTTCTGAAAGACCGCTTTAACTTGAGCTTCGACGAAGAGCAAAGACTTTAAACTGAGCACGTGATCCTTCTGATGTGATTAAAGGCATTTTTTTTCGCAACATGACATAGCGACACGGGGGTACAGAGGGGGGGGAGGGGAGAGAGAAGGGGGGAGGGGAAGAGGAAGAGGGAAGAGAGGGGGGAGTGGGAGAGGAAGAGGGGAGAGAGAAGGAGAAGGGGAGAGGAGAGGGAGAAGAGTGGGAGAAGAGAGAGGGGAGTGGGAGAGGAAGAGGGGAGAGAAGGGGGGAGTGGGAGAGGAAGAGGAGAGAGAAGGGGGAGTGGGAGAGGAAGAGGGAGGGAAGAGGAGAGGAGGGAGAGGGAGAGGAAGAGGGAAGAGGGAGAGGAAGAGGAAGAGGAGAAGAGGAGAGGAGGGAGGGAGAGGAGAAGGGGGGAGTGGGAGAGGAAAGTGGTAAGGAGGTGGGTGGAGGACGGGGAAGAGGAGGGGAACGAAAGGGAAGGGAGGGAGGAAAAGGGGTAACAAAGTGGAGGAGGAGGAGGGGAAAGAGAGGAAGAGGTAGAATGGGGGAGGAAGATAAAAGAAGGAAGGGGCGAGGAGGAGGAGGAGAAAGACAGGGAAAGGAGGATGGGGGAGGAAGGAAGAAGAAGAGGAGAGAGGAAATGACAAAGAACAAGAGGACGAGGAAGCAAGAGAGTGAAAGGGAGTAAGGAGGAGGAGGAAAAGAGGGAAGGGGGGAAGGAGAGAAATGAGCAGAGAAGAGTCGTGGAGGAGGAAGG
>NW_020870309.1:15000-25000 GCF_003789085.1 Penaeus vannamei
GTCTAAAAGAGAAGCGCCACACTGGATAGCCCCTGGTAGGACTGCCCTTCCCTGCGAGTGCTGGAAAGGAAGCGGAGAAGCTATTGTAACAAATGTTTTTGGGATGTTCAACAAGGGCATATAGTTTTTGACAAAGAAAAGTCGTAAGTGTGAGTGGAATGAAGCTGAGGCATAACAAGAGAGGTAGAATCAAAGAACGACTTCAAATACTTATTATTTTTGAAGCAGAAGGCATGGCCCATAAGAATATGAGAGATACTGATAGGAAAGAGTATTGCCCGCATCGTTCGTTCAGTCTCCTTGGCAACATACGGAAATATAGATATGAAATGGACCAAAGAATTATGAGGAACGGGTAAAAAAAAAAAAAAAAAAAACGGTTTAAGGATTAAGGAGCAAAATTATAATAAAACAATAGAACGATTTTGAGCAAGAACAGACTGTATTTTCCTCGATACAAGCCGATTACACATCTCAACAAAGGAAGGCAAAAGAAGATACTACAGTAAAGCAAAATACGCGAGTGGGCGTGTAATAATTGTAAGGAGAGGGGCGCAGGGGCACAGACGCGATCGCTGGAAAGATAATACCTAATCTTCCTCTGTCAACACGAGGTCCCTTTTCACATACCTTTTCTTGGGGCCTCCTCGGAACTCTTCGCTTCGCACGGCTTTTGTCTTTCTTAGAAATTTGTCATTTATCTTTCACTTCTAGGAACGCTCCGTCGCTCTCCATTTCTCGTGCTAATTTTCTGTTTGAAGTAT
Organism: Penaeus vannamei; assembly: GCF_003789085.1. NCBI lineage: Eukaryota > Metazoa > Arthropoda > Malacostraca > Decapoda > Penaeidae > Penaeus > Penaeus vannamei. The sequence continues at coordinate 15,765 of NW_020870309.1, forward strand.
AATGGAGCACAGTTCTTTCCTTCTCTGTTCAGTGCACTGTTTTATTGTTCTAACATCGATTTAGATATGCATTCTACTTATTTTTACTAGTTCAGGTATTATAAAGCATAAAGAAAAGAAAAGGAAATGGAAGACAAAAAGAAAAAGAAAAGAAAAAGGAAAAAAAGTAGAAAAAGAAAAGAGTTAGAAGAAAATGAAAAAAAAGAAAGAAAATAGATAAATTTAAATCATTTGGGAAAAGGGAAAAAGCAAGTATTTACGATGAACTGATATTAATCTTTAAAAATAATGATAAGATATGATAGCATAATACCAATTGCATGAGGGCCTGGAAATCAAGGTAGACTAATACTTTTTATTCAAGTTGAATAAAAAGCAACAACATTTGGTTCTCACAGAAAGCAACATCACTGGGAACAATAAAGATTCTTAGACATTATAAAGTCCAACGTTGGCAAGTGCAGCTGGTCTGGAGAATGCAAAAACCTAAAATATTGCTTTCTAGCCACGGTGATAATGAGTGATGATGATTAAGATGATAATGATGATATTAATGATGATAATTGTAATGATGATAATGATAATAATGATAATGATAATAATGATGATAATGATAATGATAATAATGATGCTAAAAAGGTTAATATCAGTGATAAAAATTATTGTGATGATAATGTTGATAATGATGATCATAACGTTGATAGCAATACAATATTTTATGGTAATGATAACAGGGATAGTGATAGTAATAATAATGATAATGATATTACTGATAGTAATGATAATAATAATAATGATAAGGATAATAATAATAGTAATAATAATGATGGTAATAACAAATATGGAAATAACAGTGATTATGATAATGATTATGATGATATTGATGATGATAATGATAACAGTAATGATAATAACAATGAAATTTATAATAATAATGAGGATGATGATAATGATAATAATAAGAGTATTGATAAAACTAGAATTAATGATAATAATGCTAATAATCATACTCTTCGTCCAATATTAACTGATCAATTTACAATATCAAAAGCATTTCACACGTGCCGGTAGTAATTCGTTGATTATTATACATGTACACGTATTTGCTTGTGGTTGTCCTATCTCTCTCATCCTTTCCAAAAAATGCATGCACACACTTTTTATTTCTTTCCCCTCTCTCTCTCTCTCTTTATCTTTATCTTTCTCTCTCTCTCTCTCTCCTCTCCCTCTCCCTCTTCCTTCTCTCTCCCTCTCTCTCTCTCTCTTTCTCTCTCTCCCTCTCTACCTCTCCTTCTCCTTTCTCTACCTCCCTCCCTCTCTCTCTCTCTATCTCCCTCTCCCACCCCCACCCCCACCCCACACACGCATCCACAAACGTACACAATTGTCCACACACACACACACACACACACACGCAAACACACGTAAGCATTTTACTCCCAGTGCGCATTCCTATCAGGCCGGGCGTTGTTTCTTAGAAATGAACGAAAAATGATGACAACAGACACAATAACAGGGAAGCAAACCTAAGGCTTACGAGGAAATCTAATTTTGCTGATGAGATTGCTCTGTGTAACTCAAAGTATAATGGTATCTTTCTTGTGGTCACTGCCATGCTATTTCTCCAGTTTCTCTTCTTCTGCTTTTGTCTTTTTTCCTTGTTTTTTTCCTTCTTCGGGTCATTTGTTACTGTTATTGTTGTTATTATTTCCATTTATCTTATTGATTTCATTAAAAATCATTATTTTTGGTTAATTATTATTATCATCACTATTATTCTGGTTGTTATTATAATCATTGCAATGATTATCATTATCCATATTATGTTTCCTATTATCATTATTATTATCATTGTCCTTACTTTTATCATTATCTTTATTATTATCATTACTGTTATTGTTATTGCTGTTGTTATCATTCTCATCAATATTATTGTTATTATTTTATAATCATTATCATTGTTATAATCATCATCATTTTCATTAATATTATTATGATTAATATCATTGTTATTATTATTATCATTGTAATAATTATTATCATTCTTCATCATGATTACCGTTAATATTACTGTTATCATTATCATTAGTATCACTATTAATATCATAATGATTATTAACACTATCAGTATGGTTACTATTGTTATTATCATTATTATTCTTATTATCATCATTATCATTATTATACCACTCTCAAGACACACTCAACGGACATCCCTTCAATGTACCGCACTCCAGGCACCGCACTCCAGGCACCGCACTCAAGGTACAGGCACCGCACTCCCACTCCAGGCACCGCACTCAAGGTACCGCACTCCAGGCACCGCACTCAAGGTACCGCACTCCAGGCACCGCACTCAGGCACCGCACTCACCGCACTCCAGGCACGCACTCCAGCACTCAAGGTACCGCTCTCCAGGCACCGCTCAAGGTACCGCACTCCCACCGGGTACCCGGCACCGCACTCAAGGTACCGCACCGCACTCAAGGTACCGCACTCCAGGCACCGCACTCAAGGTACCGCACTCCAGGCACCGCACTCACCGCACTCCAGGCACCGCACTCAGGTACCGCACTCAAGGTACCGCACTCCAGGCACCGCACTCACCGGGGTACCGCACTCCAGGTACGCACTCACACGGCCGCACTCACCCACTCCAGGCACCGCACTCAAGGTACCGCACTCCAGGCACCGCACTCAAGGTACCGCACTCTGGGTAGACTCAAGGATGCCGAGGGGAGTAGGGGGGGGGGGAGACCTTAAAGTGAGAGGGTAAGTGTGGATCTGAGGAAGATTTAGGAGTAAGAAGGGGTGGCGGATAAAAGGAGGGAGAGGGAAAGGAAAAAAGGAGAGGGTGGCGTTTGGCTATCAATATTATCATTATCATCCTCATCCTCATCTGTTATTCTTATCATTATCAATATTTTTATTCTTATTATTATCATTATCATCATTATCATTATTATTACTGTTGTTATCATTGTTATTATTACTAATATCATCATCATCATCATCATCATTATTATTACTATTATTATTATCATTATTATTATTAATATTGCCATTATTATTATTATCAATATAATAATTATTTTTACCAATGTTATTATTATCACTTTTTTGTCATTATCATTATTATCTTTCTTGTTATTATTATCATTGTTATCATTAATACTGTTATCGTCACCATTATTATCATTGCCATGATCATTATTACTGTCATCATAATCCTTATTGCTATTAGTATCATTGTTATCATTATCATTGTTATTATTCTTATTGCCATCTATATCATCATCATTATCACGATTTCCATCGTAATTATCCTCAGAATTATTTTCGTTCTCCTCTCTTTCTTCTCATTTGCATCCTTATTATCATTTATTCATCATTATTCATATACAATCTTTTATCATTATCATTACCTTCCTGCCCCTTCCCCTCCACTTATTCCTCCTCCTCATTATCAAACCTCCCCTTCATTCTTTTCTGTCTCCCATCATTATCTCCCTCTCCTCCCATTCCCCATTCGCCCCTTCCTAGTCTTAGAGTACAAACCGTTTACCCCGAAGCGGTTAAAAGTCCTTTATTTGTGTTGTTCCAAGATGACATGTACTGTACGTTATGGTCATGGCCATTTGCAGCCAGATAGGGGTACTCATAGGCACTAAAGCCTTGTACATGGCCGCAGTTATGCTATGCTAGATGGGATATGCTAGATGGGGGTATCGTAGATGGGGTATTCTGGGGGAATCATAGATGGGGTATCCTGGGGGTGGGGTCCTAGACTGGGGGTATCCTAGATGGGGGGTATCCTAGATGGGGGGTATCCTAGATGGGGTATCCGGGGGGGGGGGGGTATGATGGGGGGTATCCTAGATGGGGTGTATCCTAGATGGGGTATCGGGGGGGGGGGGTCCTAGAAGGGGTCTCCTAGATGGGGTATCCTAGATAGGGTATTCTGGCGGTGGGGGTCCTAGATGGGGTATCCAGGGGGGAGCCCTAAATGGGGTATCCTGGGGGGAGCCCTAAATGGGGTATCCTGGGGGTGGGGGTCCTAGATGGGAACTCCTAGAATGTGTCGTAGATGGGGGGTATTCTATATGGGGTATCCTGGGGTCGGGATCCTAGATGGGGTATCCTGGGGGTCCTAGACGGGGGGGTATCCTAGATGGAGGTATCTTAGATGGGGTATCCTGGGTGGGTATCCTAGATGGGGTATCCTGGGTGGGGGGGGTCCTAGATGGAGTATCCTAGATGGGGTCTCCTAGATAGGGTATCCTGGCGGGGTCGTACATAGGGGTATCCTAGATGTGGTACCCTGGGGGGGTCCTAGACGGGATATCCTAGATGGGTTATTCTGGGGTGGGAGTCCTAAATGGGGTGTCCTGGGGGTGGGGGTCCTAGATGGGGCCTCCTAGATGGGGTATCCTGGAGGGTTCGTATATGGGGGTATCCTAGATGTGGTATCCTGGGGGGGGGGTATCCTATATGGGGTGTTCTGGGGAGGTCGTAGATGGGAGTATCCTAGATGGGGTATTCTGGGGAAAGTCCTAGATGGGGGTATCCTTGTGGGGTGTCCTTGGGGAAATATCCTCGGAGGGGGGGGGGGGTCCTAGAGGGAATATCCAAGCAGTGGGTATTCTAGGACGGGGACCTGGGAGCATATATACAAGGGGAGTCCTAGGAGGGGATATCCTAAGGAAGAGGGGGCGGTGGTTATACATTCAGGATTCTGCATCAGGATCAACATTAACCTTTATTTCATTCGTCAAAATATATCCTCCATAATATCTTTTCCAGTTTTCTTTTTTTTTCTGCCCTTGTACCTTTTTTTCTCCATCTATACTCTTCTTTTTTTTGTATTTCCATTTGTATCCTTCTATTTTCCTCCTTTCCCCCTCTTTATCCTCTCGATATCTTTCTCCTGCTTTTCTTACCTATCTCTTATCTTTGTCATTCTTTTATTTTTTCTTTTGTTATTCCCTCTTTCTTCTATCTTTCTCCTTATCTCTTCCTTCTCCCCGTATTATCTGCTTTGTATTTACTTCTGTTTATTTCACATTTATCTATCTCTCCTTCTTCCATCTTCTTTATTACCTTTTGTCTTTCCTCCTACTCAGTTAGTTTTTCTTCTTTATTTACTTCGTCTTCTTTCGTTCTCCTTATTCTCTCCCTTCTTATATTACTTCGTTTTCTGCATTTCTCCTTATACTCTGTACCCTCTGTTATCATTTCACTTCCCTTTTTATTTCATTTTTCTCTCATATTCCTGTTTTTTATTCCCTCCTTTCTCTTTCTGGCCCCCACACTCTCCCAACTTATTTTTTTACATCTTTATTTTCCCTCCCTCTTCTTCCTTCTTTCTCTCTGTCTCTCCTTCTTCTCCGTCCTTATCTTCTCTATCATCTCTCTCTCTTCTTATTCTTCCTCTTCTTTCCATTGTTTCGCACCCATTTGCTTACTTTTCTTTTTAGATTCCTCCGTCATCCTTATTTCTTCAAGTTTCCTTCTTCCCTCTTTCCTTCCTCTTTATATCCTCCTTCTCACTTTCTCCCTTGTTACTTCGTTCGTGTCCCATATTTTAAATTTTATTTTGCCTTTCTCCCTCCCTCTTTCTTCCTTTTTCTTTTACTCTTATTCTCCCCTCCTTTCTCTTCCTTGTTTCTTCCATTCTCATTCTCTCTTCCATCATCTTTATTCCCTCCATCCTCATTCTCCTCTTCTCCTCCTCCCCCTCTCTTTATTCTTCTTTGTTCCCTCCATTTTCATTCTTCTCTCCTTCCCCTTCTTTATTACCCCCATTCTCGTTCTCCTCTCCTCCCCCTTCTTTATTGCCATTCTCATTCTCCCTCCTCCTCCTTCTTTACTCCCTCCATCCTCATTCTCCTCCGTCCTCCTTTCCTCCTCCTCCTCTCCCTCCCTCCCCCAGGGCCTCTCCTCCGGGCTATTTGCTGTAGCACTTATCAGCTGCTCTTCCGCTAGGCCCCGGGGAGCTGTTGGCTCCGTGAATCCAGCAATCCGGAAGGTCGTTCGTGTAGCGGGGGAGATCCGTGAATCCGGGAATCCGGGAGGCCGTTCGTGTTAGCGAGGGAATCCGTAAATCCAGGAATCCAGAAGGTCTTTCTTGTAGAGGGGGAATCCGTGAATCCGGCATATCCGGGAGTCCGTTCGCGTAGTGAGGGAATCCGTAAATCCAGCCATCCGGAAGACCGTTCGTATAGTGAGGGAATCCGTGAATCCAGAAGGTCGTTCGTGTATCGTGGGGAATTCGTGAATCCAGCCATCCAGAAGGTCGTTCGTGTAACGGGGAATCCGTGAATCCACTAATCCAGAAAGTCGTTCGTGTTATGACCAGGGCCGGATTCTCCCGCCGTTGCGCGAACGGGGTTATCTGAGTTCGCGAATCGTAAGCAGATGGTGCGTGTCTTTTCATCTCTTTTATTCGTGTTTGTTTTGTGTTTTTTTTTTTTTGTGTTTGTTGGGCAGTTGAGTTGCTTGTGTGTTGCTTGTGTGTGTTGTTGTCTGTTTCTGGGTGTGTTTGCTGAGTTATTTGTGTGTGTATTTTTGTGTGTATCTTTGTGTTTATGTTTGTTGGGGAGTTTGCGTGTGTGTGTTTATGGCCATGTTTTGTTTGTTTGTAAGAGAGTTGGTGTCTCTTTTGAATTGTGTTGTGTTAGATTGTTTGTTTACTGTCTCAGGAAATCTCTCTTTGGGCCTTTTATAAATTTACTTTTTCTATTTGTTTTCTTTTTTTCTATCCATCTATCTCTCCGTTGATTTATCCGTCTATCATGTACTCTTTATTTTATCCTCCCCCGTCCTCCTCTCTCTCTCTCCTCCTCTATCTTTCTCTTTCTCTGATTCCCCCCCCCCCCCTCTCTCTCTCTCACTCTCTCTCATTCTTTCATTTTCCATTTTTTCTCTTTACCATAAAGATCAAATATTGGTTAACAAGTTATTGTCAGACACAGAAAACAGAATTACAAAATAGATTAATATTCAAAGCTCATAAAAAAATAAAAATAAAAATAAAGTGTAGAAACATACCGGAATTTTCGCAAAACGACAGCGCTCCGTTTTCTATGTATTTTTTTTTTTTTTGTATATGAATATCTTCCTTTCCCGCGCAGAGGGTAAACTCATGTAAAACGCTGCCGAAATCGCTTTAACTTGGAAGTTCAGTTATTGTTTTTATTTTTCCCCCAAACAAGTAAAGTGGCACTTAATTTTGCGAAATTCTCGGTTTGTCTGAACATGTGTCGCTTTAACACCATATTCTCGCTGCTCTCTCTGCTTCTCCTTCGTCGTTTGGCTGTGTGTGTGTGGGCAATGGCTTATTATTATTGTTATTGCTGTTTTTGTTGCTGTTCCTCCTATCATTATAGTTTGTGTCGTTATTAGTATTATGAATATCATTATCATTATTGTTATTATCATTATTATTGTTAACCTGTTATTATTATCATTATTATTATTATTATTATTATTATTATTATTATTATTATTATTATTATTATTATTATCACTATTACTATTTTCATTATTACTATTTTTTATTATTATCATCATAGTTATCTTTATTATTGTTATTATTTTAATTATTATCACTATTATTGTTATCATTACTATTATTACTATCACCATTGTTATATTAGCCTTATTAATCTTATTATTATTGTTATTACTATTATTGTTATTATCATGATTATTATTATTATTATTATTATTATTATTATTATTATTATTACTATTACTGTTGTTATTATTATCATTATTATCATTATCATTATGTTATATTATTTATTATTGTTATTATTATTATTATTATTATTATTATCATTGTCATTATTATCATCACCGTTATTATCGTTATTATTCTTATCATCATTATTATCATCATTATAAATATTACCTTTATCATCATTATTATTTTCATTATTGTCATTAATACTGTTATTATTATCACTTTCATATCATTTTTATTGTCATCATCATCATCATTATTATTGTTATTTGAATTATAATGATTATTACAATAATATCAGGAATAATAACAAAAATATTTTTTTTTTCTTACTATTATTTATATTAGTTATTATTGTTATTATCATTAATATAATTAATGATATTTCAATTGTTCTTTACCATTATCAATATTATAATAATTATTATCATATTCATTATTCTTATTATGATTTACTATGGTTGTTGCTATTATTATTGTATTTATAATATTCATTAAAATAATCATATCATAAGCATTATCATTATCATCATCATTATCGTTATCATTATCATCATCATCAGCATCATTATAATTTTTGTTATTGCTATGATTATATCTATTATAACTATTATTAATTTCATTATTATTATCATTGTTATTGCTGTCACTATTAATATTATTATTATTATTATTATTATTTTTATTATTATCAACTTTATTAACGTTATCATCATCATTTCCATTTTTATCATTACTGTTATTATTATCATCATAGTTGTTATTATTATTATTATCATTATCATTATCATTATCATCATTATCATGATGATTATTATTATCATTACTTTTATTGATAATAATAAATATAATTTTTTATAATTATTATTATCATTACTTTTTATCATTGTGATAGTAATTATTATCATTATTCCTATTGTTTCTATTATTGTTTTCATTGTTGTTGCTGTTATCATAATCATTATGATCATTATCATTATTACTATTATCGCTGTTACCATTATTGTCATTATCATCATTATGAGTATCATGATTGTTCTTATCATGTTCTTCTTATTCTTATTGTTATTATGATTATCATTCTTATTCTAATTATTATTATTGTTATTATTTTCAATATTATTATCATTATTATTAGTTATTATTATTATTATTATTATTATTATTATTATTATTATCATTATAATTATAATAATAATTATTATTATTATTATTATTATTATTATTATTATTATTATTATTATTATTATTATTATTATTATTATTATTATTATTATTATTATTATTATTATTATTATATTATATTATTTTATATTATTATTATCATTATTATCATTATTATCATCATTATTATCATTATTAATATCACTGTCATTGTTGTTGTTGTTATTACTATTTCTTGTTGTTGCTGTCTTTATTATTATTTTCATTAATACTGTTATTATCATTATTATTATTATTGTTGTTATTATTATTATTATTATTATTA
>NW_020870309.1:35000-37500 GCF_003789085.1 Penaeus vannamei
AACACTCTAGATCACTCAATCAAACCGATCCACAGACACACATACACCGCTCTACTACCCCAATCTCCCTCTACTTCTTTATCTCATCATACACCCAACTACACACACACACACATACGGGATCATCACTCACTCACTAACATATACACTCACGCCACTACACCACACAACAGCAGACATACAGTACCCCAACACACACACATCAGAACACTCTCTATACCTCACATCCACTCTCTATACAGTCACTCACTCACAACACGCGCGTCACGCGACGCATCGCAACACACTCCATTACTGCTACCTACTAGCATACTACGATACGCAACACGTTTCTACTCACATACTATCTCACTACTCTGCTCCAGTTTTTAGTGCTACACGCATCCGCAACACACACACGACACACTCCACACCATCCTCGCACATCTACAGTCACAATATAATGCTTACTAATATGCGTTTTATGTATCATCAATATTGCTTATTAGCAAGCATTAATTGCTATTATCTAATTATTAACAATTATTTACTATCAATTTTTTTATTATTCATTAATTATTATACATTATCAATTATATAAACCACATACACCATGCCCAATACATCAATGATTATTCATGTATCTATTGGTTCACGTTATTATCCATTGAATATCAACATTATTCATTCGACATATTATTATATCACTCAATATATTAATCCGATATTCCCATGGGTCATTCATCATAATACTTCATACTATCATCATACCACATTATACTATTACTTATTTTTATCATCTTCTATTATCGGAAATGGATGATCTAATCTACTCTCATAATCTCATCACGTTATAGGTTTTCACTACTCGCATCATTCATTATTCATCAACACACAATACAACATACTCATTAATTACACCATGAATGCTCTAGTCTGCTCACTTCATCGCTCATCTACATATCACCTTACACTACAACACTAACTCACTATTCTCATCCACAACTCCACTCGGCACTCATCGTGCTCACATTCTATACACGCAACATCATGCATCGATACTCTCGTTTCGTATCTAACACACATTCTATTATCACATTTTAGCTATTACATTTCGTTTATTTTTTACACATCATGAGTACACAGCCACACACTACATCACATGTACACACACGATCATTCGCATGTGCATATCTTGGTTCTATGACTACTCAACACCGCGCACACAACACAATATCCATATCACACCTGCGATTTGTCGAAAGCGTGGCGCGGGCGGGGGAGAGCTACGAAACAAATGGCCATTAAAAGGAACATATTTAATGCACATTAATATCGCTTTAGTCACGGATCTGTTCATTTCATGTTGAAATAATCAATTGCACAAAAACAAATGGACTCTGACAAGGATTATGCCAACTGTGACTTGTCCTTTTCTTTTAAGTCATCTTTCTCACGACACAGCAGGACATATCACACAATCTGATCACTTACCGATCTCTCAACACGCATCACATACACGCATCGCACACTAACACACACACACCCTAACACTACTACAAACACGCACAAACTCACACTCATCACATATTATACATTGCTCACATACAAACACACCGCAGTTTGCACACGATCTATCACACACACACAGCAATCTACCCGACACCACACACAGACGGCACTAAGGCACGGCACACAACACACTGAACACACACCAATATACAAGCTGAAAGACTCGAAGAGCACGGAACTAAAACGCACGTATCACACCACACAACACATACACTTATTTTCGCAAACACATACATTATTTACAATCGCACGCCAGTCTACATGTAAGAAAAGACCGACACGAATGACACTACACAAGACACTTTCTATCATATCGAACGAAATCGCGATACTGAAGCAGTGAAGGAATGAGGCAGAATAAAACTACAATTTTTGAAACATAATTTTACTGACCCATCTATAAAGACACCAAGAATAGAACCTTTTTTGAGAATGTCGCTGAATTATAACTAAATCAGTACACGAGACTATCAGTAATATATTTGTTTGTATGTCATTAGAAGGTCCACGAAGGGGCATTAAGAACGTGCCCTGTCTTCTTTTTTAACCCAGTATATTTTTTTCCTGTTTTTTTTTTTATCATTATTTTCTCTCTTCTTCTTCTTCTTCTTCTTCGATAACCTACTTCTCGATACTTGCTTTTCCCTCACAAAAGGAAATTTCCAGAACATTTTTTTTTCGTGTTCTTTCTTTTTTCTTTTCTCTTTTTCTTTATTATTTTCATTCTTGTTACCTGCTTTTGTTTTTTCTCTTTCCCATTTCCTCACTTTTTTCCTCTTTATCTGTTTTGCTGATGAAAGCAGATCAATCGACGTTGAAGCGGACTTTTGTCGGTTTGTCCTTCTTTTGTTTTCAGATGTTCAGTTGTTTAATTTTTCTGTTGTTCAGTTGTTCATGTCCATCGTGAGAATCTGAGGATTTCTAAGGATTCTCCCCATTGTTTATAGTG
>NW_020870309.1:45000-47500 GCF_003789085.1 Penaeus vannamei
TATATATATATATATATATATATATATTATACCATTTTTTAGAAAACTTCATTTTCTAAAATTTCATAAGTGAAAAAATCTTATATCTTGATGCTTATCTATTTACTTTTTTCGCGATTCTAAATTCTTCCTCGCCTCAAACGGATTAATTCATCAATGTGATTATTTTTTCATTAAGAGTGATGGAGCTAATTAGCGAGTCAATCCGATCAGATAAGATTAATTAATACTTTGTATCTCATTTCCATACTGTCTGATTGTCTGTCAGAACTCTCTCTCTCGTCTTCTTTCTTTCTCTTCTCTCTCATCTCTCGTTTTCTTTCTTCCTCTCTTCTCTCACTCTCCTCTCTCTCTCTCTTCTCTCTCTCTCTCTCTCTCTCTCTCTCTCTCTCTCTCTCTCTCTCTCTCTCTCTCTCTCTCGTCTCTCTCTCTCTCTCTCTCTTCCTATATATATATATATATATATATAATCATATATATATACATATTTCATCTCTTTTTGTATATGTATATATATGTATATAAACATATGCATACATAACCATACATACAACATACATACATATATATTAGTATATATATATAATATATAGATATATATATAATATATAATATTAATATATTATATTTCTCCCTTTTTTGCGGGACACACACATTACAGACACAATCACAAAAAACACACACATGCAAACACACACACAAATACACAGAGACACCACTCACAAAAAAACACACCACAAACAAACAGAACACATACAACTCCCCAAACCCCACTCCCCAACCCCCCTACCTTCCCCCTCACACTCTTACCCTCCCCCGTCAACCCTACCCTCCCCTTACACCATCCCTACCCCTACCCCTCACACCACTCCTAACCTCCACTCCCTCACACTATCCTCTATCCTCTACACCACTCCTACCCCCTACCCTCCTCACCCCCCCCTCACAACCCCTACCCCTATCCCCTCACACACCCTCCACTACCCCTCCCTCAACCCACCCTCCCCCCTACCCCTACCCCTCACCACCCCTCCACCACCGCACCTACCCCTATCCCCCTACACCCACCCTCCCCCTACCCTACCCTCACACCCCCTACCCCTACCTTCCCTCAACCCCCCCTACCCCTCCCACCCCTACCCTGCCCCCTCCCCACCTACCCCTTCCAAACCCCCCCCTCACCTCTCCACCCCCTACCCCTACACCCAACCCCTCCCACCTACCTACCCAAAACTCCACCCTCCCCCACCTGAAAAAGCAGAATATCTCGGGACTCCATCACAGGCACGTTGTAAGTGAGCTGTCCGTCGATGCTGTGCTGTTGCGTCTTGAAGTAGATGGAGGAGATCTTGGCCGAGCAGCGGAGGGTCATCTCGCTGTTGACGAAGTGTTTCCTCGTCACTTCAAACTCGAGGCCGAGGCGGGTCTGCTCGAGGCCCGACTGGTACTTGATACTGCGCATGGGGACGAGGTACTGGGGGGGACCTGTTGGGGTGGGGGAGGGAGAGAGAGAGGGATATTTGGGTTAGTGAGATGGATAAAAAACAAAAAGAAAAAAAATGGGGTAGTATGTAGATGAAGGAGGGGAAGGAAAGGGGGCTTGGAGAAGGAAAGAGATATTAAGAAGTGGAGAGAATGAGATAGATAGATTGAGGTAGATTGATTGATAGCTAGATAGATAGATAGGGAGGTAGATAGGGAGATAGGTAGATAGGAAGGTAGGTAGATGGATAGATGATATGATAAATAGATAGATATGCAGATTGATAGATTGATAGTCAGAGGTAGATTGATGGATAAACAGACAGACAGATAATTAGATAGATAAATAGATGCCTACAAATGACGGAGAGAGAGAAAGAATGCGTGAAATTGGGAAACAAAACTTTATTTTGACTTATAATCTTCAATTCTTCGAGGTCAACGGAAAGAAATAAAGTACGAGGCTAACAAAAAAGGAAAGAAAGAAAGAAGATAAAGTAAATGTGTAAACGTAGAGACAAAGAACACAGAGAAACTCACAAAATCTATTTTCGAAAGATACTTTGGAATAAACTTGTTGAATATATATATTGTGTATCTATATTTACGTGCTTTTGCCTGTCGTCGACTTTCCATGTTGAAAGCTTTTTTTCTATTCATGGTTTAAGCCCAGTTTTCGTGTGTTCCCTTTTGGTTTTGTTTTTATCAGAATATTTTTAAAAATTGTCTAGCTTTCAGTTTTCGTTTCTAAGAAAATTTAATTCATCTATGAGCAGATCATTTGTATAAACATAAATTCACACACACTTACACTTACACATCAACCAACATCTCCCCCTCTTTCACTTTCTCTTACATACCCTCTGTCTTGCCCTTCTCCTCTCTCCCTCCTTCTCATACTCTCTTCCGTTTACTCTCTCTCTCTCTCTCCTTTTTTTCTCTGTATGTCTGTCTGTCTGTCTCTCTCTCTCTTTCTCTCTCTCTATCCTCTCTCTCCCTCTCCCTCCCTCTCTCTCTC
>NW_020870309.1:55000-57500 GCF_003789085.1 Penaeus vannamei
TATATATATATATATATATATATATATATATATATATATATATATATATATATATATATATTATATAATTTATGTATAATATATTTATGTATATATATATATAATATATAATATATATATATATATATATATATATATAATATATATATATATATATATATATATATATATATACATTTATGTATATATATATATATATACATATATATATATTATTATATATATATATATATATATTATATATATATATATATATATATATATATATATATATATATATATATTATATATGTGTGTGTGTTCTATCTATCTATCTATCTATTATCTACACACACACACACACACACACACACACACACACACACACACACACACACACACACACACACACACACACACACACACGACACACAACACACACACACACCACACACACACACATATATATATATATATATATATAATATATTATATATATATATATATATATATATATATATATATATATATATATATATATATATTCCTTTCCCTCTATCCTCTGCCTCTTTTTCCTCTCTTTATATCTATATCTATCTAATTCTCCCTCCTCCTCCTCTCTCACAATATATATCTGCCTTTCACTCTCTCTCTCCCTCCCTCTCCCTTCCTTCCTTCCTCCCTCCCTCCCTCCCCTCCTCCCTCCCTCCTCCTCCCCCTCCTCCCTCCCTCCCTCCTCCCCCCTCCCTCCCTCCCTCCCTCCCTCCTCCTCCCTCCCTCCTCTCCTCCCCACCCTCCCTCCCCGCTCTGAGGCTCAAACAAACTGACGTTAGACTTTGCGCATCGAAGTCAAATGTTGCGAGAAGTCAAATCGACCGACACGCGGTTGGGATGCGAGGAAGGATCGACTAAAAGACTAAAGGCAGAGTGGCGTTCTCGCGTTTCCTGGTTTCCAGAGGGAGGGAGCGGGGAGGGAGGGAAGGAAGGAAGGAAGGGGGGAAAAGGAAGGGAGGGGGAAGGGGAAAGGAAGGGGGAAGGGTGGGGAGGGAGGAAGGAAGGAAGGGGCGGAGGGAGGGGAAAAGGAAAGGAGGGAGGAAGGGGGAAAGGAAGGGGGAAGGGTGGGAGGGAGGGAAGGAAGGGACGGAGGGAGGGAAGCGGGAAAGGAAGGGGGGAAGGGTGGGAGGGAGGAAAGAAGGAAGGGCGGAAGGGAGGAGAAAAGGAAGGAGGGAGGGAAGGGGGAAGGAAGGGGGAGGGTGGGAGGGAGGAAGGAAGGAAGGGACGGGGGGAGGGGAAAAGGAAAGGAGGGAGGGAAGGGGGAAAGGAGGGGGAAGGGTGGGGAGGGAGAGGAAGGAAGGAAGGGACGGGGGGAGGGGAAAAAGGAAAGGAGGGAGGGAAGGGGGAAAGGAAGGGGGGGGGAAGGGGGAGGGAGGAGGAAGGAAGGAGGAGGGAGGGAAAGCGGGAAGGAGGGGGGAAGGGTGGGAGGAGAGAAAGAAGGAAGGCGGGGGAGGAGAAAAGGGAGGGAAGGGAAGGGGGAAAGGAAGGGGGGAAGGGTGGGAGGGAGGGAAGGAAAGGAAGGGACGGGAGGGGGAGGGGAAAAGGAAAGGAGGGAGGGAAGGGGGAATGAAGGGGGGAAGGGGTGGAGGAGAGGAAGAAGGAAGGGACGGGGGGAGGGGAAAAGGAAAGGGGAGGGAAGGGGAAGAAGGGGGTGGGAGGGAGGGAGGGAAGAAAGGGCGGAGGGAGGGGAAAGGAGGAGGGAGGGAAGGGGGAAAGGAAGGGGGGGAAGGGTGGGAGGGAGGAAGAAGGAAGGGGAGGGAGGAGAAAAAGGAAGGGAGGAGGGGGGGGAAGGGGGAAAGGAAGGGGGGAAGGGGTGGGAGGGAGGAAGGAAGGAAGGGACGGAGGGAGGGGAAAAAAAGGAGGGAGGGAGGGGGAAAGGAAGGGGGAAGGGTGGGAAGGAGAGGGGAAGGGTAAGGGAGGGAGGGAGGAGGGAGGAAGGGAAGAGGTAGTGAGGAAAGGGATAGGGGGTGAGAAAGTGAGAAGTGAGGGAGGAGTAAAAAAGGAAGGAAGAGAAAGGAGGGAAAGAGGAAAGAATTAAATAAGGAAGGAGGGAAGCAGATAGAGACGAATGAAGAGAAGAAGAGAGAAAGCGAAAGAAAGGAAAAGGATTATGACAGAAAAGAATATTGTTTCATTCTGTCAATCTTTCTTTTCGTATCTTTTACTCATGCTCTTCATATATTTGTTTTAGGCGCCATATTCTAACCCACTTTCATTAATCTGGATATAATCTTGAAAGTCTTCTTAAAAAACAATTAAAACTTGCTAATGAGACAAGACAGTTTCTTTTCTTGAATTATGAAAACAACTAATTATTTCTCAGTAGCAAAGGTGATTGTATAAAGCGACAAAAAAAGGAGGAAATGTTTTGATATTAATTTCCTTCATGCATATATATATATATATATATATAGTTATATATATATATAATATATATATAATATAACTGAGATGTGCGGGTATACTA
>NW_020870309.1:60000-62500 GCF_003789085.1 Penaeus vannamei
TCTCTCTCTCTCTCTCTCTCTCTCTCTCTCTCTCTCTCTCTCTCTCTCTCTCTCTCTCTCTCTCTCTCTCTCTCTCTCTCTCTCTTCTCTCTCTCTCTCTCTCTCTCTCTCTCTCTCTCTCTCTCTCTCTCTCTCTCTCTCTCTCTCTCTCTCTCTCTCTCTCTCTCTCTCTCTCTCTCTCTCTTTCTATTTATCAATTTCCTTGTATTACAGGGTCTTGTTTATGCATATCCATCCTTTGATTTATTTTGAATTTCCTCTCTTCTCCTTCATTCGAAATTTTACGGATTCTGGGAATTGTGTTCATTATTTTCACGTTTGTCAGCATTCGTCATCTTGAAATATATGTATTGGTTTCTATTCCAAATCCCTGTCTTTTGATTTATGTCTTCAAAATTCCCGTTTCGTGTTCATGGAATTCTCCGCACACAAAGGAACGGACACATGTACACACGCACAGACACTCACACGAAAACATACGTACACATACATACACATACAAACAGTCACACACACACATACATATACACTATACACACACACACACACACAAACACACACACACACACACACACATCCTTGCTTTTCTACTCTCCCTCTCTCTTTCCTTTTCCCTCTCCTTTGCTTCCCCCTTTGCCTCTCACCTCCTTCTCCTCTTTTTTACCTTCCTTCTTTCTTTCTTTCCTCTTTTCTCTTTCCTTACTCTTCCCTCTGTCCTCCCTCTCCTCTCTCTCTCTTCGTCTTTCCTATCTCTATCCATTCTCTCTTTCCACGTGCTCTTTTATTCTCTCCCTCCCTCTTCTCTCCTTCCTTTCCTCCCTTCCTCTTTCTTTTCCTTCCTCTGTCTCTTCATTCCTTTTTCTCTCCTCTTTTCTAAATAGATACATGAATGGATGAATAAATAAATAAATAGACAGATGGATAGATAGATACCTAAATAAACAGATTAACAATAGAATAATTAGATTGATAATGAGATAGATAGACAGCTAAATGGATAGATAGATAGACAAACAAAGGAATAAACAAACACACAAACAAAATAAACCTATACAAACACACAAACAAAATAAACCGATACAAACACACAAACAAAATAAACCGATACAAACACACAAACAAAATAAACCGATGCAAAACACACAACAAAATAAATAAACACACAAACAAAATAAACCGACACAAACACACAAACGAAATAAACCAATAACGTACCACACCGAATCTTTCCCCTTTCTCCCCACCACCATCCACAATAACTCACCACATCACCACCTCAGACTCTTCCTCACCTTCTCACTGTTAATTTCCCAGGTGAGCTCAGCAGGGGGGCGCGATCTGGCCGACACACAGGTGAGTCTCGCTGTGTCACCTATGTGGTACTCATGTTGGGTTCCGTGAATAGTTGGCTTCTCCTCAGGCAGCTCTGGGGGGAGAGGAAGGGGGAGAGGGGGGTTAGGTGTGTTGTGAGAAGTGAAGGGGAAGGAGAGGGAAGGAGAGTGGGGAGGGGAGAGAGAGAGAGAGGGAGGGAGGGAGGTATGTTGTGAGGGAGAGAGAGAGAGAGAGAGAGAGAGAGAGAGAGAGAGAGAGAGAGAGAGAGAGAGAGAGAGAGAGAGAGAGAGAGAGAGAGAGAGAGAAAGAGAGAGAGAGAGAGAGATAAAAGAAAGAGAGGGTGTACATGTGTGTGTATGCGTGCGAGTGAGCGTGCGTATATACATGTGTGTACGTACATACATCCCCGGGTGAGCGTGTGACAACAAATAAACTCTGTATATATTTGCGCAACGAATCACGCACCATCTGCGCCCCAAACGGAACCTTCGACCTGAAATTCAGTTTTCTTCATCAGAATCTACGGCACTGAACCCCGCGTTGAGTCTGATTCGAAGAGATCTATGTAATTAAGGACGATTTTTACGACCGGACGATCCCTGGTGTAAATTTTTTGCTGTTTTATTTATTTTAATTTACTTTTTTTACGTTTTTTCTTTTCGTTTATTTTTTTTATTCTATTTTACTTTTTTTTTCTTTTCTTTTTTTTTTTTTTTTACTTTTCTTTCTTTTTTTTTTTTACTCGTTATTTATCTCTTTTGCTATCCGTACTGTTATCGCTGTTATTATTGTCATTATTGTTGTCATTGTCATTTTCAGTATTATTTTTATGGTGAGGATGATGATAATGATTGTTGCAATAATAATAGTAATAATACTTTAGTAATGATAATGATGATGATAATGATAATGATGATGATAGTGATGATGATGATGATGATGATGATGATGATGATGATAATGATGATGATAATGATAATGATGATGATGATGATGATGATGATGATGATGATGTGATGATGATGATAATGATGATGATGATGATGATGATGATGATGATGAAGATGATGATGATGATGATGATGATGATGATGATGATGATGATGATGATGATGATGATGATGATGATGATGATGATGATGATGATGATGATGATGATGATGATGAT
>NW_020870309.1:67916-80416 GCF_003789085.1 Penaeus vannamei
ATATATATATAATATATATATATATATATATATATATATATATATATATATATATATATATATATATATATATATATATATATATATATATATATATATATATATATATATATATATATATACACAATACCGTGTTGATAATATGGAAGAAAAACCCACAATGTACAAACTAGATTTATTGATGAAAGTGAGACAACAGTTTCGGAATCGTCCTCGATTCCATCTTCGGGTCTGTTGTCTCACTTTCATCAATAAATCTAGTTTGTACATTGTGGTTTTCTTCCTATATATATATATATATATATATATATATATATATATATATATATATATATATTATATATATATATATATATATATATATTATAATATATATATATATATATATATATACATATATATATATATACATATATATAAATATATATATATATATATATATATATATATATATATATATATATATATATTATATATATATATATATATATTATACATATATATATAATATATATAATATATATATATATATATATATATAATATATATATATATATATATAATATATTATATATATATATATATATATATATATATATATATATATATATATATATATATATATATATATATATATATATATATATATATATATATATATATATATATATATATATATATATATATATATATATATATATATATATATATATATATATATATATATATATATAATATATATATATATATATATATATATATATATATATATATATATATATATATATATATTATATATATATATATAATATATATATATATATATATATATATATATATATATATATATATATATATATATATATATATATATATATATATATATATATATATATATATATATATATATATATATATATATATATATATATATATATATATATATATATATATATATATATATATATATATATATATATATATATATATATATATATATATATATATATATATATATATTATATATGTATGTATATATATATTTATTTAATATCTATATAAATGACATACATATATATATTCATATATAGATATATGTATATTTGTAATGTTATCTGATCTGCTTGTGCATTTTCTGCTTCCTTGCCATTTTCCAAGTCCTGTATTTCTGCTATATTGAAATGGTAATGAACTGTTTTCCTTGCAGGCTCTATATTGTAATCTGTCGTATCCTATTCCTGCCGTGCCAGTGATATCAGGCAGGAATAGGATCCTGAGCATATAAATAAAGGCCTCAGTGAATCTGGTGCTTTTTCAGCCATGTGTCACATATTGTGCAATCCACCCATATACGAATAGCATTAGGATAAAAAGAATCTAAAAAAATTAAGGAAGTCAATTAAGGTCACATAGGCTCACAAATTGACTAAGAGCCTTGTGTGTGTAAACACAAAGATGGCCATTGCATGGTTTTGTGCCATTGGGATAAGTGAATGATATTAAATTATACTGCTCCACTGCAAGTATTCTTAGTTATAATGGAGCACTATTTTCCTTTGGTTTTATGAGTCATAATATTAGTATATGAATAATATGAGTAACTATTTCTTTTCTCCAAAATTTACATTTTATCTTTCATTATGTTAATTATTAGAATAATGATTAGCATGACTGAAATCACCTTATCTTACAGGAATAAGAAAAGCTGCAGCAAAAAAGTGCTAAAGGAAGCTAAACGCAGCTTCCCTAGAGTGAGTCACCTGCATTGCTGTGCAAGGAGAGCTACGTGTGGCTACTCAGCAGCTGGAAGGTAAGTTGTTCAGGGAGTGAATGAAGTCACTTTTCATAAGACAGGAAAGTCATGGAAGAATTAGTATATGTATTTTGCAAAGCATATGCAAGTGGGTTAATGTACAGAAGTATACATATACATAACATCTATGTGTTTATTTATATATATACATATACATATACATATACATATACACATAAGCCATAAATTAATCAACTGACCAGAATGATTTGCCAAGGATAACACCTAGACTTTGAAAATTATATATTATTTATTATTTGCACCAAGCCCATATACAGCAAAAGATCTGGAGTGTTGCAAAGGCCTTAAAAAAGGGACAAAAAGAGGTAAAAAAGAAGAGAGAGAAAAAAAAAAATCTATTTCCTGTTACATGTTTTCTGCACTAACGAAATCATATTGTACTCTGTGAGAGATTAACAGTTCTCTGTTATAATAATATCAGTAACAAAAGAAAGTAGGATGTGATGCTAAATTTGCATATGGAAGGAAAGGACACACAAGTGCTTCAAGCCTCCACCGACTCCAGTATGGCAGATGCCTTACGAATGACACCACATGATAACCCTATGTTTGTGTGAGTGCCTGTGCATGTGCATGTGTATGTGTATGGTTACATGCTGCATATGTATTTGTATCAATGTACTACATATACATAGGTAGGTAGGAATAGGATTTATCAATCTGTAGAACTCTATGAATTCTATATGCTTATAAACATAAATATAGCATATAAGATATAATTCTATATCCTCTGTTAACATATATTTGTATATATATTACATATATTACACACACACGCACACACGCACACAGACATATTTGTATATAAATGTGTACATATATATATATATATATATATATATATATATATATATATATATATATATATATATATATATATACATATATATATATATATATAAATATTATATATTTATTTATTTATTTATTAATCTGTTCTTTACGTAGCTATATATATACACACATATATATGTAAATATATAAACATACATACAGAAATATGTGTACTTACATTGTGTGGGTATGTGTATGTAAAAATACACACACACACACACACACACACACACACACACACACACACACACACACACACACACACACCACACACACACACACACACACACACACACACACACACACACACACACACACACACACACACACACACACACACACACACACACACACACACACACACACACACACACACACATATATCCATATATACATATATACATGTATACATATATACATATATACATATATACATATATACATATATATATATATATATATATATATATATATATATATATATATATTGTGTGTGTGTGTGTGTATGTATATATATACATATATTTATATATCTATCTATCTATATATACATATATATCATATAACATTATATATATATATATGTGTATATATATTATTACATGGCTGCCCATCGACCATCGACCTGTGCATGATCGTCAACTAATTGCATGACCTCTGCATGACCTCACATCGCTTCGCTCCGACTGCGACGGACTGACGGGATTCGGAATACGTGGACGAGACATAAGGGGTTCGGTCGGGTTCGGGTTTCGGTCTAGTCACTCAGAATAGGATTGTATGGGGGTGAGGGCGAATGAGGGGTAGAACGACCTTGGACGGACTGGTGGAAAGAGGTGACTATGGCTGGTCGGTGGTCGGCGGAGCCGGGTTGTGGTTTACTATAATTTACGTTAAATATTTGTAAGTTAACTTTATTTGACACCCTGTATTATGTTATGTTTATTTCTATATGAATATTATTTTGTGTGTGTTGAAGTGAATATATGTTTGTGGATGAAGTGATTTTCTATTTTGTTATCCGGTGATTGGTGAAAATATAAGTGAATCATAAAGTGGCTTTATACTCCCTACCTTGCATACTTACTTTATATTACTAAAAATCTACAATACTTTAAAAAGGGAATCTAAAAGGAAATGATAAATGATAGAAAGTTGTGTACAATAAGATTAATATAACAGTAAATAAACACGTGGAACATAATAAGTGATGATTAATTAGTAATTATAACAAGGCTTGAAAAGAAGAACTAGTATATAAATATCTAATTACTAGTATATAAATTACTAATGATTGATAACATCATTGTTAATATTACCGTTAAGATAAACAAGCAGGAGATATTACAGCAGCATATAAGAACATACGTACTTCTGAGTGGACTATGAGCTTGGAATTAAGAGAAACAAAAGTATATTTATATTGTATTACGCTTGACACCAAATCATATCAACCTAGATTGGGTTCTGTTATGCGCCCTGTTCTGCAACAACCGGTGTCATTGTTAAAGAACGAAAGCTACGTAGCAAAATTGGGGGCCTGTCCGGGATACTTTTGTTTCATTAAGTATAATAATAAAGATGCTATATCATGTAAATGATTGCTGAAATACATTTATTATAACTTTGTAAAGGTGGGAGTAATATTTTCAAGATGCCTTTTGACATGGAACAATTCTTCGAGTCTCCTACAGTGGAGGCTCTGATGGATTTGAGAAAGACTGATTTGATAAAAAGTTGCTGAAAAGATTGAATTTAGTGTAAGGAGAGGTTCATTTAAATTTCAGATTAGGAATGAGTTGATTAAGTATATGGTAGATGATGGGTTATTAGATGACAGCGCACTTGAATACGTAGAAAATGACAGCGATATGGTTAGGATAAAAGAGCTTGAGCTACAGAACGAATACCGAATGCGTGAGTTAGAAGTGCGTCAGAGAGAGAACGAGTGTCGTATGCGTGAACTAGACATAGAGAGAGAAATCAAATTAAAGGAGTTAGAGCTCAGAGCGGCCTCACCCGCTGCTGTGCCGTTTAACATAACTGCTAACGCAAAATTGGTTCCCCCATTTCAAGAGAATGCTGTTGACAATTACTTTCGATATTTTGAGAAAATAGCAATTAGTTCTGATTGGCCAAAAGAACAATGGACGGTACTGCTTCAATCTGTCCTCACTGGTAAAGCTCAAGAAATTTACATGTCAATGTCCGTGACGGATTCTCGTGACTATGATAAAGTAAAGACGGCTGTGTTAAAGGGATACGAGTTGGTGCCGGAGGCCTACCGCTTAAAGTTCCGTAATCTGCGGAAAAGGGACAATCAGAGCTTTTTAGATTTTGCCAGAGAGAAAGATGGCTTGCTTGCTCGTTGGTGTGAGAGTGAGAAAGTAGATAATGATTGTGATAAACTATATCAACTGATTCTTGTAGAAGAATTTAAGAAATGTCTACCTGACCGCATTAAGATGTATTTAAATGAAAACAGGGTAAAGGTGTTAGATGAAGCTGCCAGAATGGCAGAGGATTATGCTTTGATCCACAGAAATGTTGAGGGTCCAAAGAGTACTGTAAAACCACAACCCACTCCCCTGACAGGTAAGAATGAATTTAAAGGTGATAAGAGAGAGACCGCCAGTCCTGGTCATAACTCCAGTTATGATAAAAAGAAATCAGTTAGATGCTTTAATTGCAAGTTGTTGGGTCATACTATCAGCAATTGCTGGTTCTTAAAAGAGAAGTCCAAGGACGTTCCCGTAGCTCTTGCCAGTACTAGATTTAAGATGTAAAAAGTCCAGTAGAAGTCAATTTGCTTTCTGATACAGATAGATTTAGAAATGTAAGTGATGAATTCAAGCCGTTTTGCTCAGAAGGAAGTGTATCCCTGGTTGGTGATGAAAGTGGTGAAAAGCCTATCGTAATATTAAGAGATACAGCGGCGTTACAGTCACTGCTCTTGGAAGGTGTATTGCCACTAGCGGGGAAGACTTCGGACGCGAGTGTCGTCATAGCCGGTATTGAGTGTGGGCATCTGATTGCCCCGTTACATAAGGTTCATCTCAAATCTCATTTCTGTGATAAGGAAGTAACTGTAGGAGTGGTACCTAAATTACCCATAGAAGGTGTATCATTTATATTGGCAAATGACTTGGCAGGAGAGAAGGTATTTGCTAAACCCCAAATTAATGTAGCAATTCTAAGTACTCCAGACATAAACGACGGTGAACAGCTTGCAGAAGAAGACATGGGCATGTTCCCTGCCTGCGCGGTCACGAGGACCATGCGGGAGGCAAGGCGTGTCGGGCACGACCTTCCCACGGTAGCTCGTGCGAGTCAGTGCGTACGTAATAAGGACAAGGTATGTGGTAATGGAAATGACGTGAGAGGTGACGAAAGAACTTCATTGCTATGCCACGAGACTGATGCTGGTGACGACAAAGCTAAGTGTCTTCCCCGTTGATAAAGGGAAGCTTATAGATCAGCAAAAATGTGACGCAGAATTGTGTAAGATTGCTGAATTAGCTGGGTCAGAAACTGATGCGTCAGATATACCTGCAGCTTATAAAAAAGGTGGCGTCTTGATGAGAAAATGGAGGCCTCGTCACGTGGGTGCGGGAGACGAGTGGCACGTGGTACACCAGGTCGTTGTCCCAGCACCTTACAGGTCACAGATCCTGAGTCTTGCTCACGATTCACCATTGTCGGGTCATATGGGTATTAACAAAACATGCAGAAAAATAATGAACCATTTCTATTGGCCGGGGTTACGTAGAGATGTTGTGAATTATTGTAAATCGTGTCATCAGTGCCAGGTCGTGGGAAAGCCTAACCAGAAGATCCCTGTAGCGCCTTTATATCCGATTCCTGTGATCTCTGAGCCTTTTAGTCACGTAATTATAGACTGTGTTGGCCCGCTTCCCAAGACAAAATCCGGTAATAATTACCTCCTCACCATCATGTGTTCTTCCACTCGATATCCTGAGGCGATCCCGTTGCGTAAGATCAGTAGCAAGGCAATAATCAAAAACTCACGAAATTTTTCTGTACATACGGGTTACCGAGGGTGATCCAGTCCGACCAAGGCAGTAACTTCCTCTCTAAGGCGTTCCAGGCAGCCATGCGACGGATGGCGTACGACATCAAGTGTCAAGCGCCTACCACCCAGAGTCGCAGGGCGCGCTGGAGAGATTCCACCAGACGTTGAAAAACATGGTCCGCATTTACTGTCATGAGACGGATGACCAGTGGGATGAAATGGTTCCGCTGTTGTTGTTTGCTGCTAGAGAGAGTGTGCAGGATACTCTGGGGTTTAGCCCATTTGAGCTTGTGTTCGGCCATGAGGTAAGAGGTCCACTAAAGATGTTGAAAGAAAGATGGTTAGATGATGATAATAGGTCTGATATATTGAACCATGTAATGGACTTTAGATTAAAACTCCACAGAGTATGTGAACTGGCAAGAGCGAACCTCGGTGAGGCCCAGAGACGGATGAAGACGCGGTACGACAGAGATGCTCAGTCACGATCCTTTTCACCTGGAGAAAGAGTACTGGTCTTCCTTCCCGTCCCTGGGCAGTCACTGAAGGCGCGTTATTTTGGACCATGTACCGTGGAGAAAAAGCTAAGTGACCTGAATTATGTAATTCAGACTCCAGTCACGACTTTGCCATATTAATCAGATTAAGAAATATGTAGAACGCAATAAACGGCCTATAGAAGAATGTAAGGATGGCAATGCAGTCATGGTGAATGTGATGAATGTTATTAATGATGGCGAGAAAGATGAAGATCCCCTTGTTGATGTGCCTCACTCTAAATTAATGAATTCAGATATTCTTAATAATCTAAAAAATAAGTTTTCTCATCTAGATTCTTCGAAACAGCAACAGCTGAATAACTTGCTTTTGGATTTTTCTTGTCTGTTTTCTGATGTTCCGGGTCGGACGAATTTAATGCATCATGATTGATATTGGTGATAATGGCCCAGTGAAGCAACATCCTTACAGAGTAAATCCAACAAAAGGTAAGCAGATGAGAGATGAGGTCCGGTATATGTTGGAAAACAAAATCATTGAGCCCAGTGTTAGTGCTTGGAGTTCCCCATGCATACTAGTGCCCAAGGCTGATGGTGGAATTCGCTTCTGCACGGATTTTCGGAAGGTAAATACGCTGACGAGGGATGATTCTTATCCTATACCTCGTATTGATGACTGCATTGACCAGGTGGGTAAGGCCAAATATGTAACAAAGATAGACATGTTAAAAGGGTACTGGCAAATCCCCATGACAGAGAGGGCAAAAGAAATCTCTGCATTTGTAACGCCAGATGGACTCTTTCAATACTGTGTAATGCCGTTTGGTTTAAAAACAGCTCCCGCAACCTTCCAGCGTTTAATCAATGGTCTAATTTCAGGATTAGATGGATGTAAAGCTTATCTGGATGACATAATAATTTACAGTGACAACTGGGTGGAACATCTGGAGAGGCTGCAGGCACTGTTTGAGAGGCTCTCGGCAGCTAACCTAACGGTAAACCTTGCCAAGAGTGACTTTGCACATGCGCATGTAACTACCTGGGATATGAAGTTGGTCAGGTCAAGCCTTTGAATAGCAAGATTCATGCAATAGATAAGTACCCAGCGCCCAAGGCCAAGAGAGAGGTGATGAGGTTTCTTGGCATGGCTGGCTACTATAGGAGGTTTGTGATGAATTTTTCTGATATTGTTGCCCCATTAACAGATTTATTAAAGAAAGGAGTTAAGTTCATTTGGTCAGATTCATGTGAAAAAGCCTTTAAAACAGTCAAAGCTATGCTGATATCTTCACCCATCCTCATCTCGCCTGACTTTGAGAAGGGTTTCATCCTGTATGTAGACGCTAGTGACACGGGTGCTGGGGCTGTGTTATGTCAGGCTGATGCAGCTGGCGTTGATCATCCGGTGTGTTATTTCTCCAAGAAATTCAATAAGCATCAGCGAAATTACTCTACAGTAGAGAAAGAAACTCTTGCTTTGATATTAGCTTTGAGGCACTTTGAAATTTATTTATATCCTACAAAGGAAGCTGTAAAGATTTATACAGACCATAATCCATTAACTTTCATCTCTAAAATGAGCTGTAAGAATCAGAGGATTCTGAGGTGGAGTTTAGAGCTTCAGAAATACAACCTCAGTGTTAACCACATCAGAGGAAAAGAAAATGTACTGGCTGATGCTTTGTCACGTGGGTAAGCAAAGCATATAGATTGCAAAGTTGTAAATTGTAATAGATGTCTGATCCTATATTACAGATTTTCTAATCTATCTTTGTTTTGCACCAGCTAAGTTCCTCTGTCTCCTAAACCAATTATACGTCAGATCAGGTGATGTGCTATTTAATATAAATAATTGAATAAGAAGTGAATGGGCAGAGTGATATGCTCTACATAATGCATCATATGAAATATATAAACATTTAAATAAAAAGAAAGTAATACTTCTTTTTCTTTTAAGGAGGGAGGTATTACATGGCTGCCCATCGACCATCGACCTGTGCATGATCGTCAACTAATTGCATGACCTCTGCATGACCTCACATCGCTTCGCTCCGACTGCGACGGACTGACGGGATTCGGATACGTGGACGAGACATAAGGGGTTCGGTCGGGTTCGGGTTTCGGTCTAGTCAACTCAGAATAGGATTGTATGGGGGTGAGGGCGAATGAGGGGTAGAACGACCTTGGACGGACTGGTGGAAAGAGGTGACTATGGCTGGTCGGTGGTCGGCGGAGCCGGGTTGTGGTTTACTATAATTTACGTTAATATTTGTAAGTTAACTTTATTTGACACCCTGTATTTATGTTATGTTTATTTCTATATGAATATTATTTTGTGTGTGTTGAAGTGAATATATGTTTGTGGATGAAGTGATTTCTATTTTGTTATCCGGTGATTGGTGAAAATATAAGTGAATCATAAAGTGGCTTTATACTCCCTACTTTACATACTTACTTTATATTACAAAAAATCTACAATACTTTAAAAAGGGAATCTAAAAGAAATGATAAATGATAGAAAGTTGTGTACAATAAGATTAATATAACATAGTAAATAAACACGTGGAACATAATAAGTGATGATTAATTAGTAATTATAACAAGGCTTGAAAAGAAGAACTAGTATATAAATATCTAATTACTAGTATATAAATTACTAATGATTGATAACATTGTTAATATTACCGTTAAGATAAACAAGCAGGAGATATTACAGCAGCATATAAGAACATACGTACTTCTGAGTGGACTATGAGCTTGGAATTAAGAGAAACAAAAGTATATTTATATTGTATTACGCTTGACACCAAATCATATCAACCTAGATTGGGTTCTGTTATGCGCCCTGTTCTGGAACAACCGGTGTCATTGTTAAAGAACGAAAGCTACGTAACTATATATATATATATATATATATATATATATAATATATATATGTATATATATATGTATATATATATATATAATATATATATATATATGTATATATTATATATATATATATATATATATATATATATATATATATATATATATATATATATATATATATATATATATATATATATAAAAAAAGTATAACTGCACACCACCGCAAGGTCACTCAATCAGGATCAGTGACTCATGACAAGTAAGAAATAACTCTCGACATTATTGGTTCATCACTCTCGTATTTCACGGTTTATGTAGGTTGATCTGCATATGGATTCTTACGTCTGTCGTCTCTCGTGTTCTTCATCATTGAGGGAGTCGATTTTCTCTGTTATAACCCACTCCCACCCCCATATTCCCTCGCTGTGAGTTTGACACAGAAATAATGAAGTAACAAGATGGATTACTTTACGATATAATTTATATATATATATATATATATATATATATATATTATATATATATATATATACATATATATAATATATATATATATATATTATATATATATATTATATATATATATATATATATATATATATATATATATATATATATATATATATATATATATATATATATATATAATATATATATATATATATATATATATATATATATATATATATATATATATATATATATATATATATATATAATATATATATATATATATTATATATAATATATATATATATATATATATATATATATATATATATATATATATATATATATATATATATATATATATATATATATATATATATTATATATATATATGTATTATATATATATATATATATATATATATATATATTATGTATTCATACATATATCAATATATATATATATATATGTGTGTGTGTGTGTGTGTGTGTGTGTGTGTGTGTGTGTGTGTGTGTGTGACAATAAAACATTTATCAGCTCCTTTGGTCCTTGAGATAAGCATTCTCCTCTCCAAAACAATGCTCAACGCCAATGCACCAACAAGGAAAGCGCTGATATGGAAATGAATGCAAAGGAAATAACTTTCTTTCGAAGATGCAATGGGAACTTGCTCGTTTCCCCGTCCGTGGCCAAGGGGCATTCTGGACGCGTTATTGTCAGAGAGGAAACAGCAAGGTATGAGAAATGGAAAGGAAAATATTGAAGGAACACTTCATAGTAAGTTTTTTTTTTTTTTTTTTTTTTAATTCTCTGTAAATGTGGTTAAATTGGGTATTATGCGATGTGCACCACATACTTTTCTTTATCAAGCATTCGTATTTCTTCAGTTTATTAAAGCACATACTTTTCTTTTTAATTTATTCGTATTCCTTGTTTATTAAAGTTTATTCGCTGTTTCTCTTTTTAAAATGTTCCTTATTTTCCCCTTTATCGATATACCCATTAAGTATAAAATAAAACAGCCGTGCAGATAAAGAATGATTGGCATCAAAAGCAAAATTTAAGTACCAAAGCACAGTATATCAAGTAAATTTGTGATAACAGCAAACAGCAAAATTTAAGTACCAAAGCACAGCATAATAAGTAAATTTGTAATAACAGCAAACAGCGATTGTTCTACTTCTTGCGAGTGGCGCAGCAATTGCAAATATGTATCTACTGAATTGTTAGCCTTAGAAATGAGAGTTGTTCCTCTCCCCATTCAGAAAGATCCACTTCCCAGTATTGGTAATCCGTCTGATGGCACCAACATTTCTGTGGTTTCCTGCCCACGAGGAACTTCATTGGTTCATTGTTGGTGTGTATTGATTGTCGAAGTCAGTCTGTGGTTCTGTGTTTAAGAAAAGGAGGGTTGTTATTGCCGTGTTTTTACGTTAATATTCCTCTTCTGTTTTCGGTATGTATGGGTTGTTATTTCCGTGTTTTTCCGTTAATATTCCTCTTCTGTTTTCGGTATGTATGTGCACGAAAATCTACGCTTTGTGTTCTTAATCATTTGTAAACGGTATATACAAATACCCAGGCACGCGCGCACACTAACACATATTCACAAACCCACACGCATAGGCGGACATATACACATATTTCGTAGCAAAAATAACAAAATAATTATTATTTCGACCTCCTCCATAGACTTGTAGTGTACAAGATCTTTTTTTTCCTTTATTTCTAATGTACGAAACAGTTTAGAACCTCGTGCCATATCTCTGTATATTTAAAAATACAAGATAAGTCGACAGAAATGTATTAAAAAAAAAAAAAAAAGCAACGACGCACCCAGAAAAGTCACTTTTAGTTTGTCTCAGTAGGATCGATCTATTTTTATTCTTGGCAGTCCAGAAGTGAAAGCTGTTCTGCAAAATACATGGAAAAAGTATTCCATCTCAAGCAGATTGAGATGGAGTACTTTTTCCATGGGTAC
>NW_020870309.1:85416-90416 GCF_003789085.1 Penaeus vannamei
GAGAGTTATGGGCGATAATGGATATGAGCGCCCGCAGTGGCAGAGTGAACGAAAGGCGGAGGTATGCAAGTAAGGATGTGTTTTGTGTTTTCTGCCTGAGCCTTGATTTGGTTCAAGTTCTTGTAAAATGGATAGCATATTCGGGAAATTTATCTTTATCTCTCTCTCTCTCTCTCTCTCTCTCTCTCTCTCTCTCTCTCTCTCTATATATATATATATATATATATATATATATATAATATTATATATATATATACTGTTTTTTCTTATTCTCGCCTATTTTGCAAATGCTAGAATATGAAATAATCCCTGTATAGTCTGCATATTCTAATACATAAATAGATCCGTAAATAGAAAGGCGTATTCAATTTTAACGGATAAAACAGGGTAAAAAGTGGGAATCTTAATAAAAAATAGGATAAAGAGACAGAAGGCAGAAACTGGAAAAAGAAGTAAACATTACAAAAAAATATCATAATGACATTGAGTAGGTTTATCATCATCAGTAGGACAATGATAATTAGCATAAAGAGATTATCATAAACACTTTTCTCATACTCCTAAATTGTCTGCATTACCAATTATAAATCTCTCAATTTTGAATACATTTATTAAGATTATAAGATAAGAGTAAAATTATAAGACGATAATGATGACGGTAGAGATAACGAAGATGTTGATGATAAGATGAGTTTCATGGCCACAATGACACTGACAATAAAGATAATGAAAGGAATTTACAGATCTATGGATAAACAAATATATCTGATTGCATGTTTACGTTCTTCTTGCCTTCGTTTCTGTTACGATTACGAACATGAGGCTACGACCGCACCTAAATGTTTGTAACAGGACTCGGCTTTTTAGTTCTGCTTCTTTTTTGAGCTGATTATGCAAGGGAATGAAAGAAAACAAATAAAGATACACAAAGCACACCAGTATATAGATAAAATAGGCAAGATAAACAGGAATAGGGGAAGGCTAGATCAGTAGCAACTCGAGGTGTCATGGCATCACACAGGGCCATTTTGATGATTGTTCAATGGAAATATAACCATTAAAATAATTATTGTTCATACTTTTTGAAAATTGAAGAGACCAAAATGATCGACCATATTCACAAAACACCCGTAACTTTTGTGACGTCATCATAACGTGTTTTTCCCAAAAAATAGAATCAGACGCCATGAAACCTCCTCGAAATGCTACTGATCCAGCCTTCCCCAACAAGAACATCCCATCGAACCTGCTTTATGACTTTCCAGCAAATTCACCGCAAGACGACGTCGATCACACGATAATCGAATAGCATTTTCGATCTAATGACTGCTGCTGGCAAAGGATTATTGCCTTTGGTCGCCCCGATTCAGTAACGACGACCCTCTCTCTGCATTCCCTTTAAACTAACGTCCCTTTAAAGGTTTCAAGATTGCAGCTACGGTTCATCCACGGACCGCTGGACATCGCTGGAGGGTCGAAGGTGTTAAATACCCCGTGTGACGTAATAAGCAGGTTGAGATTATCAAGCGAAAATCTTGGTTAATATTATAGACGGAGAATTTGCAATCTTCTTCCTTTAGAGCGGCTACATTTGTCAAGAAGTTGTTATCTAGATCAGATACGTTAGCTGGATGCTAAGTCAAACACTTGATATAATGTGATTCTAAAAAGGAAATAATGTGACTGAGTGAATGTATGTGTTCGTTTAATTTGCCGAGTTAGGGTTTACATTCCACAGATTAGACCGTTTTCAGCGAAGTAAAAGTAAACATGTCAAGAGATTTTTTTTAAAGTGTAATTATTTAAAAAAATGAGTAATATAAACGTGGCACTAGAGCGATGAAGGCTTTTTTTCATGTAATAATTAATGGAAACCGTTACTAACGAGAAATATTATTTTCTCCCATTTTTTACATTGAATGCGTTCGCCAGCGTCCGTACATACTATACATATTTAAATTTTAGTTGTTGTTTATTGCTAAGTATGATTGTGTTTCTTTGAGCGTGTGTTTGGACAGACTTGTACGGCTATGTGAATGGATATGTGGTATTCGTAGAAAAGTGAAGCTGCTCAAATAAATTCCCAACAAAGAACTGCACAAATGCCAGGGATTAAGCCTTGGTTTTCCAATTGGAGTGGAGAGCGAATGGAGTGTGCGCTTGTCTGTCCGTTGGAAGGGAGTTACTCTCTTAACCCAATGGATATCGAATACCATCTTTTAGCATTTTCTGCTTTTTCTTCCAGCATTTTGTTCTGTCTCTTCCTCCACGTGTCGTATTTCGTCTTTAGAACTCATTATACCAAATGAGGATTGTGATAATGATCAAAAGGACGATGATGATGACTGCCATCACCATGTTTAATCATAATCAACAGGCTACCCAGTAAGGCTGATTGCACTGTTCTAATCAAATATGTGGCTCGCAAACATCAAAGGACCGTGTTTACCTTTTCATACTATGCGGAAGTGTGCTTTCTGATTAACCAGAAACCCTTTTTTGGACAGGTATGTTAAGAGACTATTTTTGTCATTTGTTTACCTGTAGATATTCACTTATTGTATTTATTATGTCTTTATTAAAGCATTCTTCCTTTGCTATTGTTGCATGGGAAAGATAGAAGGGTAATTTTCGGTGATGATCCATGAATATCAAATTGTGATGCTCATTGCTCGGGAGTCAAATTCTTCAAAATATGATGCTTGGTGGTCCCTTATGGTACTTTGTGTGTTTCATGATGTTTGCTAAACGATCAAATGCTCTTCCACACCCGATTTCGGAGCTCTTAAGCCTGCTGGATATCTGCTCCGATCCCAAGAGTTTTTGAAACATACACAAAGGTATTCTATATGATTATGTTTACGTACGACAAGTGCATACGCCTTTGGTCTGAGAATGCTTCACATCATTCCACTAGTTGTGCGACCGTAAATGGGTATAGGCATCCTTCACAACATGGTCGCACATGCAGTGGAAAAATGTGCAACATTCTTAGACCAAAGACGTATGCAATTGTCTCCTCCTTACACTCTAAAAAGTGTATCAGGGGAGGATTGTGCTGTAGAAAGTCTCATTAGTTTCCTAAGGGACTAATATATTCGGCGAAATAAAATTATGCATGATATTTATCAAATAATTTAGTACATTATAAAGACCAAAGATGTATGTTTCCAATCGATTATTACTATCAGACCCTGAGCTCCATACTCATCATCATATCTGAATTATCTGTGTTCCTGAGGACCATCACCTTCCCAACGCCTTACACTCTGCCTATTTGCAGTCTTGCAACACTCGCCTTCACCACATGCACCTCACCTTTATGATCGAGTGCAAAGCATCTTTTGACAGGTGCCTCCCTTTACTTCTTTCCTCTACCTTGTTTCTTTCTTTTTCTTTCTTTTTTGCCGATTTATCTATCCCAGCCCGTGTTGCTCGTGGGAAAAGTCAGGCAAAGAAATACTGGGTGTTCGAGACTCCCTCCTCCCTGTCTCTCTACGTGGAAGATACTTTTTTGGGGCCTGTCATTGACGACCACTCATAAAACAAACTATTCTGAATTATCAGGCAAAGGTACACAGATTTGCAAGCTCTAGAAAGTATTCCCGATTTTTATTGATACAATATGGAAATGAAATCACAGTCCAGTGACAGGAAACGATTCCAAAATCAAATGTCATTAACCACTAGTGGTTGTTCCTCCCGTGGACAAAAATGCAGTACTCACAGTTCCAAAATGAAAGTGGACAGTTACGATAACAAAGTGCACAATATAAACACTTTAGCGGTAGCATAAACCGGACCCCACGCCGAACAGTTTGTTTTATCCCATAACACACACTTAGAGAGAAGCAGTATCTGTCCCATAAGCTCTCAACAGGACAAAGGAATTTATTGTCTTTCAGCATGTTAAGAATGGGTTGTCGATTATAATATTCCTATGTTATTTAACGTTGCAGGCTTTGCCATGGTAAAATAAAGGTGATAAAGATGAATTTGATAAAAATTGAAGAGTGGCATTCATCTATTTAATTTAGAGTCTTTAACGCCAACAAGTGTGCGATTAAGAGAGAGAAAAACCCAGGGGGACGTTTATGACTATGAGTAATGGCTTGCGTTGTGTGGGAAGGTAGCCGTGAGGTATTTCTTTTTCCTTCTTTTCTTTCATTTTTTTTCTTTTATTTTCTTTCTATTTCTTTTCTTTCTGTTTTCTTTCTTTTTTCTGTTTTTCTTTTCTTTTTTATTCTATCTTATTTTCTTTCTTTTCTTGTTTGCTTCTGTTGTGTTTGTCTGTGTGTCTGTGCTGGCGGGCGGGCGGGCGTGTGTTTGTCTGTCTGTCTTTGAGTGTGCGTATTTCTACGTAGAAATACATAGATGAAATGAGAAAGGAAATGCACCCCTGCTTTGAAATAAACGCTTGAACTGCAACAGCAACTGTCCAGTAACAAGAAAAAGTCAAATGTCGAAATATCAAATTATGAATTCAAAAGAACAATTATTAATTTGTGTCTGGAATGAAACTATACAACTAAAAGGGCTATAAACAAAAAAAGTCTTGTTAGCACGTTTAAAAATCGTATAATGGTTATTTCATGCATAACAACATTGGACAGCAGCATTGCAAATTGGTCTATGACAAATTATACAAATGATGAGCATAACTAAAAATGTAGAGCGATGTATAATGTATTCCATGTACATATATGCATCTATACTTCATTATTCAAATCTGAAACACACGCTGTTCTTTTCTGTATCCTATATGTCAACTCATTTTACTTTTTGTTGCAATACACATTCAAGCCAAGATGAATGAATGGAATTACATGAACTTCATTTTACGGGACAGAGATCAATACAAGTTCAACAAAATAAATAGTACTAATTGTGAACGTTAATCAATGGGAAAATATCTCAAGGTGGGAATAAATAATTCAGTGCCATCGTGCCACGAAAATATTATGATTTTGGGAAGATAATCGGTATTGTGTCAAAGTGTG
>NW_020870309.1:97916-99344 GCF_003789085.1 Penaeus vannamei
AGAGAGGAGAGAGAGAGAGAGAGAGGCAGAGAGAGAGAGAGAGAGAGAAGACGAGAAGAGAGAAGGGAACAGGGAGAGCGGCGTCTGTTCGAAGACCCCGAGAGAGAGAGAGAGAGAGAGAGAGAAAGGGATGGACAACCGGTGTCTCCGTTCTCCGTTGGCCCTCACGAGTTCCTTTCTTCTAGTGTCCCGCCCCCCCCCCCCCCACCCCACCCGTAGGACGCCACATCCCCAGAATGGACACTGAGGTCTTCGCTTCCGTGGCCTTTTCAACCATTTTATATCAAACATTTCCGTTCATGTTCAATTTCTTTTTCCCAATTAATATCAAAATCATTATTGTAATTATTATTAGTAATTTCTATCTACATTACCCCTACCTCTACCAAAAGACGCTTTTGCAGAGGTTTAAACAACATGGAAAAAGGAGAAAGTACCATAAAAGTAAAGAGAAAAAAAAAAATACATAAAAATAATGAGAAAAAAAAAAAAAAAAAACATCCACGCCATCACACTTCACTCATCACCAAACCCCCGCGCATAAGCAACAGAATTCTTCCAACACACCGACACCAGAGTGAGATGGAATAAACAAAAGCGCGCCGTCACAGTGCAACACATTTCCCACAAGATCCCACAGAGACACGAAGCCACCATGACGTTTCCTCTCTCTCGTACTAATCACTCTTTCGTATTTCGTTCCCATGTTTGTTCTTTAGCGTATTGTACTAACTGTCTAACACAGCATTGTACCCGGACCTTAAACACGTGACTCGGATGTCGTATCCTATTCCTTTTTTGTTTTTCTTTTTTTTAATCATGCCTTATATTTATTAATTTCACCCTAAAACAGTGTATATCCATCTGATTTTAACCTAGTTAATGTTGTAGATTTTTTTTTTTTTAAATCAACATGCTTATATTATTAATTTCATCTAAAGCAGAATTTATATCATCTAGTTTAAGTCAGTTAACGTTGTAGATTTTTGTAGGATTATTGATGACGTAAATTGTGGGTAATTCTTGCTGATTATTCTCGGTTCCAGCACAATTTTACTATAACGAATACTTTTCAGGTTGTTCGACAATCGGAAAATAAAGAGGGAGAAAGAGAAAAGGGTCAATGAAGAGAGAAGGAGGAGAGAGAGAGAGAGGAGAGAGAAGAGAGAGAGAGAGACCTGAGAGCCGAGGGGAGAGAGAGAGAGAGAGAGATGAGAGAGGAGAAGAGAGAGGACGACGAGAGGAGGAAAGAAAGGAAAGAGAAAGAGTGAAGAGAAGTAGGAGAAACCAAGAGAAAGAAGACGAAAAGAGAGCAGAGAGAGATTTGATAACACTGTAGGATGTATTATCAAGACCGACCGTAATGTTACATTCTCTGTATCGAGAATGATTCTAATATAAAACCAGAAACGAATTGGTTCTTACCAC
>NW_020870309.1:108445-110945 GCF_003789085.1 Penaeus vannamei
TATATATATATATATATATATATATATGTGTGTGTGTGTG
The DNA here is from genome assembly GCF_003789085.1 of Penaeus vannamei. Lineage (NCBI taxonomy): Eukaryota > Metazoa > Arthropoda > Malacostraca > Decapoda > Penaeidae > Penaeus > Penaeus vannamei. Next base: position 108,486 of record NW_020870309.1, read on the forward strand.
TGTGTGTGTGTGTGTGTGTGTGTGTGTGTGTGTGTATGTCGGTCGCATATTTTAAGTTTCTATTGCCAACATTAACAACACAAAATAAAGTGTGAAAATAGAACTTAATATTACCAACTTTTATTCTGATTAATCTTCTAACATGATTAATTACTTAGTTGCACTGCCACCATCCGGGTTTTGTTTCAAGTGAGGAGGCGAACCCCCCCCCCCTTATTATGGTATTGAATTGGTAGCTTGGCACGTCAGTCTAGGTAGACGTGAGGTGTCTGGGTCTTCTCAATGTTTGGGTATTATTGATATATACGGTCTAGACCAAGATCATTCTAGTTTGGAATATTTATTACCACTATAGAAGTAAATTAGGGCCGTCATACACCAAGGAAACACAAATCATATTTACTCTCCCTAGAGTAAACGAAAAGAAACTCAGCTTAACCTTGACTCAAAGCGGAGTATTAATCTGCTGAACTGAGGGGGGGGGTAGGCCCTCTACTGACATGGTATACCTTGCAAAATAATCATCTTCACTCCCACCTTACGCTTATTAGTTCTGTACCAGGCATTACGGGATCTATCCTCTTCGAAGAGATCCCAACTCCAATGGTCCTACTGCCGAGGTGTGAGGTTCTCTCCGGGCATCGTTGGAGGCTCCCAAGATGGCCGCTCTGGGTTGCTGCAGCGTCTTCTCCAACTCATGCCCTGCCTGCAAATGTGGCGATCCCGAGCAGAGTCAATCAATTTCATATACATGGGTATCCCCCCCCCCCTTTATTACGCACTTTAATCCTCTCCCTTTTCTCTATCTCTAATTTGGCCTCAACAAGAGACGCTCCTTCTGCCTTACCTGCCAATGTGGCGATCCCGACCAGAATGAACCATCCCTTGTCTCTCGCCTGGAGATGTCCCCAAGTGGCGCTATTTCTCCGCGCCTCACTACTTTTCCCTCGAATTCCCCAGTCCAGTCTCATGAGATCAAAAATAGAATTCCCCCTTCATACTTGACTACACTGAATGAACACGATAATTTTCTATATTCAAAATAAAGTTCAATAGTTTTAAACAATGCCTCGCTATCGTTCTATGCTTCTAGAAGCCCATCGAAAGTAATTGAATTTTTAATGTCAAATAAATAAATAACATATAATATTATATAATATATATATAATATATATATATATATATATATATATATATATATATGTATATGTATGTATGTATGGATGGATGTATGTATGCGTGTGTATATATTGATAGATAGATATAGACATATAGAAAAATAGAAATGTATGTAGATAGCAGAAATATTCATATATATGAAGAGAGAAAGTAGAGGTTTAAAAATTCATTGAATATATTTTTTATTGATTTTATGAAGAGCATTGGGCCTCGGGATTGAGAACCAGTTGTTTGCGATCGAAGTAAAGAAGGAAGGTAGAACGTTGTGAATTGTTAGCAAGTTGCATATGCACAATTCCAATATGCATTTGCATAAATTAGCAAAATCATGTCTATTTGCAATGATTACGCCATCTACTTCTCCTCAGCCCCATCGTTGTCCTGCACCCAATACTGGATCCTATCAAGTGGGCGTGAATTGCTCGGATTTGCACCAAACATCTGCCGTTTTCTCCCGCAGACGCGACCGCAGGAGACGCCGAACCCGCGGTCTGCGGTTCTCCTCGGCCTGCTCCTCGCCTCCGGCCTCGGCCTCGGGAGCGACGTCGCCATGTTCCGCGCCGGAGGTGAGGCCCTTTGAGTGCGCCTGAAGGCATAATAGATACATGTAAGAATATGATACGATATACAAATTGCAGTTCATACAGCACGGGATAGGCAGCGAGTGGCCGAGGGTCATGGCCGAAAGGCTTTCTCTCTCTCCCTTAAGGCGCGGGCAAGAAGTTCGCCGGGGCAGGCATCGTCCTCCTGTCCACGCCCTTCAGCCGCACCAGATGCGCCGCCCTCTGCAGACTGAGGCCGGAATGCGTTGCCTTCAACTACAACGGTGAGTCTTAGGCTGCTGAACGCGTGGTGATTGCTTCATAGCGGAAGGCCAAGGCAATCAACACAGCCATATGTGCATAATCATCGGTCATAAAGTAAAGGACATTCAAGTGAAGTGATTGATTCTGAATAAATGACAAACGTGAACAAATATATTGATGAGTTTTGCACAGGAAGGGAATTCATGTGTGAGCTCCTGTCATCGGCTTCGATCAGAGATTCTGACCTGACCAGCGACCCAGATTGGACTTACTACAGGCAGCATTACCCACACCAGCAGCACATAGTGGTGAGGCACATCCATGATATTTATGAAAGAGAATACACTCTACTTTTCCACACAAAGAGAGTCTCGTATGCGGAGCAGAGTCTGAGTCAGCCGTTGTTGTTACCTTGATCATATAGGCTCTATACCGCTGACATCCCTGCCTTTAATTTTGCTCACTTCGAGTACGG
>NW_020870309.1:113445-120945 GCF_003789085.1 Penaeus vannamei
CTTTCTTTTTTCTTTCTTTTCTTTCTTTCTTCTTTCTTTCTTTTCTTTTCTTCTTTCTCTTTCTTTCTTTTCTTTCTTTTTTTTCTTTTTTCTTCTTCTTTCTTTCTTTTTTCTTTTTTCTCTTAAGCAGTGCTGTTTTGAGGATTTATTATAAGAGAGTAATTCAATCTTTTCTCTGCGAATTTTTCGTGGTGTGTTTGTGGACCGTCCGTTTCCGATCATGCAAATAAACTGATTATTTTGAAATACAACTTCATCACAAAAATAAGGCGAGACCCATTTAAATTTAGAGCTGATTAGGTGATATAATCTATTCTAATATTAGCATGGTACTATAGTGCTCAGAAATTCTCAAAATACAAATGTAAATATGAATTAATGCACACTCGAACGCAGTAGATAGTTTATGAATTATTTATGAACTGATATACTGTGCTAATGTACAATTCACATACGAGTAAGGTAATATGTACTATAACCAGTGATATTCTTCATTATTTTTATCATGAAATAAGCTTTCTATTATATCGCAAAGCGCTTTCAATCAAAATGCATTTAATAACCGTAGATTCGACATCCGTAATGGACGCTGTGTACATGTAATGGTGCAGTTGGTACGTACTTTCACTCGCGCGACGTAAATCACAATTGCATATGCAACGCCGCTCGCCTCACTTCAGAAAAAAATACCCGACGGAGGCGCGTATTTCCCAATCGCATAGGCGAAAAAAATTCGCGCATGCGGATACATTTCCCAAATCGCATATCGAAAAAATAACTTTATCGGATCGCATAGGCGGGCGATACCATTTCCAAATCGCATAGGCGGAAAAAATACTTTATCCGGATACATTTCCCAATCCATAGGCGGAAAAAATAACTTTATCCGGATACCATTTTATAGAAAAAAAAATAACCTTATTCGGATACCATTCCCAAATCGCTATATAACTTTCGGATACCATTCCCCAATCGCATAGGCGGAAAAAATAACTTATTCGGATACCATTTCCCAAATCGCATAGCGGAAAAAAATAACTTTATCCGGATACCATTCCCAATCGCAAAATAACCTTATTCGGATACCCATTTCCCAAATCGCATAGCGGAAAAAATATCTTTATCCGGATACCATTTTCCCAAATCGCATAGGCGGGAAAAAATAACTTTATCGGATACCATTTCCAATCGCATAGGCGGAAAAATACCTTATTCGGATACCATTTCCCCATCGCATAGGCGGAAAAAAATACTTATTTATCCATTTCCAATCGCATAGGCGGGAAAAAATAACCTTATCGGATACCATTTCCCAAATCGCATAGGCGAAAAAATACTTTATTCGGATACCATTCCCAAATCGCATAGGCGGGAAAAATAACCTTATTCGGATACCATTTTTCGGTCGCACAATTCGCGTAGCGGGAAAAAATACTTTATTCGGATACCATTTCCCAATTAGGGAAAAAATAAATATCGGATCCATTTCCCAAATCGCATAGGCGGGAAAAAATAACTTTATTCGGATACCATTTCCAAATCGCATAGGCGGAAAAAATAACTTTATTCGGATACCATTTCCCGCGGAAAAAATAACTTTATTCGGATACCATTTCCCAAATCGCATAGCGGAAAAAATAACTTTATTTCGGATACCATTTCCCAATCGCATAGGCGGAAAAATAACTATTCGGATACATTTCCCAATCGCATAGCGGAAAAAATAACTTATTCGGATACCATTTCCCAAATCGCATAGGCGGGAAAAAATAACTTTATTCGATACCATTTCCCAAATCGCATAGGCATATCGGGGGAAAAAATAACTTTATCGGATACCATTTCCAATCGCATAGGCGGAAAAAATAACTTTATTCGGATACCATTCCCAAATCGCCGGAAAAATAACTTTATTCGGATACCATTTCCCAATCGCATAGCGGAAAAAATATCCGGATACCATTTCCCAAATCGCATAGGACGGAAAAAAATAATCTTTATTCGGATACATTTTCCCAAATCGCATAGGCGGGAAAAAATAACTTTATCCGGATACCATTTCCAATCGCATAGCGGGAAAAAATACTTATTCGGATACCATTTCCCAAATCGCATAGGCGGAAAAAAAATAACTTTATTCGGATACCATTTCCCAAATCGCATAGGCGGGAAAAAATAACTTTAGGATACCATTTCCCCAATCGCCGGCTTTATTCGGATACCATTCCCAATCGCATAGGCGGAAAAAATAACTTTTCGGATACCATTTCCCAATCGCATAGGCGGGAAAAAATAACTTTATCGGATACCATTTCCCAATCGCATAGGCGGAAAAAATAATTATTATACATTTATCGCATGAAAAATAACCTTATTCGGATACCATTTCCCAAATCGCATAGCGGGAAAAAAATAACTTTATTCGGATACCATTTCCCAAATCGCATAGGCAATTCGGTACTTCTTTATTCCCAATCGCGTAGGCGGAAAAAAAACTTTATCCGGATACCATTTCCCAAATCGCATAGGCGGGAAAAAATAACTTTATTCGGATACCATTTCCCAATCGCATAGGCGGAAAAAATAACTTTATTCGGATACCATTTCCCAAATCGCATAGGCGGAAAAAAATTATTCGGATACCATTCCCAAATCGCTAGGCGGGAAAAATAACTTTATCCGGATACCATTTCCCAATCCATAGGCGGGAAAAAATAACTTTATTCGGATACCATTTCCCAAATCGCATAGGCGGAAAAAATAACTTTGTTCGGATACCATTTCCCAATCGCATAGCGGGAAAAAATACTTTATTCGGATACCATTTCCCAATCGCATAGGCGAAAAAAATAACTTTATTCGGATACCAAATCGCATAGCGGAAAAAAACTTTATTCGGATACCATTTCCCAATCGCATAGGCGGAAAATAACTTTATTCGATACCATTTCCCAATCGCATAGGCGGAAAAAATAAACTAATACCAAATCGCAAGGCGGAAAAAATAACTTTATCCGGATACCATTTCCCAATCGCATAGGCGAAAAAATAACTTTATCGGATACCATTTCCCAAACGCATAGGCGGAAAAAATACTTTATTCGGATACCATTTCCCAAATCGCATAGGCGGAAAAAATAAACTTTATTCGGATACCATTTCCCAATCGCATAGCGGAAAAAAATAACTTTATCCGGGCATGAAAAATAACTTTATTCGGATACCATTTCCCAAATCGCATAGGCGGAAAAAATAACTTTATTCGGATACCATTTCCCAAATCGGAAAAAATAACGGATACCATTTCCCAAATCGCATAGGCGGGACCAAAATCGATACTTTATTCGGATACCATTCCCAAATCGCATAGGCGGAAAAAATCTTTAGATACCATTTCCCAATCGCATAGGCGGAAAAAAATCTTTATTCGGATACCATTTCCAAATCGCATAGCGGGAAAAAATAACTTTATCCGGATACCATTTCCCAATCGCATAGGCGGGAAAAAATAACTTTATTCGGATACCATTTCCCAAATCGCATAGGCGGAAAAAATATCTTTATTCGGATACCATTTATAATAACCGGATACCATTTCCCATCGCATAGGCGGAAAAAATAACTTTATTCGGATACCATTTCCCAATCGCATAGCGGGAAAAAATAACTTTATTCGGATACCATTTCCCAAATCGCATAGGCGGGAAAAAATAACTTTATCGGATACCATTTCCCAATCGCATAGGCGGGAAAAAATAACTTTATCGGATACCATTTCCCAAATCGCATAGGCGGGAAAAAATAACTTTATTCGGATACCATTTCCCAATCGCGGGAAAAATAACTTTATCGGATACCATTTCCCAAATCGCATAGGCGGAAAAAATACTTTATCGGATACCATTTCCCAAATCGCATAGGCGGAAAAAAATAACCTTATTCGGATACATTTCCCAAATCGCATAGGCGGGAAAAAAATAATTATTCGGATACCATTTCCCAATCGCATAGGCGGAAAAAAAACTTTATCGGATACCATTTCCAAATCGCATAGCGGAAAAAATAACTTTATCGGATACCATTTCCCAATCCGGAAAAAATAACTTTATTCGGATACCATTTCCAAATCGCATAGGCGGGAAAAAATAAATCGGATACCATTTCCCAATCGCATAGGCGGGAAAAAATAACTTTATTCGGATACCATTTTCCCAAATCGCATAGGCGGGAAAAATAACTTTATTCGGATACCATTTCCCAAATCGCATAGGCGGAAAAAATAACCGGATACCATTTCCCAAATCGCATAGGCGGGAAAAAATAACTTTATTCGGATACCATTTCCCAATAGGCGGGAAAAAATAACTTTATCGGATACCATTTCCCAATCGCATAGCGGAAAAAATAACTTTATCCGGATACCATTTCCCAATCGCATAGGCGGAAAAAATAATTTATTCGGATACCATTTTCCAAATCGCATAGGCGGAAAAATAACTTTATTCGGATACCATTTCCCAATCGCATAGGCGGAAAAAATAACTTTATTCGGATACCATTTCCCAATCGCATAGGCGGAAAAAAATAACTTTATCCGGATACCATTTCCCAAATCGCATAGGCGGGAAAAATAACTTTATTCGGATACCATTTTCCCAATCGCATAGGCGGGAAAAAAATAACTTTATCGGATACCATTTCCCAAATCGCATAGCGGGAAAAAATAACTTTATTCGGATACCATTTCCCAAATCGCATAGGCGGGAAAAATAACTTTATTCGGATACCATTTCCCAAATCGCATAGGCGGGAAAAATAACTTTATTCGGATACCATTTCCCAATCGGATAGGCGGGGAAAAAAAATAACTATTCGGATACCATTTCCCAAATCGCATAGGCGGGAAAAAAATAACTTTATCCGGATACCATTTCCCCAATCGCATAGGCGGGAAAAATAACTTTATCGGATACCATTTCCCAAATCCGGGAAAAAAATAACTTTATCCGGATACCATTTCCCAAATCGCATAGGCGGGAAAAAATAACTTTATTCGGATACCATTTCCCAATCGCATAGGCGGAAAAATAACTTTATCGGATACCATTTCCCAATCGCATAGGCGGGAAAAATAACTTTATCGGATACCATTTCCCAATCGCATAGGCGGGAAAAATAACTTTATTCGGATACCATTTCCCAAATCGCATAGGCGGAAAAAAATAAACTTTATTCGGATACCATTTTCCAAATCGCATAGGCGGGAAAAAAATAACTTTATTCGGATACCATTTCCCAAATCGCATAGGCGGGAAAAAATAACTTTATTCGGATACCATTTCCCAATCGCATAGGCGGGAAAAAATAACTTTATCGGGCATAGGCGGAAAAAATAAACTTTATCGGATTTCCCAATCGCATAGGCGGAAAAAATTTATCGGATACCATTTCCCAAATCGCATAGGCGGGAAAAAATAACTTTATCGGATACCATTTCCCAATCGCATAGGCGGGAAAAATAACTTTATTCGGATACCATTTCCCAAATCGCATAGGCGGAAAAAAATAACTTTATCCGGATACCATTTCCCAATCGCATAGGCGGGAAAAAATAACTTTATTCGGATACCATTTCCCAAATCGCATAGGCGGGAAAAAATAACTTTATTCGGATACCATTTCCCAAATCGCATAGGCGGGAAAAAAATACTTTATTCGGATACCATTTCCCAATCGCATAGGCGGGAAAAAATAACTTTATTCGGATACCATTTCCCAATCGCATAGGCGGAAAAAAATAACTTTATTCGGATACCATTTCCAAATTTTATTCGGATACCATTTCCCAATCGCATAGGCGGGAAAAAATAACTTTATCGGATACCATTTCCCAATCGCATAGCGGGAAAAAAACTTTATTCGGATACCATTTCCCAAATCGCATAGGCGGGAAAAAATAACTTTATTCGGATACCATTTCCCAAATCGCATAGGCGGGAAAAAATAACTTTATTCGGATACCATTTCCCAAATCGCATAGGCGGGAAAAAACTTTATTCGGATACCATTTCCCAAATCGCATAGGCGGGAAAAAATAACTTTATCCGGATACCATTTCCCAATCGCATAGGCGGGAAAAATAACTTTATTCGGATACCATTTCCCAATCGCATAGGCGGGAAAAAATAACTTTATTCGGATACCATTTCCCAATCGCATAGGCGGGAAAAAATAACTTTATCCGGATACCATTTCCCAAATCGCATAGGCGGGAAAAAAATAACTTTATTCGGATACCATTTCCCAATCGCATAGGCGGGAAAAAAATAACTTTATCGGATACCATTTCCCAAATCGCATAGGCGGGAAAAATAACTTTATCCGGATACCATTTCCCAAATCGATAGGCGGGAAAAAAATAACTTTATCGGATACCATTTCCCAAATCGCGTAGGCGGGAAAAAATAACTTTATCCGGATACCATTTCCCAAATCGCGTAGGCGGGAAAAAAAAACTTTATTCGGATACCATTTCCCAAATCGCATAGGCGGGAAAAAAATAACTTTATTCGGATACCATTTCCAAATCGCATAGGCGGAAAAATAACTTATTCGGATACCATTTCCCAAATCGCATAAAAATAACTTTATTCGGATACATTTCCCAATCGCATAGGCGGGAAAAAAATACTTTATTCGGATACCATTTCCAATCGCATAGGCGGAAAAAAAATATCTTTATCCGGATACCATTTGTCTCACACGGACTCGTTCATCCTGCAGACCAGTGCTGGATGAAGGCTTGGAGCAGCGCACCCGGTCAACAGCTGATCAGCGTCACCGTGGTTCCCGGCGACGAGTGGGTCCTCTGGTTCCCTCGCTGCAGCTGAGCCCCGTCCCAGCAGGCTCGCACTCGGACTCTCAGCTGGCTCTTCGCTCTCTGGACTCTCGTGCGGGCGGACGCACACGCACGCATATATAGGATTGTGTAAATTTATATGTGTGTATATCTATATGTGTGTGTCCACATGTATGTACGTATGTATGTATATATATATATATATATATGTAATATATGTATATATATGTATATATGTGTGTGTGTGTGCATACATGTGTGTGTGCATATATATATATATATATATATATATATATATAATATATATATATATATTAATATATATATTATATATATATATATATATATATATATATATATGTATGTATGTATATATACATATATATATTATATATATATTATATATATATATATATATATATATATATATATATATATATATATATATATATTATATATATATATATATGCATGTATGTATACATATACATGTATGTATAAATATATACATGCATATATATGTATGTGTGTGTCATAAAAGAAAAATCAGCATTTCAAGATATATAAGGATATTAAGGGAAAATTATTCAAATGTATAAATCCTTAGTCCTGTTATACATAGTATTATAACTGAACATTTG
>NW_020870309.1:125945-130909 GCF_003789085.1 Penaeus vannamei
GTAGGAGTGGTACCTAAATTACCCATAGAAGGTGTATCATTTATATTGGCAAATGACTTGGCAGGAGAGAAGGTATTTGCTAAACCCCAAATTAATGTAGCAATTCTAAGTACTCCAGACATAAACGACGGTGAACAGCTTGCAGAAGAAGACGTGGGCATGTTCCCTGCCTGCGCGGTCACGAGGAGCATGCGGGAGGCAAGGCGTGTCGGGCACGACCCTCCCACGGTAGCTCGTGCGAGTCAGTGCGTACGTAATAAGGGAGGTAGGTAATGGAAATGACGTGAGAGGTGACGAAAGAACTTCATTGCTATGCCACGAGACTGATGCTGGTGACGACAAGCTAAGTGTCTTCCCCGTTGATAAAGGGAAGCTTATAGATCAGCAAAAATGTGACGCAGAATTGTGTAAGATTGCTGAATTAGCTGGGTCAGAAACTGATGCGTCAGATATACCTGCAGCTTATTATAAAAAAAGGGCGCGGGAGACGAGTGGCACGTGGTACACCAGGTCGTTGTCCCAGCACCTTACAGGTCACAGATCCTGAGTCTTGCTCACGATTCACCATTGTCGGGTCATATGGGTATTAACAAAACATGCAGAAAAATAATGAACCATTTCTATTGGCCGGGGTTACGTAGAGATGTTGTGAATTATTGTAAATCGTGTCATCAGTGCCAGGTCGTGGGAAAGCCTAACCAGAAGATCCCTGTAGCGCCTTTATATCCGATTCCTGTGATCTCTGAGCCTTTTAGTCACGTAATTATAGACTGTGTTGGCCCGCTTCCCAAGACAAAATCCGGTAATAATTACCTCCTCACCATCATGTGTTCTTCCACTCGATATCCTGAGGCGATCCCGTTGCGTAAGATCAGTAGCAAGGCAATAATCAAAGAACTCACGAAATTTTTCTGTACATACGGGTTACCGAGGGTGATCCAGTCCGACCAAGGCAGTAACTTCCTCTCTAAGGCGTTCCAGGCAGCCATGCGACGGATGGCGTACGACATCAAGTGTCAAGCGCCTACCACCCAGAGTCGCAGGGCGCGCTGGAGAGATTCCACCAGACGTTGAAAAACATGGTCCGCATTTACTGTCATGAGACGGATGACCAGTGGGATGAAATGGTTCCGCTGTTGTTGTTTGCTGCTAGAGAGTGTGTGCAGGATACTCTGGGGTTTAGCCCATTTGAGCTTGTGTTCGGCCATGAGGTAAGAGGTCCACTAAAGATGTTGAAAGAAAGATGGTTAGATGATGATAATAGGTCTGATATATTGAACCATGTAATGGACTTTAGATTAAAACTCCACAGAGTATGTGAACTGGCAAGAGCGAACCTCGGTGAGGCCCAGAGACGATGAAGACGCGGTACGACAGAGATGCTCAGTCACGATCCTTTTCACCTGGAAAGAGTACTGGTCTTCCTTCCCGTCCCTGGGCAGTCACTGAAGGCGCGTTATTTTGGACCATGTACCGTGGAGAAAAAGCTAAGTGACCTGAATTATGTAATTCAGACTCCCGGTAAGCGTAAACAGTCACGACTTTGCCATATTAATCAGATTAAGAAATATGTAGAACGCAATAAACGGCCTATAGAAGAATGTAAGGATGGCAATGCAGTCATGGTGAATGATGTGATGAATGTTATTAATGATGGCGAGAAAGATGAAGATCCCCTTGTTGATGTGCCTCACTCTAAATTAATGAATTCAGATATTCTTAATAATCTAAAAAATAAGTTTTCTCATCTAGATTCTTCGAAACAGCAACAGCTGAATAACTTGCTTTTGGATTTTTCTTGTCTGTTTTCTGATGTTCCGGGTCGGACGAATTTAATGCATCATGATATTGATATTGGTGATAATGGCCCAGTGAAGCAACATCCTTACAGAGTAAATCCAACAAAAGGTAAGCAGATGAGAGATGAGGTCCGGTATATGTTGGAAAACAAAATCATTGAGCCCAGTGTTAGTGCTTGGAGTTCCCCATGCATACTAGTGCCCAAGGCTGATGGTGGAATTCGCTTCTGCACGGATTTTCGGAAGGTAAATACGCTGACGAGGGATGATTCTTATCCTATACCTCGTATTGATGACTGCATTGACCAGGTGGGTAAGGCCAAATATGTAACAAAGATAGACATGTTAAAAGGGTACTGGCAAATCCCCATGACAGAGGGCAAAAGAAATCTCTGCATTGTAACGCCAGATGGACTCTTTCAATACTGTGTAATGCCGTTTGGTTTAAAAACAGCTCCCGCAACCTTCCAGCGTTTAATCAATGGTCTAATTTCAGGATTAGATGGATGTAAAGCTTATCTGGATGACATAATAATTTACAGTGACAACTGGGTGGAACATCTGGAGAGGCTGCAGGCACTGTTTGAGAGGCTCTCGGCAGCTAACCTAACGGTAAACCTTGCCAAGAGTGACTTTGCATGCGCATGTAACTTACCTGGGATATGAAGTTGGTCAAGGACAGGTCAAGCCTTTGAATAGCAAGATTCATGCAATAGATAAGTACCCAGCGCCCAAGGCCAAGAGAGAGGTGATGAGGTTTCTTGGCATGGCTGGCTACTATAGGAGGTTTGTGATGAATTTTTCTGATATTGTTGCCCCATTAACAGATTTATTAAAGAAAGGAGTTAAGTTCATTTGGTCAGATTCATGTGAAAAAGCCTTTAAAACAGTCAAAGCTATGCTGATATCTTCACCCATCCTCATCTCGCCTGACTTTGAGAAGGGTTTCATCCTGTATGTAGACGCTAGTGACGGGTGCTGGGGCTGTGTTATGTCAGGCTGATGCAGCTGGCGTTGATCATCCGGTGTGTTATTTCTCCAAGAAATTCAATAAGCATCAGCGAAATTACTCTACAGTAGAGAAAGAAACTCTTGCTTTGATATTAGCTTTGAGGCACTTTGAAATTTATTTATATCCTACAAAGGAAGCTGTAAAGATTTATACAGACCATAATCCATTAACTTTCATCTCTAAAATGAGCTGTAAGAATCAGAGGATTCTGAGGTGGAGTTTAGAGCTTCAGAAATACAACCTCAGTGTTAACCACATCAGAGGAAAAGAAAATGTACTGGCTGATGCTTTGTCACGTGGGTAAGCAAAGCATATAGATTGCAAAGTTGTAAATTGTAATAGATGTCTGATCCTATATTACAGATTTTTCTAATCTATCTTTGTTTTGCACCAGCTAAGTTCCTCTGTCTCCTAAACCAATTATACGTCAGATCAGGTGATGTGCTATTTAAATACTTAATTGAATAAAGAAGTGAATGGGCAGAGTGATATGCTCTACATAATGCATCATATGAAATATATAAACATTTAAATAAAAAGAAAGTAATACTTTTTTTCTTTTAAGGAGGGAGGTATTACATGGCTGCCCATCGACCATCGACCTGTGCATGATCAACTAATTGCATGACCTCTGCATGACATCGCTTCGCTCCGACTGCGACGGACTGACGGGATTCGGAATACGTGGACGAGACATAAGGGGTTCGGTCGGGTTCGGGTTTCGGTCTAGTCAACTCAGAAGGATTGTATGGGGTGAGGGCGAATGAGGGGTAGAACGACCTTGGACGGACTGGTGGAAAGAGGTGACTATGGCTGGTCGGTGGTCGGCGGAGCCGGGTTGTGGTTTACTATAATTTACGTTAATATTTGTAAGTTAACTTTATTTGACACCCTGTATTATGTTATGTTTATTTCTATATGAATATTATTTTGTGTGTTTTGAAGTGAATATATGTTTGTGGATGAAGTATTTCTATTTGTTATCCGGTGATTGTGTGGATTAAGTGAATTATTAAAGTTCGGTCTTTATACCCCCTAGCTCTATATGCACTATCTGTACACCTAAATAACTAAACATAACATACACCATTACTTTAACAAAAGTGGAACCTAAAAGAAAAATGTGATTAACATATAGAGAGAGAGATTGTCTTTACCGTTACATGCTCAATATAACTATAGCAAATTCTAACTATTGAAAGAGCAAATAATGTGTATTAAGAAAATTTAACATATTAGTTAAAACAAGCTCGTGTGACTACGCCTTCTAGTATTTATAATAGTCTTAATATTATTATCGTTAATGATAGTCAATAATATACTAATACATCTTCGATTATCAGTGATACACGATAAAATTAAATTACCGTTAACAATCGACCAACAAGCAAGGTAGATATTAACCACGGAGGCACGACAGGATATAGAACATTACCTACTTTTCTATTGCGTAGTGAGTACGTGAGTAAGCTCGAGTGAACTCAGGAGAAAGATAACTGAGTAATAATGATTTGTCCTTCTCCTTATAGACACCAAATACTCATAGATCCACTCGTAATTGGTCTCTTATGTGCCCTTTCCCGTCCACAGTAATACCCTGTCTTTTCATGCAGTACACCTCCGATTCTAGTGTCATTGCGTATAAGAAGAACGCAACAGTTTACCATTACTTTAGTAGCTACACGATATTAGAGGTTCCAAATAACGTAAATAATTGCTTCGATTCCCATCCTAAGCCCCTCAAATCTCCCAGTCTACAGCGCCGTTCCAGAGAGATAAAGGCGGAGAGAGGAATGTGGGTGATAGCAGAAGAGAGATCCAGTATCTAGGTCCCAGCGCCTAAGACTATGAGTCCATGGGCTTCCCACCCTTTATGATATTATGTGTGATAATGATACGAGTGAGTATGATATCGATACAGCGGAGAGAGAGAGAAACGGGGGAAAGAGAGTAGAGAGAGAGAGGTAAGAAGAGAGAGATGGCTAAGAGAATAGAGGAGCGTTAAGGATGAGTGACGAGACGAAGAGAGGATCGTAGGAAGGAGAGAGAAGATGGACTGTAAGTAGTAGAGAGAGAAATAGTATGTATAGAGAAGGAGGAACCGATTATGATGTGACTGGAGAAGGACCACCTAGCGAGGAGTATGAGGACAC
>NW_020870309.1:148509-158509 GCF_003789085.1 Penaeus vannamei
TAATCTTCTAACATGATTAATTACTTAGTTGCACTGCCACCATCCGGGTTTTGTTTCAAGTGAGGAGGCATCCCGAACCCCCCCCCCTTATTATGGTATTGAATTGGTAGCTTGGCACGTCAGTCTAGGTAGACGTGAGGTGTCTGGGTCTTCTCAATGTTTGGGTATTATTGAATATATACGGTCTAGACCAAGATCATTCTAGTTTGGAATATTTATTACCACTATAGAAGTAAATTAGGGGCCGTCATACACCAAGGAAACACAAATCATATTTACTCTCCCTAGAGTAAACGAAAAGAAACTCAGCTTGTGTTAACCTTGACTCAAGCGGAGTATTAATCTGCTGAACTGAGGGGGGGGGGTAGGCCCTCTACTGACATGGTATACCTTGCAAAATAATCATCTTCACTCCCACCTTACGCTTATTAGTTCTGTACCAGGCATTACGGGATCTATCCTCTTCGAAGAGATCCCAACTCCAATGGTCCTACTGCCGAGGTGTGAGGTTCTCTCCGGGCATCGTTGGAGGCTCCCAAGATGGCCGCTCTGGGTTGCTGCAGCGTCTTCTCCAACTCATGCCCTGCCTGCAAATGTGGCGATCCCGAGCAGAGTCAATCAATTTCATATACATGGGTATCCCCCCCCCCTTTATTACGCACTTTAATCCTCTCCCTTTTCTCATTCTATCTCTAAATTTGGCCTCAACAAGAGACGCTCCTTCTGCCTTACCTGCCAATGTGGCGATCCCGACCAGAATGAACCATCCCTTGTCTCTCGCCTGGAGATGTCCCCAAGTGGCGCTATTTCTCCGCGCCTCACTACTTTTCCCTCGAATTCCCCAGTCCAGTCTCATGAGATCAAAAATAGAATTCCCCTTCATACTTGACTACACTGAATGAACACGATAATTTTCTATATTCAAAATAAAGTTCAATAGTTTAAACAATGCCTCGCTATCGTTCTATGCTTCTAGAAGCCCATCGAAAGTAATTGAATTTTTAATGTCAAATAAATAAATAAACTATATATATATATATATATATATATATATATATATATATATATATGTATGTATGTATGTATGAATGGATGGATGATGCGTGTGTATATATTGATAGATAGATAGATAGACATATAGAAAAATAGAAATGTATGTAGATAGATGCAGAAATATTCATATATATGAAGAGAGAAAGTAGAGGTTTAAAAATTCATTGAATATATTTTTTATTGATTTTATGAAGAGCATTGGGCCTCGGGGATTTGAGAACCAGTTGTTTGCGATCGAAGTAAAGAAGGAAGGTAGAACGTTGTGAATTGTTAGCAAGTTGCATATGCACAATTCCAATATGCATTTGCATAAATTAGCAAAATCATGTCTATTTGCAATGATTACGCCATCTACTTCTCCTCAGCCCCATCGTTGTCCTGCACCCAATACTGGATCCTATCAAGTGGGCGTGAATTGCTCGGATTTGCACCATAAACATCTGCCGTTTTCTCCCGCAGACGCGACCGCAGGAGACGCCGAACCCGCGGTCTGCGGTTCTCCTCGGCCTGCTCCTCGCCTCCGGCCTCGGCCTCGGGAGCGACGTCGCCATGTTCCGCGCCGGAGGTGAGGCCCTTTGAGTGCGTCTGAAGGCATAATAGATACATGTAAGAATATGATACGATATACAAATTGCAGTTCATACAGCACGGGATAGGCAGCGAGTGGCCGAGGGTCATGGCCGAAAGGCTTTCTCTCTCTCCCTTAAGGCGCGGGCAAGAAGTTCGCCGGGGCAGGCATCGTCCTTCTGTCCACGCCCTTCAGCCGCACCAGATGCGCCGCCCTCTGCAGACTGAGGCCGGAATGCGTTGCCTTCAACTACAACGGTGAGTCTTAGGCTGCTGAACGCGTGGTGATTGCTTCATAGCGGAAGGCCAAGGCAATCAACACAGCCATATGTGCATAATCATCGGTCTTAAAGTAAAGGACAAGCAAGTGAAGTGATTGATTCTGAATAAATGACAAACGTGAACAAATATATTGATGAGTTTTGCACAGGAAGGGAATTCATGTGTGAGCTCCTGTCATCGGCTTCGATCAGAGATTCTGACCTGACCAGCGACCCAGATTGGACTTACTACAGGCAGCATTACCCACACCAGCAGCACATAGTGGTGAGGCACATCCATGATATTTATGAAAGAGAATACACTCTACTTTTCCACACAAAGAGAGTCTCGTATGCGGAGCAGAGTCTGAGTCAGCCGTTGTTGTTACCTTGATCATATAGGCTCTATACCGCTGCATCCCTGCCTTAATTTCTGCTCACTTCGAGTACGGTTTCGCTGCAGGACCCGTGCGCGAGCAGCCCTTGCCCCGCGGACAGCGTGTGCGTGAGCTACGAGCAGCCCACCTACCAGAAGTTCAGGTACGACCTCGACTTCTACATGTGCTCGCGCCACGCCTGGCTGCTCGCCGAACGGACCGCCGGACGGACAAGTAAGTAGTCCTCTTGTATGATTCCTCGCTTGTGTGCTCTTTGGGTATTTGAAATTTCACAAAAAAAAGTGTTCCGTGAAGTTTCTAAATATTTCAGCGATTTTGAAGGTAATAAAGGGATGTAAATACAGTAGCATGCGGATCTAGACACGTGTGGTCGTGTTAATAGGTGAAAATTTAGTTCAGCGTTATGATCCAGGAAAAATCACACAAATATTAAGATATGTATTTTTTTTCTTTCTTTCTTTCTTATTTACAAATTCTGCTAGAACTGCCAACCGCTCAGTTAAAGAGGAAGATCTAAGGAGTCTGTTTCGGAGTGTGGATTAGCACTTTTTCCTTCCGGGAAGCACTTGAGGGCAAGGTTTATTAACCCTTACGGACGTTATTCCTCGCTCGTAATGGTACTTGCCCCAAATAATGTGGATATTTTAAAACAAATAATTTTGAACGATTTTATCTTTTTCTGCCACTCATCCCAAGGATCTTTAACACGAATTGTTATCGTATTTTCATTACTGTTATTATTTTATTCCCACGTGATCATCAAGAAGCCTTTTGCGATGCCTTGAAATAACCTGAAAAAAAAACTCGTTTTGTCCCAAAGCTGACCAATTACCCTTATAAGGCTCGATCTCCCTTGACACAAACGATTTTGCAACATCTCGCTTCTACAGCTTGCAAACATGGGATGATTTACGGAGAGGACCACTACCTGGACAACATCCTGCTGTGGGAGGGCGTCGTCAGGCCTTACCAGGAGGTGTTTCAGGAATGCCTGGACTTCAACTGCCGCGGACTCTTGTGCAAATACATAGAGTCCGGGAACGGTGGGTGCCAGAAATTGTTCATATGTACAAAGAAATGTTGAATTTTTCCTTGTTGACCATTAACAGAAATCATTTTCTTTATTTCTTTATATATATATATATTATATATATATATATATATATATATATATTATATATATATAATTATATTATATATAATATATATATAAATTCTGAAATCATTTTCTTTATTGCTATGGTTCATCGATCCAAAATATTGTAAAAGTAATATTAAAGATGAGAAGATAATGATAAAGATAATAACGATGATGGTAATGATCAGTATCAGAGCAATAATGATATTATTATTATTATTAATTATATTATATCATCATATTCATCATCATCATCATATATCATATCATCATCATCATCATCAATCATCATTCATCATTAATCATATTATTATCATTATTCATTAATCATTATTATCATCATCATCATCAGCATCATCATTATAATATCATAATGATAATGATGATAAAAAATAATGAAGATATAATGATAACGATAATGATAACAATAATATAATGATAATAATATTGATAATACAGTGCAATAGCAATGGTAATATAAATAAAGATAATAATAATACAATAATAATGATAATGGGGATGATGATGATGGAAAAGTAGTAATAATGATGATGTGAATAATAAGGATAATAGTAACAATAAAAATCATAATAATAATAATGATGACAATAATGATATAGATTATAACACTAACATTAATAATGATAATAATAATAATAATAATAATAATAATAATAATAATAATAATAATAATAAAAATATATAAAATAATGAGTAAAATGAGATGTTGAAGATAATAATGACAAAAATGAGAATAAGAATGAGAATATTAACGATGATAATAATACTAATAATGATAATAACAACAACAATAACAATAATGATACTAATGACATAATGATAATCATGATAACAAGATAATAACCACAGTGACAACAGCAATAACAGAATCCGACTCCACAGTAATACCTTTAATAAGCCTCTGATTCCTTTTTCCGTGATTTAATTGCTTTCCTTCGTCAGCAATCACGTGTCAATCATTCCTGAAATAGAATATAAACGTTATAAAATCAATTAAATGAATGATAACCGTATATTTAGCATGATGGTGAGTGCCAAATAAGCTGTTCCAGTGATGGAGAAATATATGGTTTTGAGATTAGAGATAAAAAGGTTTTGTGTTTCCCGACTGAAGCTGTGACGGGAGAGAGCAGGCAAAAAATGCAGAGAACGCCTGACTACAACAGAAACAACAGAAAGTACAACAGAAAGTACAACAACAAGTAAAGGCTAAAAAAAAAACAAAAAACATAATAACCTTGACGCTCTATTCTTTAAATCGTGATTTGTGTTAGATTACATGCTGGTGTTGGTTAATACCTATCGTTTTATCACTATATATATATATATATATATATATATATAATATATTATATATTATATAATAATTTTTTTTTTCTTTTTCTTTCTTTTCTTTCTTTCTTTCTTTTTCTTCTTTCTTCTTCTTTTCTTCTTTCTTCTTCTTTCTTTTTCTTTTTCTTTTTTTTTTCTTAAGCAGTGCTGTTTTGAGGATTTATATAAAGAGAGTAATTCAATCTTTTTCTGCGAATTTTCGTGTGTGTGTGTGTGGACCGTCCGTTTCCGATCATGCAATAAAACTGATTATTTTGAAATACAACTTCATCAAAAATAAGGCGAGACCCATTTAAATTTAGAGCTGATTAGGTGATATAATCTATTCTATATTTAGCATGGTACTATAGTGCTCAGAAATTCTCAAAATACAAATGTAAATATGAATTAATGGCACACTCGAACGCAGTACATAGATAGTTTATGAATTATTTATGAACTGATATATTGTGCTAATTAAAATTCACATACGAGTAAGGTAATATGTACTAAACATGTGATATTCTTCATTATTTATCACGAAATAAGCTTTCAATTATATCGCAAAGCGCTTTCATCCAAAATGCATTTAATAACCGTAGATTCGACATCCGTAATGGACGCTGTGTACATGTAATGGTGCAGTTGGTACGTACTCTCACTCGCGCGACGTAAATCACAATTGCAACAGCGCTCCTGCCGATGCAACGCCGCTCGCCTCACCTTCAGAAAAAATACCCGACGGAGGCGCGTATTTCCCAATCGCATAGCGGAAAAAAACTTTATTCGATACCATTTCCCAAATCGCATAGGCGGAAAAAATAACCGGATACCATTTCCCAAATCGCATAGGCGGGAAAAAATAACTTTATTCGGATACCATTTCCCAAATCGCATAGGCGGAAAAAATAACTTTATTCGGATACCATTTTCGCATAGGCGGGAAAAAATAACTTTATCCGATACCATTTCCCAAATCGCATAGCGGAAAAAAATAACTTTTCCGGATACCATTTCCCAAATCGCATAGGCGGGAAAAAAATTCGGATACATTTATCGCATAGGCGGATACCATTTCCAATCGCATAGGCGGGAAAAAATAACCTTATTCGGATACCATTTAATCGCATAGGCAAAAAAAATAACTTTATCCGATACCATTTCCCAATCGCAAGGCGGGAAAAAAATAACCTATTCGGATACCATTTCCCAAATCGCATAGGCGGAAAAAATATTTTATCCGGATAACCATTTCCAATCGCATAGGCGGAAAAAATAACTTTACGGATACCATTTCCCATTCGCATAGGCGGAAAAAAAAACTTATTCGGATACCATTTCCAAATCGCATAGGCGGGAAAAAATAACTTTATCCGGATACCATTCCCATCGCATAGGCGGGAAAAAATAACCTTATTCGATACCATTTTCCCAAATCGCATAGGCGGGAAAAAATACTTTAAATACATTTCCAATCGCATAGGCGGAAAAAATACCCGGATACCATTCCCAAATCGCATAGGCGGAAAAAATATCTTTATTCGGATACCATTTCCAAATCGCATAGGCGGGAAAAAATAATTCGGATACCAAAATCGGAAAAAATATCTTTATTCGGATACCATTTCCCAAATCGCATAGGCGGGAAAAAATAACTTTATTCGGATACCATTTCCAAATCGCATAGGCGAAAAAAATACTTTATTCGGATACCATTCCCCCCGGGGATACCATTTATCCGGAAAAAAATATTACCAAATCCGGAAAAAATAACATTCGGATACCATTTCCATCGCATAGGCGGGAAAAAATAACTTTATTCGGATACCATTTCCCAATCGCATAGGCGGGAAAAAATAACTTTATCGGATACCATTTCCCAATCGCATAGGCGGGAAAAAATAATTCGGATACCATTTCCCAATCGCATAGGCGGGAAAAAATAACTTTATCCGGATACCATTTCCAAATCGCATAGGCGGAAAAAAATAACTTTATACCATTTCCAATCGCAAAAAAAAATAACTTTATTCGGATACATTTCCCAAATCGCATAGCGGAAAAAATAACTTTTTTCGGATACCATTTCCCAAATCGCATAGCGAAAAAAAATATTTTTCGGATACCATTTCCCAAATCGCATAGGCGGGAAAAAATAACTTTATTCGGATACCATTTCCCAATCGCATAGGCGGAAAAAATAACTTTATTCGGATACCATTTCCCAAATCGCATAGGCAAAAATAACTTATTCGGATACCATTTCCAATCGCATAGGCGGAAAAAATAATTCGGATACCATTTCCCAAATCGCATAGGCGAAAAAAATATCTTATTCGGATACCATTTCCCAATCGCATAGGCGGAAAAAATAACTTTTCGGATACCATTTCCAATCGCATAGGCGGAAAAAATAACTTTATTCGGATACCATTTCCCAAATCGCATAGGCGGGAAAAAATAACTTTATCCGGATACCATTTCCCAAATCGCATAGGCGGAAAAAAATAACTTATTCGGATACCATTTCCCAAATCGCATAGGCGGGAAAAAATAAACTTTATTCGGATACCATTTCCCAAATCGCATAGGCGAAAAATAACTTTAATACCATTTCCCAATCGCATAGGCGGGAAAAAAACTTTATCGGATACCATTTCCCAAATCGCATAGGCGGGAAAAAAATAACTTTTCGGATACCATTTCCCAATCGCATAGGCGGAAAAAATAACTTTATTCGGATACCATTTCCCAAATCGCATAGGCGGGAAAAAATAACTTTATCCGGATACCATTTCCCAAATCGCATAGGCGGGAAAAAATAACTTTATTCGGATACCATTTCCCAAATCGCATAGGCGGAAAAAAATAACTTATCATACCATTTCCCAATCGCATAGGCGGGAAAAAATAACTTATTCGGATACCATTTCCAAATCGCATAGGCGGAAAAAATAACTTTATCGGATACCATTTCCCAATCGCATAGGCGGAAAAAAATTATACATTTATCGCATAGGCGGATACCATTTCCAATCGCATAACGGGAAAAATAACTTTATTCGGATACCATTTCCCAAATCGCATAGGCGGGAAAAATAACTTTATTCGGATACCATTTCCCAATCGCATAGGCGGAAAAAATAACTATCGGATACCATTTCCCAAATCGCATAGGCGGAAAAAATAACTTACCGGATACCAATCGCATAGGCGGAAAAAATACTTTATCCGATACCATTTCCCAATCGCATAGGCGGAAAAAATAACTTATTCGGATACCATTTCCAATCGCATAGGCGGGAAAAAATAACTTTATTCGGATACCATTTCCCAAATCGCATAGCGGAAAAAATAACTTTATCGGATACCATTTCCCAATCGCAAAAAATAACTTTATCGGATACATTTATCGCATAGGCGGGAAAAAATATATTCACATTTCCCAAATCGCATAGGCAAAAATAACTTTATTCGGATACCATTCCCAAATCGCCGGGCATCGGAAAAAATAACTTATTCGGATACCATCCCAAATCGCATAGGCGGGAAAAAATAACTTTATCCGGATACCATTTCCCAAATCGCATAGGCGGGAAAAAATAACTTTATTCGGATACCATTTCCAATCGCATAGGCGGGAAAAAAACTTTATCGGATACCATTTCCCAAATCGCATAGGCGGAAAAAATAACTTTATCCGGATACCATTTCCAATCGCATAGGCGGGAAAAAATAACTTTATTCGGATACCATTTCCCAATAGGCGGGAAAAAACTTTATTCGGATACATTTCCAATCGCACAGGCAGAAAAAATAACTTTATTCGGATACCATTTCCCAATCGCACAGGCAGAAAATAACTTTATAACTTTCGCATAGGGGAAAATAACTTTATTCGGATACCATTCCCATCGCATAGCGGGGGCATAAAAAAATAACTTTATCGGATACCATTTCCATCGCATAGGCGGGAAAAAATAACTTTATTCGGATACCATTTCCCAATCGCATAGGCGGGAAAAAATAACTTTATCCGGATACCATTTCCCAAATCGTATAGGCGGGAAAAAATATCTTTATCCGGATACCATTTCCCAAAATCGCATAGCGGAAAAAAAATAACCTTATTCGGTATTCCCAAATCGATAGGCGGGAAAAAAATAACTTTATTCGGATACCATTTCCCAATCGCTAGGCGGCGGCATAGCGGAAAAAATAACTTTCGGATACCATTTCCCAATCGCATTCGGAAAAAATAACTTTCGGATACCATTTCCAATCGCATAGGCGGAAAAATAACTTATCCGGATACCATTTCCCAAATCGCATAGGCGGAAAAATAACTTTGTTCGGATACCATTTCCCAATCGCATAGGCGGAAAAATAACTTTATTCGGATACCATACCTCCCAATCGCATAGGCGGAAAAAATAACTTTTCGGATACCATTTCCCAATCGCATAGCGGGGAAAAAATAACTTATTCGGATACCATTTCCCAATCGCATAGGCGGGAAAAAAAAATAACTTTATCGGATACCATTTCCCAAATCGCATAGGCGGGAAAAATAACTTTATTCGGATACCATTCCCAATCGCATAGGCGGAAAAAAATAACTTATCGATACCATATCGGCGGAAAAAATAACTTTATTCGGATACCATTTCCCAATCGCATAGGCGGAAAAAATAACTTATCGGATACCATTTCCCAATCGCAAAAAATAACTTTATCGGATACCATTTCCCAATCGCATAGCGGGAAAAAAATAACTTTATCGGATACCATTTCCCAACGCAAAGGCGGAAAAAAATAACTTTATCGGATACCATTTCCCAATCGCATAAGCGGAAAAAATAACTTTATTCGGATACCATTTCCCAAATCGCATAGGCGGAAAAAATAACTTTATTCGGATACCATTTCCCAAATCGCATAGGCGGAAAAAATTTATCGGATACCATTTCCCAATCGCATAGGCGGAAAAAAATAACGGATTTCCAAATCGCATAGCGGAAAAAATAACTTATCCGGATACCATTTCAAATCGCATAGGCGGGAAAAATAACTTTAACCGGATACCATTTCCCAAATCGCAAAGCGGGAAAAAAATAACTTTATCCGGATACCATTTCCCAAATCGCATAGGCGGGAAAAAATAACTTTATTCGGAGGCGGAAAAAATAACCCGGATACCATTTCCCAATCGCATAGGCGGAAAAAATAACTTTATCCGGATACCATTTCCC
>NW_020870309.1:166009-168509 GCF_003789085.1 Penaeus vannamei
GATTTAGAAATGTAAGTGATGAATTCAAGCCGTTTTGCTCAGAAGGAAGTGTATCCCTGGTTGGTGATGAAGTGGTGAAAAGCCTATCGTAATATTAAGAGATACAGCGGCGTTACAGTCACTGCTCTTGGAAGGTGTATTGCCACTAGCGGGGAAGACTTCGGACGCGAGTGTCGTCATAGCCGGTATTGAGTGTGGGCATCTGATTGCCCCGTTACATAAGGTTCATCTCAAATCTCATTTCTGTGATAAGAAGTAACTGTGGAGTGGTACCTAAATTACCCATAGAAGGTGTATCATTTATATTGGCAAATGACTTGGCAGGAGAGAAGGTATTTGCTAAACCCCAAATTAATGTAGCAATTCTAAGTACTCCAGACATAAACGACGGTGAACAGCTTGCAGAAGAAGACGTGGGCATGTTCCCTGCCTGCGCGGTCACGAGGAGCATGCGGGAGGCAAGGCGTGTCGGGCACGACTTCCCACGGTAGCTCGTGCGAGTCAGTGCGTACGTAATAAGGACAAGGTATGTGGTAATGGAAATGACGTGAGAGGTGACGAAAGAACTTCATTGCTATGCCACGAGACTGATGCTGGTGACGACAAGCTAAGTGTCTTCCCCGTTGATAAAGGGAAGCTTATAGATCAGCAAAAATGTGACGCAGAATTGTGTAAGATTGCTGAATTAGCTGGGTCAGAAACTGATGCGTCAGATATACCTGCAGCTTATTATAAAAAAGGGCGCGGGGGACGAGTGGCACGTGGTACACCAGGTCGTTGTCCCAGCACCTTACAGGTCACAGATCCTGAGTCTTGCTCACGATTCACCATTGTCGGGTCATATGGGTATTAACAAAACATGCAGAAAAATAATGAACCATTTCTATTGGCCGGGGTTACGTAGAGATGTTGTGAATTATTGTAAATCGTGTCATCAGTGCCAGGTCGTGGGAAAGCCTAACCAGAAGATCCCTGTAGCGCCTTTATATCCGATTCCTGTGATCTCTGAGCCTTTTAGTCACGTAATTATAGACTGTGTTGGCCCGCTTCCCAAGACAAAATCCGGTAATAATTACCTCCTCACCATCATGTGTTCTTCCACTCGATATCCTGAGGCGATCCCGTTGCGTAAGATCAGTAGCAAGGCAATAATCAAAGAACTCACGAAATTTTTCTGTACATACGGGTTACCGAGGGTGATCCAGTCCGACCAAGGCAGTAACTTCCTCTCTAAGGCGTTCCAGGCAGCCATGCGACGGATGGCGTACGACATCAAGTGTCAAGCGCCTACCACCCAGAGTCGCAGGGCGCGCTGGAGAGATTCCACCAGACGTTGAAAAACATGGTCCGCATTTACTGTCATGAGACGGATGACCAGTGGGATGAAATGGTTCCGCTGTTGTTGTTTGCTGCTAGAGAGAGTGTGCAGGATACTCTGGGGTTTAGCCCATTTGAGCTTGTGTTCGGCCATGAGGTAAGAGGTCCACTAAAGATGTTGAAAGAAAGATGGTTAGATGATGATAATAGGTCTGATATATTGAACCATGTAATGGACTTTAGATTAAAACTCCACAGAGTATGTGAACTGGCAAGAGCGAACCTCGGTGAGGCCCAGAGACGGATGAAGACGCGGTACGACAGAGATGCTCAGTCACGATCCTTTTCACCTGGAGAAAGAGTACTGGTCTTCCTTCCCGTCCCTGGGCAGTCACTGAAGGCGCGTTATTTTGGACCATGTACCGTGGAGAAAAAGCTAAGTGACCTGAATTATGTAATTCAGACTCCAGTCACGACTTTGCCATATTAATCAGATTAAGAAATATGTAGAACGCAATAAACGGCCTATAGAAGAATAAGGATGGCAATGCAGTCATGGTGAATGTGATGAATGTTATTAATGATGGCGAGAAAGATGAAGATCCCCTTGTTGATGTGCCTCACTCTAAATTAATGAATTCAGATATTCTTAATAATCTAAAAAATAAGTTTTCTCATCTAGATTCTTCGAAACAGCAACAGCTGAATAACTTGCTTTTGGATTTTTCTTGTCTGTTTTCTGATGTTCCGGGTCGGACGAATTTAATGCATCATGATATTGATATTGGTGATAATGGCCCAGTGAAGCAACATCCTTACAGAGTAAATCCAACAAAAGGTAAGCAGATGAGAGATGAGGTCCGGTATATGTTGGAAAACAAAATCATTGAGCCCAGTGTTAGTGCTTGGAGTTCCCCATGCATACTAGTGCCCAAGGCTGATGGTGGAATTCGCTTCTGCACGGATTTTCGGAAGGTAAATACGCTGACGAGGGATGATTCTTATCCTATACCTCGTATTGATGACTGCATTGACCAGGTGGGTAAGGCCAAATATGTAACAAAGATAGACATGTTAAAAGGGTACTGGCAAATCCCCATGACAGAGAGGGCAAAAGAAATCTCTGCATTTGTAACGCCAGATGGACTCTTTCAATACTGTGTAATGCCGTTTGGTTTAAAAA
>NW_020870309.1:173509-180575 GCF_003789085.1 Penaeus vannamei
AATTCTTTGCATTGGTGGTGAGGGTTCCAGTCCCTATCGGAGAGGTTATATATTCATGATATCAATTATATATATATATATATATATATATATATATATATATATATATATATTATATATATATATATATATATATATAAATACTTTGTGTGTATGTGTTTGATTGTGTGTATGTCTCTAAATAATTGTATATACATATACAAATATATACATATTTATGTATATTTATATATGTTTATATATAGATAGATTTTTGGATATGCATACGGTGTTCATGCACAAGTGTATGAATTATTATAGTGAATAGTTCTTTTACTTGTCTTATTCTTTTATGAATATTAATAATTCTGTATATTTCATCAAAATCAAGGTCATTTTTCATTGATCTCTGCTATAAGAATACTAATACATATCCTTAGAAATAGTGAAGTGATCTTTTCCTGGTGCATTTATTTTGGTTATGTGTTATGTCTGTTTTTTTATTGTTAGTGATGTTTATCAGAAAACGTGTTGAATATCATACATTTTTCACCTTTTACAGTAGTAATGTTGCTATTCAGTACTCTAAAGTTTGTTATATTTTAATTTCAGAGGGTGATGAGTTTTCTCGCTGACTAGATACCTTTGGCCCCACTCACAGACGAGGTAATATTCAGCACAGGAGTCAGTATGAAAGAAGAGCACAGTGGAGACATTACTGAAGAGACGAGTCTGGAGATTAAGGAAGAGCCAATTGATTATGCAGATGAAGGAAGAGATGAAGTGAAAGTGAAACATGAAATTCCTCTCTTTAAGGATATCCAAGAGCTCAGGCATGAGGTAAATGAAAAACACTCTTGTAACATGATTTATGATTACAATGACTTATCAAGAGCCAAATCTGTGGCTGAGGATTATGGGAACAAGTGTTTATCAGATGAGGATCAGGATCAGGCTACGTACAAGGAAAATTGTATGGAGGATACATGTAGGGAAATGAAAGTCACATTGAATCATAGTGTTGGTGATGTATATAATAAGAAAGTCCATTGCAGTGATGTCACTGAGAAGCCATGCCCCTGTCAGATTTGTAATAAAGACTTCAATGAGGCTTGTAGTATAGTAAGGCACATGGGAATCCATATAAAAGAGAAGACATACAAATGTGAATATTGCAATAAGACCTACTCACTGAAAAGTTGTCTAGTGGGACACATGAGAGTACATACTCAAGCATACAACTGTGATGTTTGCAATAAGATTTTCACTGAGAAAAGCCATCTCGTAAGGCACATGCGAGTGCATACAAAGGAGAAGCCATACAGCTGTGAGATTTGCAAAAAGGCCTTTTCTGAGAAAGGTCATCAAATAAGGCACATGCGAGTGCATACAAGGGAGAAGCAACAAAGCTGTGAGATTTGCATAAAGGCCTTTTCTGAGAAAAGTCATCTTGTAAGTCACATGCAATTGCATAAAAAGGAGAAGCCATATGGCTGTGACATTTGCAATAAGGTTTTCTATGTGAAAAGTTCTCTCGTAAGGCACATGCGATGGCATACCAAGGAGATGTACAGCTGTGAGATTTGCAATAAAGATTATTGTGAGAAAAGTCATCTCATAAGACACACACATGTGCATACAAAGGAGAAGCCATACAGCTGTGAGATATGCCAAAAGGCCTTCCCATCCAAAGGGGATCTAGTAAAGCATATCAGAGTACATACAAAGGAGAAGCCATACTCTTGTGATATTTGCAATAAGGCCTTCTCATTTCAATCTAATCTTGTGACGCATAGAAGAATCCATACGAAGGAGAAGCCGTACATCTGTGATATTTGCAATAAGGCTTTCTCACAGAAAACTAATTTAATTAGCCATATTAGAGTACATACAAAGGAGAAGTTATATAACTGTGAGATTTATAACAAGGACATGGCATATAAAAGTTGTCTGGTGAGCCATAAGAGAGTCCCTACAAAGCAGAAGCCATTCAGTTGTGAGATTTGCAACAAGGCCTTCTCACAGAAAACTAAATTAGTAAGACGTATGAGAGTACATACAAAGGAGAAACCATACATATGTGATATGTGTTATAAGGCCTTCTCACGGAAAGATCACCTAGTCAGCCATATGAGAGTACATACAAAATATAAACAATACTGAAGTGCCATTTGCTATAAGGTCTTTTCATGAAAAGAGAATCTTATGAGGCACTTGAGAATACATAAGAAGACAATCCAAAGAACTAAGATTTGCAATAATCAATCTATTGAGCCATATTAGAGTACTTGAAGAGAAGAAACCATAAAGTTGTGAAACTTGCAAAAGAATAGTCTAGAAACAAAAAAAAAAAAATAGTGCTACTCATGAGAGTACATACAAAGGAGAATCAATGAAGCTGTGGAGTTTCTTTAATGAGTACATTAGAGTGAATCTTACATGAGTACATGTGAGTATTAAATTTAGATACTTGAAAAATAAGTTATATGTACATAAAGGACACTGTCCTTACATCTACAAGGTCTGTAGGCGTGCGTTGACACAGAGAAGACATCTTTAGAGAAAAATGAGACAGCATCAATCAATGTAATGTTCAAACTTCCTCTTGAGATTATAAAGGAAGAATTCTCCTAAATTTTGAAGGATCTCTTTTTCTGATTTATGTTGTATATTATATTCTTAATGTGATGTTATTTTTCAGCATAATAAACTTTTGTGTTATGACCTTTATTTGTTTCTATAGAATTTATTTCCACGTTAACTCATGTTGGCTGTCAATGGTCATACATACACATATGTATATATATGTGTATGTGTGTGTTTAAATATATATATATATATATATATATATATATATATATATATATATATATATATATATATATATATTTGCATGTATTTATTTGCATGTGCATGTATTTTGTATTTATTGCATGTATTTTATTTGCATGTATTTATTTGCATGTATTTTATTTGCATTTGTATTTGCATATATTTATTGCATGGCATGTATTTATTTGCATGTATTTATTTGCATGTATTTTATTTGCATTTGCTTGTTTGCATTGCATGTTTATTTGCATTTTATTATTTGCATTTGCATGTATTTATTTGCATTATTTATTTGCATTATTTATTTGCATATATTTTATTTGCATGTATTTTATTAGCATGTATTTTATTTGCATGTATTTTATTTGCATGTATTTTATTTGCATTTGCATTATTTATTTGCATATTTATTTGCATGTATTTTATTTGCATTATTTATTTGCATGTATTTATTTGCTTATTGCATTTTTATTTGTATTTTATTTGCATGTATTTTATTTGCATTATTTATTTGCATGTATTTGCATGTATTTATTTGCATGTATTTTATTGTATTTTATTTGCATGTATTTATTTTGCATTATTATTTGCATATATTTATTTGCATTATTTATTTGCATGTATTATTTGCATTATTTATTTGCATATATTTTTTTGCATATTTATTGCATTATTTATTTGCATTTGCATGTATTTTATTTGCATGTATTTTATTACCATGTATTTTATTTGCATGTATTTATTTGCATTATTTTATTTGCATATATTTTATTTGCATGTATTTTATTTGCATGTATTTATTTGCATTATTTATTTGCATATATTTTATTTGCATGTATTTTATTGCATGTATTTTATTTGCATGTATTTTTATTTGCATGTATTTTATTAGCTTGTATTTATTTGCATGTATTTTATTTGCATGTATTTTATTTGCATGTATTTATTTGCATTATTTATTTGCATGTATTTATTTGCATTATTTATTTGCATATATTTTATTTGCATGTATTTTACTTGCTTGTATTTTATTTGCATTATTTATTTGCATGTATTTTATTTGCTTGCATTTATTTGCATGTATTTATTTGCATTATTTATTTGCATGTATTTTATTTGCTTGCATTTATTTGCATGTATTTATTTGCATGTATTTTATTTGCATTATTTATTTGCATGTATTTATTTGCATGTATTTTATTTGCTTGCATTTATTGCATTTTTATTTGCATGTATTTATTTGCATGTATTTTATTTGCATGTATTTATTTGCATGTATTTATTTGCATGTATTTATTTGCATGTATTTATTTGCATGTATTTATTTGCATGTATTTTATTTGCTTATTTATTTGCATGTATTTTATTTGCATGTATTTATTTGTATGTATTTATTTGCATGTATTTATTTGCATTATTTATTTGCATTATTTATTTGCATGTATTTATTTGCATGTATTTTATTTGCATTATTTATTTATTTTGCATGTATTTTATTTGCTGTGCATGTATTTATTTGCATTGTTTGCATGTATTTATTTGCATGTATTTTATTTGCTGCATTTTATTTGCATGTTATTTTTATTTATTGTTATTTTATTTGCATTATTTATTTGCATGTATTTATTTGCATGTATTTTATTTGCATTATTTATTTGCATGTATTTTATTTGCTTGCATTTATTTGCATGTATTTATTTGCATGTATTTATTTGCATGTTTGCATGTATTTTATTTGTGCATGTATTTATTTGCATGTTATTTATTTGCATGTATTTATTTGCATGTATTTATTTGCATGTATTTTATTTGCATGTATTTTATTTGCTTGCATTTATTTGCATGTATTTATTTGCATGTATTTTATTTGCATGCATTATTTGCATGTATTTATTTGCATGTATTTTATTTGCATGTATTTTATTTGCTTGCATTTATTTGCATGTATTTATTTGCATGTATATGAACTTCACGACCAGTGTTTAATCCAAAAAAACTGGTATCTTCATTGAACAAAAGCTATTCTTCAAAAGTCAAAATCATATGTTTCAAGTGTTCAACACCCATCTTCAGAGATGACAAGAAAACAACTGTAAAGGATATAGGGAATATTATCCTTCAGTTTACAATAACATATTTACAAAACAGTTAAGATACATTATATCATTAATAGTATTTATAAAAAACATGAAAGGAGATACGAATCACTAGTATCAAGACTTTACACTATATATCGAGATAATAAAATGTAAGGGTTTATGAAAAGTTATTGTATAGATTAATACAAAGAAGTTAAAAAGTTCATATTTGACCTCGAATTAATCAACAATATTAAACATATCATGAGAACTATGCTCTAAATGAATTGGAAAAGTGATTTAGTATTAAAAAAAAAAAAAAAAAAAAATTGACTATGAAAGAAAGCTATCATGTAAATAAAACAAAAAACAACAAAAAACACGGAAGTCAAGAAATTGTAAATATCAATATTAATATAACACATTATTGAATTGCAATAGATCATTACAACTGAAACATATTCTAGGGAATCTTTGGTATTCAAGAAAATTACTAGGCTATCAAGTTAAGACATCGAGTAAATTATGACAAAGATATAAGTCAAGAAATTCATATCATTCAAATCAAAATAACACACTATTGACATGCAATAAATTGTTGCAATTGAAACATATTATAAGGAACTTTTGCAATGACATGACATTTAATGGAGAAAGACTTGAGCTAAATTGGGACGAAATTACGATCAAAGCCCCTGGTGTCATCAGGACACACATGGCAAAATAATATATATAAAACTTGAATGTTAATTAATATATTGTTAATGTTAATGATAATTAATATATTGTTAATGTTAATGTCAATTAATATATTGTTAATGTTAATTAATATATTGGTAACAATAAGACAAAATACTAACCATAATTATTTAAAAAAAACTACTGAGAGAGCTGGTCAGTAATGTTCCACCTTTAAACCCCATGAAGGAAGAAACGCCTTGTGCGGCAAGTGACAGAACGCTCAAGCCAGCACAAAATGTCAGAAAAGGTAAACTTGAGTGGACAATTCTGGGTGGGTCTATTTTAAAATTTTGATATCAATGGAGGAGACATACTCATTTAAGGTTGGTTTTAATTTCCAGATCCAAAGGCTTTCCAAAATGTTAAGGTCCAAATCATATTGGGACGAGTCAAGAATATCAACGTTCTTATAAGAGAAAGGTTGATTTTCTTTCAAGGAGTGATGCCTGACTGAAGACTTTGTAGGGTTTGAGAGTTTTAAGTTCTTATTTCTGTATGAGAAGCCTTTATGCTCTTCCATGCGCATAACAGCTTGTGGGTTGTTTTACCCACATAGATAGCATTACAGATATCACACAAGAACTTGTATACAAAAGAAGAGCATAGAGTGGGAATTCTGTCTTTAAATTTGAAAAAAATACCAATATTTGTGGAACTTGTGTATACAATTTTCAATTTTACAGTACTGTAATTATTATGGACAATCCTACATAATTTTCTTCCAAGACTGAGTTAATGAACCCAAATATGGCAATTTCATGCATATTATATCCTTTGGGATAGCTAGGAGGGTAGACTCTGATGAAACTAATTTATTAACAGTTTTCCTTATTATATTAAAAATGAAATTTAGAGGGAAGTAATTCAGTTTAAGGATGTTGATGATAAATTCAACCTCTTGGTGGGAAATGTGATCATTCAAATATATATATCTTAAAGGCTCTATATATGAAAATTGAAACTAAGATACTTTTATACTTAATGGGAATGTACAAACTGAATATTGTAGTGAGGCCTGTGTTAGTTAGTTTTCTGTACACAGATTTAGTAAAGCAATTATTGTCACGAGAAATATTAATATCCATAGAAGGTAAACAACCATTTAATATCTTTACTGGACCTAATATATATATATATATTAATATATTATATTATATATATATATGTATGTATGTATATATATACATATGTATATATGTATATATATATATATACATATACATATACATATACAATATATATATGTAATATTATATATATATATATATATATATATATATAATTATATTTATATAATATATTATATATTATATAATATATATATATATATATATATATATATATATATATATATATATATATATATATATATATGTATATATATATTTGTATATATATATATATATATATATATATATATATATGTACATATATAT
>NW_020870309.1:188673-198673 GCF_003789085.1 Penaeus vannamei
GTGACCTGAATTATGTAATTCAGACTCCCGGTAAGCGTAAACAGTCACGACTTTGCCATATTAATCAGATTAAGAAATATGTAGAACGCAATAAACGGCCTATAGAAGAATGTAAGGATGGCAATGCAGTCATGGTGAATGATGTGATGAATGTTATTAATGATGGCGAGAAAGATGAAGATCCCTTGTTGATGTGCCTCACTCTAAATTAATGAATTCAGATATTCTTAATAATCTAAAAAATAAGTTTTCTCATCTAGATTCTTCGAAACAGCAACAGCTGAATAACTTGCTTTTGGATTTTTCTTGTCTGTTTTCTGATGTTCCGGGTCGGACGAATTTAATGCATCATGATATTGATATTGGTGATAATGGCCCAGTGAAGCAACATCCTTACAGAGTAAATCCAACAAAAGGTAAGCAGATGAGAGATGAGGTCCGGTATATGTTGGAAAACAAAATCATTGAGCCCAGTGTTAGTGCTTGGAGTTCCCCATGCATACTAGTGCCCAAGGCTGATGGTGGAATTCGCTTCTGCACGGATTTTCGGAAGGTAAATACGCTGACGAGGGATGATTCTTATCCTATACCTCGTATTGATGACTGCATTGACCAGGTGGGTAAGGCCAAATATGTAACAAAGATAGACATGTTAAAAGGGTACTGGCAAATCCCCATGACAGAGAGGGCAAAAGAAATCTCTGCATTTGTAACGCCAGATGGACTCTTTCAATACTGTGTAATGCCGTTTGGTTTAAAAACAGCTCCCGCAACCTTCCAGCGTTTAATCAATGGTCTAATTTCAGGATTAGATGGATGTAAAGCTTATCTGGATGACATAATAATTTACAGTGACAACTGGGTGGAACATCTGGAGAGGCTGCAGGCACTGTTTGAGAGGCTCTCGGCAGCTAACCTAACGGTAAACCTTGCCAAGAGTGACTTTGCACATGCGCATGTAACTTACCTGGGATATGAAGTTGGTCAAGGACAGGTCAAGCCTTTGAATAGCAAGATTCATGCAATAGATAAGTACCCAGCGCCCAAGGCCAAGAGAGAGGTGATGAGGTTTCTTGGCATGGCTGGCTACTATAGGAGGTTTGTGATGAATTTTCTGATATTGTTGCCCCATTAACAGATTTATTAAAGAAAGGAGTTAAGTTCATTTGGTCAGATTCATGTGAAAAAGCTTTAAAACAGTCAAAGCTATGCTGATATCTTCACCCATCCTCATCTCGCCTGACTTTGAGAAGGGTTTCATCCTGTATGTAGACGCTAGTGACACGGGTGCTGGGGCTGTGTTATGTCAGGCTGATGCAGCTGGCGTTGATCATCCGGTGTGTTATTTCTCCAAGAAATTTAATAAGCATCAGCGAAATTACTCTACAGTAGAGAAAGAAACTCTTGCTTTGATATTAGCTTTGAGGCACTTTGAAATTTATTTATATCCTACAAAGGAAGCTGTAAAGATTTATACAGACCATAATCCATTAACTTTCATCTCTAAAATGAGCTGTAAGAATCAGAGGATTCTGAGGTGGAGTTTAGAGCTTCAGAAATACAACCTCAGTGTTAACCACATCAGAGGAAAAGAAAATGTACTGGCTGATGCTTTGTCACGTGGGTAAGCAAAGCATATAGATTGCAAAGTTGTAAATTGTAATAGATGTCTGATCCTATATTACAGATTTTCTAATCTATCTTTGTTTTGCACCAGCTAAGTTCCTCTGTCTCCTAAACCAATTATACGTCAGATCAGGTGATGTGCTATTTAATTTAAATATAATTGAATAAGAAGTGAATGGGCAGAGTGATATGCTCTACATAATGCATCATATATGAAATATATAAACATTTAAATAAAAAGAAAGTAATACTTCTTTTTCTTTTAAGGAGGGAGGTATTACATGGCTGCCCATCGACCATCGACCTGTGCATGATCGTCAACTAATTGCATGACCTCTGCATGACCTCACATCGCTTCGCTCCGACTGCGACGGACTGACGGGACTCGGAATACGTGGACGAGACATAAGGGGTTCGGTCGGGTTCGGGTTTCGGTCTAGTCAACTCAGAATAGGATTGTATGGGGGTGAGGGCGAATGAGGGGTAGAACGACCTTGGACGGACTGGTGGAAAGAGGTGACTATGGCTGGTCGGTGGTCGGCGGAGCCGGGTTGTGGTTTACTATAATTTACGTTAATATTTGTAAGTTAACTTTATTTGACACCCTGTATTATGTTATGTTTATTTCTATATGAATATTATTTTGTGTGTGTTGAAGTGAATATATGTTTGTGGATGAAGTGATTTTCTATTTTGTTATCCGGTGATTGGTGAAAATATAAGTGAATCATAAAGTGGCTTTATACTCCCTACTTTGCATACTTACTTTATATTACTAAAAATCTACAATACTTTAAAAAGGGAATCTAAAAGAAATGATAAATGATAGAAAGTTGTGTACAATAAGATTAATATAACATAGTAAATAAACACGTGGAACATAATAAGTGATGATTAATTAGTAATTATAACAAGGCTTGAAAAGAAGAACTAGTATATAAATATCTAATTACTAGTATATAAATTACTAATGATTGATAATCATTGTTAATATTACCGTTAAGATAAACAAGCAGGAGATATTACAGCAGCATATAAGAACATACGTACTTCTGAGTGGACTATGAGCTTGGAATTAAGAGAAACAAAAGTATATTTATATTGTATTACGCTTGACACCAAATCATATCAACCTAGATTGGGTTC
Source organism: Penaeus vannamei (assembly GCF_003789085.1). Taxonomy (NCBI): domain Eukaryota; kingdom Metazoa; phylum Arthropoda; class Malacostraca; order Decapoda; family Penaeidae; genus Penaeus; species Penaeus vannamei. The sequence goes on from NW_020870309.1 coordinate 191,446, forward strand.
TGTTATGCGCCCTGTTCTGCAACAACCGGTGTCATTGTTAAAGAACGAAAGCTACGTAACATATATATATATATATATATATATATATATAGTATATCTATATATATATATATATATACATGTATATGCTTCGCATCCATGCCTAAGCCTCAAACCAGTCTCCAGCTCGACCGTAAGTCCGTCGAGAAGGCACTCAAAAGCAGTTCGTTCTCTTCGCCAGCCTTTTTTTCTTAATCCACTTTCTCCTCTTTCTCCTCTTTCTCTGACTCAAAGCAGAGTTTTCCCTTATAAGCCATGGCTACTGTGAAATTGATTATTATATTTATTATTACATTTGGTCAGGTCACAGAATGGGAAAGCTCCTCTCTCATTTCTCCTGCCATGGAAGCCACGAGGAACGCCCCGAGACCTAGACCTAAATCCGTCTTCTGCAGCGACTCTGGGGCCTCGCACAGGTGGCTGGAAGCAAGGTCTATATAGATATAGAGAGATAGATAGATAGATAGAGAAAGAGAGAGAGAGAGAGAGAGAGAGAGATGAGAGAGAAGAGAGATAGAGAGAGAGAGAGAGAGAGAGAGAGAGAGAGAGAGAGAGAGAGAGAGAGAGACAGATAGAGAAGAGAGAAGAGACTTAGACCTTGGTTGGAAGGACAGCAACACAACGACATTGTCTCGGCGCTTAACCCGACGCCAGCATCTGCCTCACTGCCTCGTCTCGCAGCGTTTTCCCGCAGGTCAACTGGAGTCGCAGGAGGAGGAGCTCGACGCCGGGGGTTTGGGAGCAGCTGCTGATCCCTTGCCTCTGGGTTTCAGGCAGTTTGGCTGGGGCTTCACTTTGATGGATATATGTGTGATAAGAGAGAGAGAGAGAGAGAGAAGATAAGGAGAGAGAGAAAAGAGAGAGACGTAGGGAAGGAGAGAGAGGATGTAGGGAAGGAGAAAGGGAGAGAGAGAGAGAGGAGGTAGGGGAGGTAGAGAAGGAGAGGGGGGAGAGAGAGGAAGAGGTAGGAGAAGGAGAGAGGGAGAGAGAGAGAGAGAGGGGGGTAGGGAAGGAAGAGAGAAGAGAGAGAAGTAGGAAAGGAGAGAGGGAGAGAGAGAAAGGAGGTAGAGGAAGGAGAAGAGGAGAGTAGGGAAGGAGAGAGAGAGTGAGGTGGTAGGGAAGGAGAGAGAGAGTGAGTGGTAGGGAAAGGAGAGAGAGAGAGAGAATAGGATAGATGATGAGTAAGGTAGAGAAGGAGAGGGAGAGGGGGGTGAGAGAGATAGAAATAAAGAATGAGAGAGAAGGGGGGGCGGAGAGAGAGAGAGAGTGAAAGAAAGGGGAGGAGAGAGAGAAAGCAGAAGAGAGAGATGAGAGGAGGTAGGTAAGGATGAGAAGGAGAGGGAGAGGGTGGTGGAGTGAGGGAGGTAGAAATAAAGAAATGGGAGAGAGGGGAGGGCGGAGAGAGAGAGAGGGTGAAAAGGAGGGAAGAAAGAAAGGGAGGGGGAGAGGAAGAGAGAGAATGAGAGAGAGAAAAGCAGAAGGGAGAGAGCGAGGGATAAGGGAAACAAAGAATCCCTGATAAGTGAACACAGGTGCCAGTTGCACACTCCAAAGGCCACAAAACGGCTTCTCTACTATTCAGAAATTTAAGAAACTTTGTTTTTTTTTTTCGTCTCAGATTATTTTAGAGGCTGATTTTGCTTTAAGGAAAAAGGAAGGCGACAAAATTTGCTAAAATTTTAATTCTTGGAGTCACAGTGAAATATTGTGTATGTTTGTGTGTTTGGTAGTTTGTGTTGTGTTACGTATACATGTATAATATGTGTGTTGTTGATTTAGTATATTTTGTGTGTGTTTTGTGTGGTGGTATGTTTATTAATATTGTGTATTGTGTAATATATATTTTGATGTGTGTTTTGTGGGGTGTATATTATTAATATGTGTTATATATATATGTGTGTATGTATTAATTTGTTTCGAAATTTTATGGGTTGTGTTGTGTGTATATGATATATGTACTGTTAACATCAATATATGCTGTGTCGTGTGTATATTCATAATGTGTGTGTTGTGGGTGTTATTTTATATATATATGTGTATGTATATTTGTGGGTGTTGTGGGTATGTTAATTTATATATTGTATGTATGTTAATATTTGTGTGTGTTTGGTTATGTGTGTACGTACATATATATGTTGTGTCTGTTATGTGTATTCATAATGTGTGAATATATATGTTAGTGATAAGGTATTAGTATATTATATATGTATATTACTGTGTATGTGATATGTAATATATTTTGTGTGTGTTTGTGTTTGTAGTTATATATAACACACACATTCTGTGGTGTATACACGTACATAATATAATGATGCTGTCTGTGATGTATTTATCACTATATGTGTGTTGTTTTGGTGGGTATGTATTTATATATGTATCATTCATATCATATGTGATATTGTACTGTAATATTGTGTTGTGTTTGTGGTGTGCGGTATACTAATATATTAATGTGTGATCTGTGTGTGATATTCATATGTGCTGTGTTTGTGTGGAATGTATTTAATAATATGTGATATATATATATAACATATGTGTATGTATTATTTTGTGTGATGTTTGCGTGCTACTAACATATATATGTGTGTCTGTGTGTATTCATTATGTGGTGTGTATTGTGGTGATTATTTATATATGTGTGGTGTATGTAAATATAATATATTTATGTGTGTGTTTGTGTTTGGGTGTACGTACATATTATATGTGTGTCTGTGTAGCTTTACATTATGTGTGTGTTTGTGTAGGTGTATTTATATATTGTGTGTATGTATTTGTTATATTTGTGTTGTGCTATGTGTATTGTGTGTACGTTACATATTATAATGTTGTAGTGTCTGTGTGATTATTTATAAATATGGTATCACTGAGATGATATAAAAATAATGCTTGTGAGTGGTGTTGTACATGTGTGTGTGGTGTTGCGTATTTTTATCTGTCTGTAATTGTACATGTATGAGTGTGTGGTGTATTCATATGTGTTGTGTATGTGTACATATATGTGTGTGTGTGTGTGTGTTTTATATTATATTATATTATATCTATTATATATATTATATATATATAATAATTATATATATTATATATATATATATATGTATGTATGTATGTATGTATGTATTGTATACATATATAAACATACTTTACAAACATATATATATACAAATATATATATATACATACATACATACATACATACACACACACACACCACACACATATGTATATATATATATATATATATATATATATATATATATATATATATATATATATATATATATATACTCATAACTATATATATATATATATATATATATATATATATATATATATATATATATATATATATATATATAGTATATGCATATGACGCACACACACACATATATATATGTGCATGTGTGTGTTGTATAAGTTATGATACAAAACGGACAGTAAGTGCACTAGACAATTCGGTGGCATGTCTTATATAGATATGTATGATATACATACATATTTATGTGTGTGTGAGTGTGTGTTTATAAATAAATTAATACACACCACATATATACATATATATAATATATATATATATATATATATATATATATATATATATATATATATATATATATATATATATATATATTATATATATATATATATATATATATATATATAATATATATGTATATATATGTGTATACATATATATATATATATATATAATATATATATATTATATATATATATATATATATATATATATATATATGTGTGTATGTGTTCGTCCTCCACATCCGGGAATTGGCCCCAGCAACGTCGTCCCAACTCTGGTGGGCTTTTCCTTCGACCTTGGGCCCCACACGGAGGAGGGGTGTGGGCGGGGATGAGTGGGCGGGATGAGTGGGCGGACTGGGTGTGGGCGGGGATGAGTGGGTGGGATGGACGGGTGTGGGCGGGGATGGTGTGGGCGGGATGAGTGGGGGGACGGGTGTGGGCGGGATACGTGGGCGGGAATGATGGACGGGTGTGGGCCCGGATGAGTGGGGGGAGTGGGCGGGCAAGGCGGACGGGACGGGGAGTGACCGGGTGTGGGCGGACGGGTGTGGGCGGGGATGTGGGCTGGAGGCGGACGGGTGTGGGCGGGGAGGGGGGCAGATGTGTGGAATGAAAGAGACTCTCGGGCAGAAGTCCCTTGCTTGATGCTGCTGGCCAAAGGCGAGACCAATCTCATTTTCTGCGAAAACTCCTCCTCGGGATCTCTCTCCGAGCGAGGGAATTCCCCGCTCCCTCTGCGTCCTGTCGCCGATCGATTTCGGATTTCGGGGAAGGCCGGGAAGCCCTGATGACGTCAGAATAGGCTCTGGGCTCCCCACTTAACCTCAAGCAACTCTCTTTCACTCTTTCGCATTCATTCATCTGTGCATTCATTCACACTCCTTCAATTTGTCTTTTTTTCCTCATCAGTGCATTCTAAATCGCCCTCTTTCTTTGTCATCAATCTCTCTCTCTGTCTCATTCATTCATTCACATTCTTCTGTCTTTCTCACTTGCTAGTACATTCTCTATCTCCCTCTTCCTTGTTGTCTTTTTTCTCGTTCGTTCTCTCACCTTCACCTTCTTTCTTTTTCGCTCGGACGTCATTCACGCTCTCTCACCCTCTTTCTTTCCACCCATCCTTCTCTCCCTCTCCTGACTGTCTGGCGAGAGCCACCGCCGCCATGTCCGTCCAGTCCGCCGCTGGCTCCCCTGTGTTCTTGGCTCAGACTCATGGGATTCCACTCGACGTCGGTCTGCCGCGCCTCAGCCCACGCCGCCGCTTCTCCGACGTCGTCTTTGCGAAAGGGAGAGAGAGGAACCGTCTGGACGCATCGAAGGTTCCGTGACAGACGTCGGTCGATCGCCTCGTGTGACGTCGTCAAGGCTTTTCCCGTTTTTCCAAGTCAACTTAACAGGCGATTCGTAAATGAGCTTATGAAATCACATCAGAGACGAGAGGACATGGCAGGAGAGGGAGAGGGGGGTCGAGGGGAGGGTCGTTCAAGTGCACTTGGGATACCAGAAGAGCCACGGGTCGCCCTGACGGACGGAAAATGTCGTGGGAAGCAGGACGTTGGGCTGAGTACTCCAGTCCTTCATGTAGCAAGTGTCTGTGGGAAGAGCATTTGAGACAGACACTTGATTTCGGAAGAAGATAAACACAATCGCAAAGGGTTTTAACCAGCACAAAATATATCAGCTGTTGCAAATCCCTTAAACCCCCTGGAGGCACCCACCGGTCCCGAATTCGATGTTCACGCACAGCAAGCCGCGGCATCCAACGCTCAGGCAGTTCTGAAAACCCACTTCGAAAGGCTTTTGAACGGCAGTCCAGCCAGGCATGTTTAGAATGGTGTAGTAGTCTTTTCCAAAATCCATTATATGCTTGCAGTCTGTGGATGCAAATTCTTATTCAGTGCACTGAGCTGATTATATAGATATAGATAGATAGATTAGATAAATGGATAAATAGATAGATATATGCGGTGTTGATCAATAAAATAGCAGCACAGGATGTTATGAATGTAGCTGCAATGACAAGTGAGTTTACTTCAATCCCCTAATGTTTAAACAATACTCAAACAGTTGATCCATCATATGACGAAAACGAAAAATCGAAAAATCTTGTCTGAAGAGTTACAGCAACTTTAAGCAGCGTCATGTTTTATGATTAAGTAGTGCATTTCATGTGGAACCTGTACGTAAGGTAACTGATAACAGCTTATCTTTTCAAACATTGGCGATGAGCTAATGCATTTTAAACGCCCTTTAAAACTTTGGAAATCCCTAGGAAATCCCAAACCCCTGACAAATCTGTCTGGAAATCTAGAAATCCCGCTAAAATAAAAATGGGATTTCGGCAACCCTGGACATCTCCTTCGCTCTCTTGGGAAGTGAAACGCTCCTCGGAATAGAGCTCTTGACTTTTCCCAAGCCTGAAGTTGGCGAAGAGCCTGTTCTAGATGTTCAAGTGGCGTATCACCTGTTTGACTGTGTTGCGCTGGTTTGCTCCTCACACACTGGATGAGCACCGCATATTCTCGCTAAGTTAGAAACCATAACTAAGATATTTAGTCGACAAAATGCTTTGTTAAGCGACTAGTCAAAGAAATCAAAAGTAAAAGGACATATTTTTAGAATTAAACTATATGAATCCCTATATATTCAACAGGGTCAATGTTCTCTTGCTGATCCAAATCTATTCATATCAATGCATTACCTTGATAGATCATTATCAGATGAGTGGTCGCGCGGATCACAATCATATTTGGATAAATAATTGTATATGACTTCCTAGGTATTTCAGGTTCAACATACGGTTCCGAAATACTGCCTGACGTTTCACTATCTGAATTACTTAAAGCATTCTTGTTAATAGACTACACCTGTAGTTCCAACCTGTGGGAATTACAGGTGCAATTACCTGTGAAAATGGCAATGTTCAAGCCATATTAGATCATTAAACACCTCTGCCCAGTGACGATTTTCATCAATCTTTTTCCTTCTATCATACGGTTCTATCCAGCAGAGGTAGTAAAGATTTCAGTAATGGAGGCGCTAAGAAAATGTGAGCTAAGACACTAGTCTCTTAACATCCAAAGTTCTATGACTTTCAGTACATATTCTGGCTAATACCAAACGATTTAACTCAGCTTAGGCAATCTCAACCGTATGATGAACACTCTTGTTCATATAATAAAAAAAAAAAAAATCCTGCACCAGTTAAGGAGAACCACAAACAAGACTATTCTGTCCCGTGCATTTACTTCGAAGTGCATTTTCCTCTATCGTGTTTCTCTCGCGTTTCTCTAATTGACACACTCTGCAGTTGTTTTTTCTTTCGTTCGTTCTTTCTTTATTGCACATTATCATGACAGGAGTGATACACACCTAAAACTGACGACGGGGCAAACATCAGCTACGTGTCTGAGATAAACATACATACATATATATATATGTGTGTGTGTGTGTGTGTGGAAAGAGAGAGAGAGGGAGAGAAAGTTTTTTTTAGAAAGAGAAAGAGGGATAGAGAGAAAAAGAGAGAGAGAAAGTGAGAAGAGAAGAGAGGAGAGAGAGAGAGAGAGAGAGAGAGGTTCCCGCAGGTCCACGCACCCGTTCGTCCAGCGGTTCCTTCGGCGAGCAGCCAGGCGGCCACACGTGTCTAGAT
>NW_020870309.1:227988-240488 GCF_003789085.1 Penaeus vannamei
ATAATGCCTTACCAAAATTGTAGTTAAGCTCATATTGCTTGACTTTCGTGTAGTCGTTTCTCTGGCATCTATTGCTTCATTTTAATAAAAGCCTGCTTCCCCCCTCCCCCCAAAAAACAAAAGGATTTCGTAATACTGAACAATCTCTGTATTACTGATAGGTATTTAAAAATATCTAAACCCAATAGGCCACTCAAATTGCTTGAAACTTGGCACATAGGGTCAGATAGAATATAACTACAAAATAATGTCGGCGATTTGTGATAAATGCATTTGTCCGATTTTTAAAATAATTTGAAAATTAACACAGGTTTTCAGACATTAACATTTCATTTGTAGCATTATTTCAAGACTCGATGAGGTCGATTTCGTCTAAAATCTGGCACATATCGGCCTTTTTTTTTTTTTTTTTTAATTTGCCGGGCATTTCTCCTGACACGGGTTTGGCCCTTGGCTACCCATACGTGGGGTGGTTACTTGATAGGAATAGCAAACTTGTTGATTATCATATTAATAAATAAATTCAAGAATGAATAAGATTATTTGTAGTTGCTCGTTGTAGGTTATCTTGGAGGGGGTTGCTGAGGAGTTCCTGGGGAGGATCCTTCAGGAGTCTTCTGACAACGTTCTGAGCTATTAGGGTTGGTTGTTCCAAATTATCAAGGTGTGGAATTTAAAATTCAATTGGTCGGGGGTGCCTTATTGTTGGGCAGGTGAGGAGATAGTGTAGGAGAGGTTCTGTGGTGTTTAGTTGGCAGTAGGAACTTTTCTGAGAACTCTTTAAGCAATCTCCCAATTGCATTTGTAATCGAGTCGTAGGCGGTATAGTATAACTGGTTGGTTTCTAGGAATGTTGGTTGGGATATTGGGTTGTTTATAATCTGTGACAGCCTTACACCAGTTGGCAGATGTTGAGTCTATGTCTGCCCATGCATGGTGTCGTCTGGAAGTTTCTGAGAAGATATTTCTTCTAATTATCTTTCTGAGCTTGCTGCAGCTGTTTGGAATATGGGAGTTAATATTTTCGTAATATGTTTTGCATCAGAGGGTGCTTGATCGGCGATTTCATTACCGGTTATTCCAATGTGGTTAGGTATCCAGTTCAAGGAGATTGTTGAATTTCTGTTTTATAGTGATTTAATTTTGTAGAGTATTTTGGTTAATAAAATGTCATCCGGGGGTTTGCTGAGGGAGTCGGTATAGATGTTGATCTCATTGTGGGTTGTGCATGTGTGATAGCCTTGTCTATTGCAAAGAGCTCTGTTGTTGGAGAGTCTCCATGCTGAAGTTTGAGTGGTACAGTGGACTGCTGCACCTGAGTGGCCTGTGTCTGGGTTAATGGAACCGGCTGTGAAAATGGCTATTGTTCTGTCAAGACTATGTTCGTCTGGAAAGTTGGAGGCTTCCATGGGGGCTCAGCTGTGTATAGGTGGTGTGGTTGTGTGGGTGATCGGTGGCCAAGTTGATAGCTGACACCCATAATTTTGATGACATTTACGACAAGAGTGTGCCAGCTGAAACTAAAGTTTGTGTCATCAGGTCTTAATAAGAGGGCTTGAAGTCTTTCCTTGATGGGGAGCTTTTTGGTAGGTGGGCAGATGCAATTTGCTGCGTTCTTGTATTAGGGAATAGAGTTTTGTTTCCATTTTGAGATTTTCTAGTTTTGTCAAACATGTTGCACCAAGAATGGTTTACAGAGCTTCGTTTTGGATAGTTTCAAGATTGAAATATTGGTCTGGTGAAAAGGATATCAGTAACAGTTGCTGTAAAATATATTATGGATCTCATTGCTTGGATGTAAAAGGTGTGTAGGATTTTGTACCCTGCTCCGATCTTCGTGGAGAATAGTTTCCTCTTAGCAAATAGTCTTGATTGGGTTCGTTTTTTTTTCAGGTATGCCAGTTCTTTTTGATGGTATCTTTCAGTGAAGATGTGTCCTAGACACTTGGCATTATGAACCCAGGCAATGTTTTGGCCTTGGATAGAGAGCAGGTCGTATGGTCTGGATGGTCCAGTATTGAGAGTTGAGATTTTAATCGGGTTGATTTTAAGTCCAAGGGAGTTACAAGCTTGATTAATGAGGTCCAGTGCATATTGTGTGTGAAGTTGGTGAAGACCCGTGGCAATCAGTTGGAGATCGTCTGCATAGCTGAATAGTGTTGTGTTGTTACGAAAATGGAGATTGACTAGTTTGTCGATCAGCAGGTTGAAAAGTGTGGGGCTGAGGATGCCACCTTGAGGCATTCCTTTTTTGAAAGTGAGAGAGTGTGAGATGTGTCCTTGGAATTTCACGGTGGCTTTTCCGTCAGTGAGGTAATCTGCAGTTAAGGCAAGTAAGCGGTCTTTGATTCCCTTTTCTGCTAGAATGGAAGTTATAGTGGTGGAATTGACAAGCCCAAAGGCTTTCTCAAGGTCTAAGAGGACTAAGGAGGTTTTCCCTTAGTCGAGAACAGATCTGAGAGCTGCTGTATTATCTGAAGTTCCAGTGTTTTTCTTAAAAGCAAAGAGGTTGTGATGGAGGTCTGGGATTTTATACTGGTTAGGATTATTCTTTCAAGAGTTTTCCCCAGACATCTAAGAAATATGGGCCTATAAGCTTTTGGGTCATTGTGTTTGGGTATGAGTTGAATTTGGGCCTGTTTCCAGGCTTACGGTAATTTTCCTTCCTGGTATGATCTATTATAGATGTGGAATAAGTTTTAATCCTTCTTTCCCCAGATGGTAAAGCATGTAGGATATTTTGTTTTCACCGGGGGCTGAGGGCTTTCAGTATTTCTTCAATGGTGATGGGGTGGTCAGTGTTGTCATTTTCTTCAATTGCATTCTCTATAAGGTGAAGTTTCAGTGGTCTGTTTATGTTCAAAAAATCAATTGCTGCTTGGTCCAAGTTTGTTGTATTAAGTTATTGGCTTCTTGGGGGTTTGGATGGGCAGGTTTTCGAGCAGATTTGAAGGTTCCAGTAGCTCTACACATGTGGATCCAAATGCCTTTTAGTTTAGTGTGGTCATTGAGGGTTTCGCACCATTTTAGCCATTTTTGTGTTATGATGTCTCACAGTCTCTATATAGGTTGAAATTGTTTTCAAAGGGGTGTTTGAGAAGATTCTTCTTGGTCATCTTAGTACCAATGATTTGTGTATTCTCTGGAGATGGGTTTTGAGAGGGATTGCAGAATTTGCGGCTTCAGTGATGGCTCCCTTCAGGTCAGCCTCTAGTTGATTAAGGTTTTTATCTTCTGTTGAATAAGATTTGGCCCCATGTTTCGATAGAATTTTGGAAAAGCTTCCAGTACGTGTTTTCCATCTCGGTAGGTGGGGAGGAGAGGTCATCCTTGGCATTTCAAGAGTGATGGACAGAGCTGAGTGGTCGTTGTTTAAGTGTTGATGGAGGGAGGAGGTGGCTTTGCTGGCCAAGTAGTCGTTGGTAAAAGTTATGACTAGGACTTGAATAGATTTTCGATATGTGGGATCTTTGAAGTGAGGACAGTAAGTAGACAGATCATTGCATACAGGGTGTTGGGCATTGAAGTCGCCTCCCAGAAGTAAAGGGCTGCTTTCTGCTATTGTTGACAGTACGCTCAAATCTAGGATGGAATCATATCTGAGAGGTCTATGACACTTGTAGACGTCCACCGTGTCTTCTTGTAGGTGGATTGAGATGGCTAGGCATTCAATACTGTTCTAATATGGCTGGTGGGTTGACTTTAGAGCTGGGGATGGTGTTTATAACGAGTGTTACAAATCCTCAGGGGCTCCTCTTGTGTAGGGTGTACTGTATTACTGTTAACCTGTAGATTTTATGTGGTCTCCTTTGTAAATGGTTTCTCGTAAGATTGCTATATCGATTTGTTTCCTGTAAAGGGAATCTTTTAAGGTTTTTTAAACCACAAATATTCCATTGGATAATTTTCATCAGATTATTATGGGGATCCATTATCGTATTTATTGGTGTTTGATGAGCAGCTGTGGTTAATAGTGGAAGGAATTTCAATTGTTGGAGGTAGTGTTATGCTCATGGGTGAGGATCTCTAAATTTGGGTGCTCTTCTTAACTGAGCGAATGATTCTTCTGTAAATTCGACAATAACTACTGAGAGTGAAAATGACGTTTCAGGTGACAGAGGGCCGAGGGAAGCAGAAGACTTGGGTAGTTTAAGAGTTGAGGAAGGCACGTCTTTGCTGAGGAAAAGGTGCTGATGAGTTGGACCAAGTGGCTTAGCAGTTAGTTGGCTTGCTTCAAGATGAGTTCCAAGTTGAAGGTGAGCACTTCGATTCTTATTACACAGGTGTCTTGAGAAGCTGGTGATGGTGTCCTTCCTTCCATGGCAGGGTTGGTTCGCGGAGTGTCTATGGTTTTGGTTGAAATGTGTTTGAGACCCCCTGTGAGAAAAGTCTAGTGGGGTTGGCGTTTCCATCAGTTTCGATACTGTTCGAAACCACCTGCTGTTGATTTTGGTCACATTTTTGTTCATGATTTCTCGGTTGGTTTGGTACAGGTCTTGGGACAGTTGTTTTGATGGATGGGTCGTAGTTCGTAGGTTTGTGAAGTCTTGCATGTCTTTGTAGGCATTTTAGATTCCATACATGGTGTTTTTTGTTGCAGTTTGGGCATTTTGTTTGAAATGGTTGGCCTTGTTTAAGTTTGTTGAAACACAGAGTTGTTTCATGGTTCTGAGAGTCGATGGCACATCTAATGGGTGATCTGCATTGGTCCTTCTGATGGCCGAATCTTTGGCATTTGAAACATGTAAGCGGTTCTGAGACAAAGGGTCTTATTTTTAAATGTTCCGAGGTTATGCACTTCAAATTCTTCAGGGATCCCTCCCCAAACTGTGAATAGTATCTGGCGGGTTTCCAACTTGGTGGTGCAAGAGATGTGTCTCTTGGCAGAGGTGTTGGGCAAATCTAATAGAGCTTATGTTGGGAATTCAAGAGGGAATCCTACTAGGACTGTCTTCCTAGTCTATTCTGGAAGGATTCGTTCAATGTGAACAGTCTTGCCGGTGGTGAGGAATTTGGCAAAGTATAAATATTTGGCAGTGTCCATTGTCTTGGGGGTGAGTATAAAGTTTCCACTGAAGGTGAACTTGGTTTCCACTACTAGATTATGCTTTTCTTTCTCCAGGGCGAAGAGAGCACTGTACGCTGTCGGGAAGTCTGAGTTGGGCTTCAAGAGATACTTAATGTTGGCTAGGGCTTCTGGGTTGGGGTGAGGGCGACTTGTTTGTTTTCAGATATGTATTCGTCCTCCATTGATTCGAAGGTGATGTCCTAGTTCAGGGAGTTCAGAGAGTCTTCAGAGTTTAGGAGAGATTCCATGTTCACTGTAGCCTTTTTAACAGGGCCAGTTTCCTTGACAGATTGTTTTGAGAGTGGGATTTCCTCGGCGTTGGAGGTAGAGTTGGAGCCAGATGGCTCCTTTCGTTTGTCGTTCTTGGAGGATAAAGTGTTCTTGGATGTTAAGGCAGGTGGGGATTCATCTACATCTGGAGAATCCATCTTGTGATTAGAATTCTTGACAGAGAGAGCAGCAGCTTGGGGTTCATCAGGAACCGAAGAGGAGGTGAAGCCTGTTGGTTTCTTGCATTTAATTTTTGATTTGGTCATGATGAGATAAGAGGGCCTTCCTATTATTCTGGGTTAGTAACCTAAAACCTCTGACTCCTCTTGTAGGAGTGACAGCGTACCTGTTACTGGAATAACCTATACCTAACAGCAGAGAAAAACCTGTCTCGCTGGCTTAAGGCAGTCCTTATCTCTTGATAAGCCAAGAGGTTAAGGAGTGGAGAAAGCAACTTCAGGAGTGCAACCGTGTTTCCTGAAGACCACAGCTCTTGGGCAGCAGGGAAAACAGCAGAGGCAGCAGCAAGCAGCATTCACAACTGGAAGCAGCATTTGGTGGGGTAGCAGCAGGCAATGAGGCAGAGGACAGCCAGACTGAAGTAGAGAGCAGATGAGTATATGGAGAACCTCTTGATACTTCATGGGAGTCAAAGTACTCAACCACGTCGACCGGGTAGACGGAGTCTCCGGTGGGGCACCGTTTCGCCTAGTAACCCTTGGCTGGAGGTGCGACACGGCCTTAACACGACACTTTGTACCGATTTTTTACCAGGTTTCCCGAGAATTTCTTAAGGAATTCCGGATTTCCAAGTAGGCTTTACGGGATTTCCGACGTGAAATGAGCCTTGGGTATTACATCCTCAGTGAAGGAGCTATAAAAATGTCACATTAAAGGGTGGTGATCTCGAGAGCAAATTCTTGCTATAATCTTGGCAGAATGTCATCAGGAATAGGAGATTTGCCTGTTGCTATACTTTTCAAATGGTGATAAGCTTGCAATTGCTTGGAGAGGGCGCGAAGGTAAATAAACTGTCAGCTCTCATGTTTGTAGTGGTGCGAGTAATTTGATGTTAGGGAAGTGACAATTCTGTTAACAGCACTTTCTGATTAGGCGACAATTTCGCTGTAAAACTAGGGTCACGCTTATCTTCTTTGTCCTGGGATCCCTAGACAGCCTCGCCGAAGTCAGGTCAGCTGACCAATCAAAAGCTGTACCAAGGCAGACTTTGGCGAAGCAGTCTAGGGATCCCAGGACAGAGTGGGCTTGTGTGAACCTGGCTTCACTGTCATTTCTTTTGTCACCAATTATGTTCCTAGTGTGACTATACCATGATTTGTGGCTTGCTTTCGCTTCACCATTTTAAAAAATTATCTGTTTATGATGATTTTCCTTGACCGATCTTAATTCTTGACTTACCTTCCTTGCCAAGTATCTTGTTTTATCATTGTTTCTTGTTTTTTTTTTGTCTTGCCAGGATAAGGTCTTTGATCATGTTGGAACCCATGGTTTATTCTGATGGCGGGTGAATGTTCTTTTTAAGGGGAAGCAGTTGTTAACTTGATTCTAGACTGATTTATGTAGGGACGTAGAGAATGTCGGTCCAGTCATGCTATGTAATCCATGATCTGAACTCCTGAATTACTATCATTATTATTACCGTTATTATTATTGTGATTATCAGTTTTATCAGTATCATAATCATTCTTTTTATTATTATTACTACTATTTTTATTATTACTATTACTATTATATTATTTTCCATTATCACTCTTATCATTATTATTCCTATTATTCCTATTATTGTCATTGTTATTATTATTATCATTTTTAATGCTAAAAAATGAAGAAAACGGATAGTCATATTAATAATAATAGACATAGTTATGAAAATAAAACGTAACACTAATGTATAGAAATGGGAAGTTAGAGACAAGCGGATACGACTCTCTATATGTAATGTGATTAGCTAAATGTATTGCTCTGTAATTACTTAAGGTCTACTACTTTCTATAATGTTGCAGTGTGTGAATGGCATGTGTGTTCATGTCTGAATGTAACATGTTTCACTTATAAGCCCTGCATTCTACTATCCGGTCTTATAGCCATGGTCCCTGAGACATTCCATGGAAGCACCAACACCCTCAGTCCGTATGTTTTAAGAGTATATAATAATTGCCACATTCCATCATTTTATGCGTTTTGGTTGATATTCCGAGCATAGAGGGTCAATAGCAGAAAAAGACAAATCAACTAGAATCAAGGCAAATGGTACCTATTGAGGAAAGATAAAAGTTTCTATTTTTCTTCTGGTGATGCATTACTGGTAACAGTTTGCTTGTTATATGATCCATATTTTAAAAATTACTGGTAAGAAGTGATAGCATCTAATAGTGACAATACCTAAGAAAAAATCGAAATGAAGGTTTGAATTTTGTTGTAAACCCAGCATCAGATGTCTTCACGATAAATGGAGGTAGCAATGGTTCCTCTAGAAACAGTCCGTCGACAAGTCGAAGTTTTGTTAACAAGGCTGAGTATCGGGCACACGAAATTAACTCATGGGCCAATGATAGCTAAAAGCGAAGCATGTGGTGAGGTATGCCAAGAGCTATATACAGTCGCATAAATTAGTGGATAGATGTGCAGCATTCTCACACCAAAGTCTTATGTATTAGTCTCCCCAATATACACTGATAAAGCTATTGGTGAGGATTGTGATATAGATCTCATTAGTCCCCTCACCTTCCACAATCCCTTCCCCGTTGTTGTCGTGGGGAGGCTTAGGAAACGGAGACTGAGGCTCAATGTAGGGGATCACCCCGAACCTCAGCCCTCGCCTCAACTAATTTTGCATGGTCCTTTCGTTTCCCTCTCTCCTTTCCCTTCTCTTCTGTCCACATCCTAAAGTGTGAGAGCCATGCTGAGAGGATGAAAGGCTGGTTTTGTGTCAATCCTGAACGGCCTTCGTACTCCGTTTATTCTCTCTTTGCCTTTTTTACTAACATACTAACCTTCAGCGCTCTACAGCCTTTGACATCTAGTATAATTTGTCCCAATCGTTAACTCATTTTACCCTTTTTGCCACAATATTTTATCATAATGCTGTAAGACCTTCCCTTACTTGGGGGCTTTGTTTCCAGGCCTCACAATATCGCTGTATTGATTACCCCACTAATGTTCTTAGACGTTGACACGACTGAATTTTTTTCAGTATGTGGGTAAATAAATCTTATTACTCTTCAGAGGGAGACTAATATTTCAAACAAAAGTTAATTACACATAATATTTTTGTAATTATTATATACTCTTAAGACATAATATGTATGTTTTCATTGTAATAAACTATTTATTCCATTTAGTTTTATTTATCAGACATTAATGTATCATTTATTTATTTTGTATTTTTACTTATCAGACATTATCAAGTGATCGATTGATGGACGTTAAAAATATTTTAACATTCAAATCCTACGTTGATGACTTTACCTGTTTATTAAGCTTTCACCCCCCCCCCCCCTCGCACTCAAGCTGACTTTCGTGCTCCTGCAGGTTGGAAACCACTGCCTTAGCACATGTATTCATGTGCTAAGAGCTTTAAGATCCACACACGCATACTTTGTTGAAGAAAAATTCGGATTACAGGTGATACTTTTAATAATCCATGCTGATAATAATAAGGAAACGTTTCGATTGCTTTACAATAATCTGTCCATGCCGAAGTTGGATTCTGGATATTTGAGCTCAAGTTTTCGAACATTATTGATTTGTGGCTGAACTTCATAGCCGTACACATTTCACCGATATTCTTTTTGCCCAAGCGGAAGAAGGTTGTCAAGGAGTAGGGAAGTAGAAAATTCCTTAAGTAGGAATTGGTATGAAGATTTCATATGTGGCATATAAGCCAGTGATGACCCTGTAGTATTTTTTTTTTTTTTGCCTCATTGTTTTAGGTAGAAGAAGGGTGATGCCCTAGGCCAGCCATGCAGGTTTTTCAATATGCCATGGCTTGTTAGGGAATTACAGCAAATACTTGGTATCTTATTACGTTCAGGTGATTCTTATTTATGGGCTTGGCTTTTTGCAGGGCTTTTTTCTAATCTGGAGTAATAGCTACTCAGTAGCTACGCCGCTAATTCGTTCTGCTGGTTCTCGTACAGTATACGATCTGTTGCTTCGTTGTTTATCCTGATTTTCTTCTCTTCAATTTTCAAGGTCTTTATTTTTTTTCGTCTTATTATCATCATCATTATGATCATCTTTATTTTCATGCTCATTATTATTGCTGTTAATGTCATAATTACTGTCATTATAATCATTGTTGTTGTTATTGTTATTGTTTTTATTACTATTGGTAGTGATGGATTCTTTTGTATGTAGGTTTTATGAAACTTATTACAAGTGAGCTTTATTGAAAGGAACACCACACACGTAAATGTACAAAATAGTCGGCGTCAAGACAACAGAGGCAACCTGCAGTAGCCGCCTCAGCTATCTCTTTCTTTGGCTGAGGGGGTTATGCATGGAATGCCTGAGGGACCATGAATGTGAGACCGGATATTGGAATGCAGGGCTTACATGTTACATTCGGACATGAACATAGATTTATTATAGAATGTAGTAGACCTCAAGTAATTACAGAGCAATACATTCAGTTGATCACATTACATATCATACAGAGTTGTATCCACTTGTCTCTAACTTATCACATCTATACATTTGTGTTACTAGTTTTATTTTTATATCTATTTCTATTATCTTTACAATTATTATATATTTTACTATCCGTCTTCATTTTCTCTTTATTATTATTATTATTATTATTATTATTATTATAATTAGTAGTAGTAGTAGTAGTAGTAGTATCATTATTATTATTACTATTATTTACATTATTATTTATATTATTACTATTATTATTATTATTGTTATTATTATAAACAATGATGACGATAATAACAATGATAATAAAACAACAATAATATTAACAATAATGGTAATAATGATGAAAGTAGTAATAATAGATATTATTATTATTATGTTAGCTTGAAAATAATAAGGATAGTAGTAGCAATAACAATTGTATTAATAATTATGATAATAATCATAATGATAATAATAATAGTAATAATGATTTTTATGATAATGATAGCAATGATTTTATGATAATGATAATAATGATTTTTTATGATAATGATAATAATGATACTAATAATCACAATAATCATAATGGCAGTAACGATGATACGAATATTTATCCATCATCTTCATTATCATTAGTATAACCATTGTTACTATTGGCATTATTAGTGCTATTGCTCGTGTTTATATTTATCGCCGGTATTATTATAATTCTTATTATTACAGTTGATAGAACCATCGTGATTATCATAAGTATTTCAAAATATAGTAGTATCATTTTCATCCAACCGTTAATATTAATGCTAATATTGATATTAATAACGATGATGATGCTAACTATGATGATGAGGGGGGGGGGGGCTAATGATAATGATGATAATGATTATTATGATGATGGTGATGATGATGATGGTGATGATGATGATGATGATGATGATGATGATGAGGATGAGGATGAGGATGAGGATGATGATGATAATGATATTAATGATAATGATAACAAGAATGATAATAGCGATGATGATAAAGATGATAATAATAATGACAACGATAATGATAAAGATGATAACAATAATAATGACAACGAGAACGATAATTATAACAGTAAATAACGGTAATGATAACCATAACCATATGAATAATGATAATAACATTAACAATGATTATAGTGATAATTGTTATAATTAGACATCGATGATAATAGCAGTAACAGTGACAATTTAATGATAATAAGGAAAAAATATAATATCAAGAAAAATATTATTATTGTTACTATATTAGTATTTTTATATTATGATTATTGTTATTATTATTTTTTATTATCTTTAATATTAATATCTTTATTATTATTATCATCATCATTTTTATTATCACCATCATTACTGAGCTCTTGTTATTACTATTATCATTATTGTTATCATTGCTATTATTATTATCATTTTTCTTATTGCTGTTATTATTATTATCATAATGAGGATTATGATAATAATGATAACCAAAGGAAATCTAGAAAAGAAAATTTAACGCAATTGTGTGTATGTGTGTTAACAAAATCCGCATTTATTTCATCATAAAGCCGGATGAAGGCCTTGACCCAAGCTTTGAAACTGTTGTTGTGCCTAAGGAATTATTCACTGTATTATGATCTTTGGCATATGATAGTTACTTGATTATCTTCTTTCTTCGTCGCTGCATTTTTTTCTCTCTTACGTGCCCAGCAGAGAGATAAGAGCTGGAATCAATCCTTGCCTTTCTTTTGACATATCATTGAATACAAAAAGCTGGTATTCACGCTGTGATTTCAAATGAACAACCTGGCATAGTCTTCCCACATGCGTAACATCTTGTGAAATCAAACATGATTTGATTATTGATATTCTGCGAAATGTCAGTATGTTAAATCAAAGGAACACACCATCGAGTTGCTCTGTCGTTGCGCCTTTAACCTTTCCCTTCCTCGTCCCGCCGAGGCCGGGAGGGGGCTGCGGCCTTGGTAAACGTAATTGTCAGAAGTGATATTTGCTTTCACATGTGCAACCTGGAGTTGCGTCATTAGCCTTTTAGTCAAAAAAGACGAGAGAGAGGAAATTGTGTTGCGACAATTGTACGTTCCTTTACCGTGAGGGACAAGCACATCCAGGGCAGGTCTACTTGAATGCCAAGAACAGAATTTATGTATACGGAGAGTAAACACGGGAAATTAATGGACTACGCAATGAATTATGTTAAAATCACTTGAATTCTTCGCATGTAAGTTGCTTGGCACCTGTCAAACGCGTCCATTGGGCAAAATCATTAAACTCCGGTATTTTGCTAGGAGAAATTTATCAACAAGAGAATCACATTTGTGTGCGCCTATGACTTAGTAATATGTAGAAAGCGAAATTTGGTAACTGCAGTTGGAAAATGGACAAAGCATAAAGTGTGTTATTCAAACACACGTGCTTAAACTTTTAATACATATACTTTCCTTGTCGCCTTTTATATATTATATATATATATATATATATATATATATATA
>NW_020870310.1:0-2500 GCF_003789085.1 Penaeus vannamei
TAAAAATCAACGTCCAAAAAAGAGAGCGGGAAAAGGGAGCAGACCAGACAGACAGACAAACGGAAAGACGCCTCATGCACAAGTCGTAAATTCAGACAGAAAGGAGCAAGAGGGCACTTAAGAGATCAGAAACCACTGCCCATTGTTTCCCTTGCCCCCCCCCTCCTTCCCCTCCCCCTTCCCTCCTCCTCCTCCTCCTCCATCCCTCCTCTCCCCCCTCCTTCCCCTCCGACCTCCTCCTCCCCGCGATCGCCATCCGATGGGTACGTTACGGGAGGGTATGAAGACGGGTAAGCGGTGGGAGGGGGAAGGGAGAGGGCTCGAAGGGTACCAGGGGATCTGGCGAAGGGGGGAGGGGTAGGCAGTAGCGGTAATAAGCGGTATGGGCTGGAAGAGGCGGGGAGCAGCCTGAGTAAACACAAACAGGTGGAGCTCGCCGTCTCGCGCAGGAACATAATTACAGCCACCTGTCTCTCCAACCCCCCTTCTTCCTTTCTCTCTCTCTTCTCCTCCTCTCTCTCTCTCTCTCTCTCTCTCCTCCTCTCCTCTCCTCTCTCTCTCTCCTCTCTCTCTTCTCTCTCTCACTCTCACTCTCTTCTCACTCCTTCTCTCTCACTCCTATCTCTCTCTCTCTCTCTCTCTCTCTCTCTCTCTCTCTCTCTCTCTCTCTCTCTCTCTCTCTCTCTCTCTCTCTCTCTCTCTCTCTCTCTCTCTCTCTTCGCTCTCTCTCTCTCTCTCTCTCTCTCCTCTCTCTCTCTCTTCTCTCTCTTCTCTCTTTCTCTCTCTCTTCTCTCTCTTCTCTCTCTCTCTCTCTCTCTCTCTCTCTCTCTCTCTCTCTCTCTCTCTCTCTCTCTCTCTCTCTGCTCTCTCTCTCTCCTTCTCGCTCTCTCTCTCGCTCTCGCTCTCTCTCCTCTCCTCCCCTCGACCTTCCTTTCTACTTTAGGCTCGATACTTTTGGTATTTCAATAATAAAAAGATAGATAGATAGATAAGGGAGAGAGAGAGAGGACGAGACGAGAGAAGAAGAGAGAAGAGAGAAAGAGAGAGGAGAGACGAGAGAGACTGAGAGAGAGAGAGAGAGAGAGGAGAGAAGAGAGAGATAGGACAGAGAAGACAGACAGACAGACAGACAGACAGCGACAGACAAAACAGGACAGACAGACAGAAAGAAACTCTGCTTTAGCCGCCCACAAACCGCCCCCCGTTCTGTGAAATCCCCTTCACTAAACTCATGGACGTTGTGGTGGGCACGTACTTTATCGGTTGTATTATGGCGTATTACCATTTTTTTTTTCAAAGGTGGGAATCTACGGCAGAGATAAATCGTTGCGTGATGATAAAGGTAAATCAGATTTCAAATGACATTTTTCAAGGGATAGGCTCATGGGCAGACGGTTTTTTTTAAAAGTATAATTGTTTTGTTTTTTTCCTTTGGTTATTGCCTTTTTTGTTTTGTTGATTATATATGTTGTTATTATTATTATATTATTGATTTATTGTTATCATTTTTATTATTGTTTTGTTATTATTATTTTGTTGTTGTATCTTTATTATATTATTATTATTATTATATTATTTATTATATTATTATTTATTATTATTGTTAATTATTATTATTATTATTATTATTATTATTATTATTATTATTATTATTTATTATTATATATTATGTAATTTATTATTTTGTTATTATTATTATGATTGTTATTGTTATATTCATTATTGATTAATAACATCATTGTTATTGTTGTTACTATTATTATTCTCTTTTAGTATTATTGTTATTATCACTACTATTTATACCACCATCAATACTGATTATGACGATATCGGGAAATACAAACACAAGTGAATATAGTTTCGGCCTGATTTTTCATTTTCTTGGGGCTATTTATTTGCTTTCCCCACGCCAAAGCCCTCGCCGTAGCGAGGCCCTATGCCATCACACACGCAAAACACGTATACGCATACACACACACGAGCACGCGACCACGCGCAACGCACCCACACACTGCACACACACGCACGCACACGCACGCACGCACGCACGCAGCACCACGCCACACGCACACGCACACGCACACGCACACGCACACAGCCAACAACGGCAAACACGCACACCAACTACACACACTACCACACCACACACCACACCAACAACACACAAACACACACACCACCACACCACACACACACACACACCACACACACACACCACACACACACACACAACACCATACCACATACCATCACACACCCGGTCTCCACCCCATAAACCGAGCGCCACGATTTATGCGATTGCTGCGGAAGGGGGAGGGGTTGTCGGTCTCGAGTATAAGATTATTTTTTGTTCTTTCACCCCTTCTCTCCCTTCCTCTTTCTTCCCTGCGTTTCGTTTCTTCTCATTTTGTTTTCGTTTCTTCCTCTTCCCTCCTTCACTCGCCTCACACTCCGTCGACCTTTTCTTGCTTCTTTTCCTTCTTCTCCGTTCCATATTTTT
>NW_020870310.1:5000-12500 GCF_003789085.1 Penaeus vannamei
ATTTTATTTTCATATTCTCCTTCCAGTCCGTGCTTGGCATAGGATATCAAGATTATTATGTTTTTTTTCCATTTTGATTTCTATTCATTAGTTTTTAATTTTCTTTCGTCTTTTCAAAATGTGCTGATTCATGTGTACTCATTTTTTTATATTGGGAAACTGGATGCTTAATTCCTCTCGGTACATGAAGTCTTATTCACAGTATCGAAATTTGCATTTTATTGATGAGGAGGAGGAATCTAATGAGGTTTGGGAAATGAGCTTTGAAAAGAATGTTTTGCAATATTTCGCCAATGGAGTTTCAAAGGAATTTCGGTCCTCTTTCGGTCTTTCTCTTTGTCTTTCTCTTTCTCTCTTCTCTTTCTTTCTGTTTCTCTTATCTCTCTTTATCCCTCTCTCTCTCCTCTCTCTCTCTCTCTCTCTCTCTCTCTCTCTCTCCTCTCTTTCTCTCCTCTCTCCTCCCTCTCTCTCTTCTCGCCTTTCTCTCTTTCTTTCTTCTCTCTCATCTCTCCTCTACTCGTCTCTCACTTCTCTCTCATCTCTCTCTTCTTCTCTCTCTCTCTCGCTCTCTCTCTCTCTCCGTAGCTCTCTTCTTCTCTCTGTTTCTCTCGTCTTCTCCCCCCCCTCGTCTCCTCTCTCACATAGAGAACAAACTATCGAAAGATCCCCTCCCCCCTCTTCTCCCCTCCTCCCAGCCACCCACTCAAATAACATTTTCTTGTCGCGGGCGGAAAGATTTCCTGGCGTCGCTCTGTCTGCCCGCTGGACGTCCTTCGGGATCTGAAGTCGAAAGGCCTACCTTTTGTGTGTGTGGATGTGGATTGTGGTGTGGATTTTGAATGTGTGTGGATGTTGGTAAGGTTGTGGGTGTGGATGTGGTTGTGGATTTGTGGATGTGGTTGTGGGTGGTTGTGTGAATGTGTGTGTAGATGTGGGTATGGTTGTGGTTGTGTGTGTAGATTGTGGGTATGGTTGTGGTGTGTCTGGATGTGTGGATGTGGTTTTGGATTTGTGTTTTGTGGTTATGTGTGGATGTGGGTGGGTTTTTGGATGTGCGTGTGATTGTGGTTGTGTGGATGTGGGTGTGTGGGATTGTGGTCTTGTAGATGTGTGTTTGTGCGTGTGCGGTTGTTTGGTTGTGTAGATGTAAAACTGAGCTAGTTTTTAGACGTTTGGTTTTTATTTATTTGTTTATTGAATTGTTTAGGGGAGAGAGGGAAAGAGAGAGAAGAGGAGAGAGAGACAGAGGGAAGAGGAAGAATTGAGGGAAAGAAAGAAAGAAAAGTTGAAAATAGAGACAAAGTAAGAGAGAGAGAGATAGAGAGACAGGACAGAAGAAGACAGACAGTCAAGAAAGAAATTAGAGAAGACAGAAAGTAGAGGAAGCAAAAATGAGAAAAATCGAGAGGGGAGAGACTGAAAAAAAAATATGAGGACTGAGGGGAGAGAAAGGGAAGAACCAAGCATGAAAAAAATACAAGAAAGAAGAGAGATAACACTAGAAAGAAAGGACAGACAGAGGAAAGAAAGGGGAAACACTGTTCCTCCCTCTCAGTCATCAGCGCGGGAATGAAAAGGTGAGTGGGGAGAGGGGGGAGGGGAGGGAGTCATATGAAGCACTAGGCGGCTCTGTCTCTTTCGGTTGTTCTGTGTTCTGTGTCGTTTTTTTCTTCTCATCTAACTTTTCTCTCCCTGTCTCTCTCTCTCTCTCTCTCTCTCTCTCTCTCTCTCTCTCTCTCTCTCTCTCTCTCTCTCTCCTCTCTCTCTCTCTCTCTCTCTCTCTCTCTCTCCTCTCTCCTCTCTCTCTCTCTCTCTCTGCTCTCTCTCTCTCTCTCTCTCTCTCTCTCTCTCTCTCTCCTCTCTCTCTCTCTCTCTCTCTCTCTCTCTCTCTCTCTCTCTCTCTCTCTCTCTCTCTCTCTCTCTCTGTTCCCTGTGTGTGCGTGTGTGCGTTCGTGCGTGCTTCCCTGCGTGTGTATAGGAAAACGGGGACATTTAATAAAGTGAAAAGAAATTGAAGGATATTTCAATATAGGGCGAAGGGAGAGGGAGAGAGAGAGGTATGGAAACGCCAGTGAATGTGTGATGATCCAGGGATTAAAGTTACGGGTGATGAGGGTGTGAGGGAAGGAGTGATGGTACGATTTAAAAAAAACTAATAAAATGAAATCAGAACGAAAATTGGGTGGTCTGTGATTCGGAGAATAGATTCTGAATAACCTATGGGATGAAAAAATAAGAATAAGAATTTCAATAATCAAATCCTCAGATTAACAATGCAAAATGATCTCTTAGAGGATAAATAGAGACGGATAATCCGTACGAACGAGGGAGCGAAGGGCAGCAAATAAACAAGGGAGAAAGAATCGGAATAATGATGAGAGGGAAAGTTAGAATGACGGCCGTGGCATTCAGCGAATCTCCGCGATACAGCGTGGTCGGCTGAACGATTGCAACGCGTCGTAGGTTTATGCAAATTGCAAGATAAAGTTTGAATGCGATTCCTCGGCGCCGCAACAGACGGCGCGGTATTTCGGGAAGAATGAGGAGCCTTCGATTCACGATTTTTTTTTATGTATTTGTTGCTGTGGTTTGTTTTTGTTTGTCGGTTCACTTCTTCGGTTTTTTTTATTTGTACGTTTGTTTCTCTGTTTATATTTTTGAGGTTCGTTTATAGAAAGGTATGGAAGTGTAAGGATGAGGAGAACATGATATATAAAGGAAATGCAAAAGTATAGAAAAAATACAAGACTCACAAGTCTTCTTCGTAAAGAAAATGGAGCAGAGAACAGTATATGCGACTGAAATGAGGCACTCCGATATTCCCCACCAATCCAAAGGGAAACAAAGAAAATAGGCAAACACAGCTAGGCCTCAGAAAGACGTCACTCGTAAAATAATCGTAAAATAAGAGAAGAAAAAATCCCAATGCAACCACAGATAAGTAAAAAGAAATGCAAATAGGCCTACGAGGAGAAAGATTGCAAATCCATCACATGAAGGATATCGGCTCTCACGGGTGCCATAAACAAAGGGTGCCACGCAGTGCCAGCCCGCAGAGGAGGCGCGTGGCATCTTCTACCAGGGGAGAGGCGGAGAGGAGGGAGGAGGCGGAAGGGAGAGGGGGAGGAGGAGGAGGTGGAGAGGAGGATACGGAAGGAGAAGAGGAGGAGCGGAGAGGGGGAGGGAGGGAGGAAGGAGAGGAGGAGGAGGAGGGAGGAGGAGGGGGAGGGGAGGGGAGGGAGGAGGAGGCGGAGGGAGAGAGGGAGGGAGGGAGGAGCGGAAGAAGGTGCAGGAGGGAGAGAAAATGCGGGGGGGGGGGGAGAAATGATTATTTGGTGGAAAGAAAGAGGGAGAGGTAAGGAGATAAAAAAGAGATGATAGAGGAGGTAAATGAGAGACAGACAGACAGACAGACAGACAGCAGACAGACAGACAGACGAAACAAAGGTAAAGAGATCCAGATGTCTAGGGGGAAGCAAATCCACAGAGTAAACACCAATCTTGTATTACATTATTATTGTGGTTATCGTTATTCTAGTTTATTGCTGGATCCATCTTTATAATTATATCGTTATGAACTTAGTGATATTTCTTTGATCTTATCTGAATAACCTCAGTTTTATGTGCACTGAAAGCCTGACGGAGAAAGTTAAGTTTAATAAGCGAATGCAACAGAAAACGGAGAAAATGAGTGTTTTAGGGGTAATGCTGGAAAAATGGAGGGGAGACTAAGTCATTAATTATAGCGTCGATAATTGTGCGTCGCTTCAGAGTGACAGAGTAAAATTGGCATGCAGAAATGATTCACGTCAGCGAGGTATTGATCATGCACCATGTAATAATTGATGCGGTCAGTACTTGTGGAAAGAATGGTGTTATTTTCACCGAGGCAACGAAATGTCAAATCATCTGGTATGTACGGTATTTATCAATTAAAAGAATTTGCAGTTATAAAAGTTACAGTAAATCCATGAATTTTGGAGCAAAACTCGTCTTCAAAGCAATGCCACAAGACCGGAAACCCTCTTGCGTGTGAGTTTCTGCTGCCACGATACGATCAGCTGATCTGGCGGCGGCCTTTGTGTTTACGCGACCCGGAGTTAACAAAAAGAAAACCCCTGTAAAAGCGGGTTACAGCATGGTTATTTTTCCTTTTCTGGTTGGTTTTCAATCATGAACTCGTACCGGAATGCTCAAATATCATATTTTCATCACTGTTTCCCGTGGAGTAGACACTAGATTTCCGAGGAAAGAGGAGAGAAGCGAGGGTAAAGGAATAAACAGCTGAGTCACTGCTTCCATATCGACCCATCCAGCGCGCTCAGTCAGGACCGCGAACTTCACTCCGCGAAGGAAGTCACTGCTGGCAGGCAAGCAAGTAGGCCAGCAAGCAGTGCCAGAGGCCTTCTCCGGGCCGTGCTTTCGTGTGTCCCGGTGACTCCAGTGTCGAAGGGACGGTGCTGCCACCCCTCGAGCAGGAGGGGCGCCCGAAGAATGCCCTGGGCATGCCTAGAGGGCGCGCCAAGAGGCCCAAGCGAGAGTCTCCGAGAAGGAAAAGTGAGTGACGAAGAGGAGGGGGGAGGGGACGTGGCGACGTGATGGTTATAGTGATGGGGATGGCGATGACGATAGTGGTTTGGGCAGCGAGGGCGTGAGAGTGAGGGGAAGGTGACTGTGACTTTTCAGTAATGGTGATGGTCGTGGTGTATACAATGAGGCTATGAGAGGGAAGGAACGATGATAGTGACTGTCTTTGGGGATGGTGATGACGGTGGTGTGTTTCTGTATCGAAAACATGAAGGAGGGGGACCAGTTACAGTGATGACTGGTTATGGTGATGGTCGTCGTGTGTACAGTGAGGTCGTGAGAGAGAGGTAATGGTGAAGATGACTTATCTTATGGCGGCAGGAATACAGTGAAGGGTGGGAGGGAGAGACTAAAGAGTAAAGTTTAATCACGAATTTAATGTGAGGAAAGCAGAGTTTAATCACGAATTTAATGTTCATATAGTGGTGATCGTGACTTCATAGTCGATTCAGTGCTGGGAGCATGAATATAATGACTAGACGAAGTGTTGTTAGAGGAAGCTGCCTTATGTCAGTCTTCAGTGACGGAAATTACAGTTGTGATCGAGAGAGCGAGAGATGGGAGGAAGGGGGAAGGGAGAAAGAGAGGGAGGGAAGGAAGGGAGGGAGGGATGTAATATCAAGGAATAAGGGAGGGAGGGAAGTAGGAGAAAGGAAAGAGGGAAGGAAGGAAGGAAAGGAGGGAAGGAGGAAAATGAGTGAAACGGTGATTTAATTCAAGGGCGAGGTAGAGGTTTCCACTTGCAACGTGGCTTGGCTAGTTAACCCGAAAAGACGGTTCCTGGGAGATGAAGATTTTCTTTCATTATTCTACTGTTTATTAGTAATTCGTTAGCTGGTCGACGGAAGGGAGGAAAGCTGTTCAAACGAGATGTTCATTAGACAAGTTTTAAGTCAATTAACAAGAGAAAAGAGGGGGAAATGTTATTATTTTCATTTCTTCATCGCGAGACAGAGGAAGACGTGAACTATACGGATTTATGAAGGGTTAATTGCGACAAAAGACAGATACTTGAAGTGCTACCCCCTCGCCCCCTCCCCCTCTCGTCTCCCCCCCTCCCCATCGCAGCATATGATCTGTCGGTCGTAAGGTCGAAAACAGGTGTGTATTTCAAAGCAGAAAAAGTCTTCTAGTGATTTTATTGTGACCCTTTATGATGATCTTGTCTCCCTAGTCTGACTGCATCACACTGAAGTTAGCTGTGTTAGTTGCACTCCCTGCCATTGTACTGTTGTATTTTTAGGGCGTAGTTCATTGTATTTTGTGATATTTTTTTTCTAGTTCTTTTAAAACGCTGTAGTAGTGTGTTGTGTGTGTGTGTGTGTGTGTGTGTGTGTGTGTGTGTGTGGTGTGTTGTGTGTGTTGTGTGTGTGTGTGTGTGTGTGTGTGTGTGTGTGTGTGTGTGTGTGTGTGTTGTGTGTGTGTGTGTTTGCGTTGTGTGTGGATATATGTGTTGTACGCATGTGCATTTGTGTTTGTTTATCTATTTTTTGTGCATATGTATGTTTGTGTAGCATAAGCCCTAGAATCTTTTTGCATTCTTCTAAACGTATCAAGAGGTAAATCCCTTTAAATTCCATACTTTAAAGAGCACTGTAGTATAAGCCTATTTCATGGCATCCCTTTATTATTATTATTATTATTATTATTATTATTATTATTATTATTATTATTATTATTATTAATATCATTATTATTAGTATTGTTATCATTATTTTTTTATCATTACTATCATTATTACTGCTATTATTATTATTGTTCTTATCATTAATAATAATGAAAATAATAATGATAATAGTAATAGTAATAATAATGATGATGATAATAATGATAATAAATCTGCAGTATATATATCGATTTATTTGAGCTTGAACAAGTGTCACTTCTTATAGTAGCTAGAATAGTGTAAATTGCTCTGTGCCTTGTTCATTCATGTTCAGAAATGTTGTTGTTGACAATGATGTGAAAATGAATGAAGGTGAGTAATGTAGCGAAGGGTTTTTAAGAGTAAAAAAATAGAGGAGAAGACTGGAGGAAGAGGAGGAGGAAGAAGAAGGAAGGAAGGAAACGAGGAAGAAGAAGAAGGTGGAGAAGCAAGCGAAGGAGAAGGAAATGGAAGCGGAAAAGTAGGAGTAGGAAGAAAGGAAGGAAGAGAAAAAAAGGAGTTGGTGAAATGTGAAATTAAAAAGGAAGAAGAAAGGAACGAAGCTTAAAGAAGAAAAAGGAAGGAAATAAGGAAACCTGCATTAAAAAGAAAGAGGAGAAGGAGAAAAGGTTGTTGGGGGAAATAGGAAAGGGCAAGATAATGAAGAAATCGATACTGGAAAAGTAGGAATAAAAGGAAGAGGATGAAAGAGAAAATGAGAAAAGAGTATGGAATAGAAAGAGAAAGAAAGATTTAGAAGGAGGAGAATAGCTCAGGCGGGAGAAGGACAATGAGAGAATGTAAGGGAGATAGATAGAAAAGGAGAAAGCTAATAGAGAAGAAGGGGAAAGAGAAATAGAGAAGAAAGTGAGGTGGAGAAGAATAAAGGAGACAAAGAAATTGAAAAGACCACGAAAAAGAAATTGGGTGAGTAGAACATATAGAAAAAGACGAAAGAGGAATTAAGAAGACGAAAAAAACATCAAAAAGAAAATGGAAAATGAAGAGGACGAAGGCCCCGCGGGATGCGCCACCGGGATATCGTCCTCGACCTGTTCGATATCGACCTCGTAGCCGGCGAGGTCACAGGGAATGACAGCAATTGACCCTGACCTTCGTGAATGTAACCTTGTTTAGGTCATAGGGAACGAGGAGCAACTGACTCTGACCCTTACGAACCAAGGCCAAAGGGAGCGAGCAACGCTGACCCTGACCCTTGTGAGTGTGACCTTGGTTGAGAGATCACAGGCAACGAAAGACCTTTGACC
>NW_020870310.1:20000-25000 GCF_003789085.1 Penaeus vannamei
TTGCTCGCCCTTTCGCTCTGGCTTGGTTTCTCTCGCTCGCTCGCTTCTTGGGAGAGAAGTTTGTGTGTGTGTGTGTGTGTGTGTGTTGTGTGTGTGTGTGTGTGTGTGTGTGTGGTGTGTGTGTGTGTGTGTGTGTGTGTGTGTGTGTAAACGTGTATGTATATGCATATGTATACGTATATGTATTGTATACGTATATGTGTATGTGCATATTTATAATATATATATATATATATATTATATATATATATATATATATATTATATATATACATACTACACACGTGTATGTATGTATATGTATATGTATACACACGTACACACAAAACGAGTACATACATATCTATATATTTTATATATGTATTTATATCATACTATATATTTATATGTTATTGAGTGAGAGAGTGAGTGAGTGAGTGAGTGAGTGAGTGAGTGAGTGAGTGAGTGAGTGAGTGAGTGAGTGAGGAGTGAGAGAGTGAGAGAGTGAGAGAGTGAGAGAGAGAGAGAGAGAGAGAGAGAGAGAGAGAGAGAGAGAGAGAGAGAGAGAGAGAGAGAGAGAGAGAGAGAGAGAGAGAGGAAAAAAGAGAAAATAGACACCTAAGAGAGAGATTAGACCCATATCTAAATTGAATGACTACAAGTCACGATAAAGCGCTACATTTTTAGAATATGTCTTCCTACATTTCGCCTTATCATTCGCCATTAACCCCCCTGCCCGTCCTCCCATCCGACTCCCCCTCCCCCGCCCCTTCCTCTCCCATCACCCCCGCCCCTTCCTCCCCACCCCCTCCTACCGAAAGCATCTCCATAAAGTCCGAAGCGAGAGGAAACTTTCACCTTCTTCCCTTCCTTTCTTCCCATCTTCGTCATCCGGGAGCGTGAAGAACGGTCCTGTAATGAACGGAAGAACAAAGAACAGCCCTCGTGCACTGCTGTTAGCGGGGGGAGGGGGAGGGGGAGGTGGCACTTGAGGGGTTGGAGGGGGGAGGGGGGAGGGCGTCAAGGTGTTATCAGCGGGACAGAAATAACTTTCGAGGGAGGCGAAGGGTGGTGGGGGAGGGGGGGAGGGGCGAGATGGAGGGAGCTTTCCCACTTTGCTTTGTTTATTTGTATTTCTCGTTTTTTTAATTGTTTTCGTTTTATGTTCTGTTATTATTTTCTTTTCTCTTTCTCTTCGCGTCTCTTTTTTCCGTTTGTTTTCTTGTGTTCTGTGTCTCATCTTTTCTATTATCAGCGCCCGTCCCCTTCCTTCTCTCACTTTTCTTTTCTCTTTCTGTTCACCACTCTCCTGTTCTCTCCCGTCCCTCTCTGCTGTATTCATTGAAACGAAATGGTGCACTTTAGTCTAATTACTATAGAATGGCGCTATGATGTACACCTGTAATTTAATTACTTATCTCTCTTTTTGCAGGTACGTGAGTGTAGGCTCGAGGCGTGAGTCCAACCCGTAAAAAGTAGGTTTGGTAGTGTACTTAAGTAAATAGGTAAATAAAAAAATTGTTTTCTTGCCATTTGTAACAATGGATATTCTTTGGTGTGATATGCTGTCTGTTTATTTTGCTTTTAAATTAACCCCCCCCCCCCTGTGTGCAAGGAATGGCCGGGGTGACCATCCACTGGCAGCGCGCGGGATTTGAACGCGGGTCTGCAAGATTGCGAGACGAGAGCGCTAATGTTTTATAAATCGTGGTTGGGATTGGAGGAATAGATCCAGGAAGTGGGTGTAATTGTGTGTCTCTATTTTAGGCGTGTGTGTGTGTGTGTGGGAGGGGGAGGTAAAGGAAGAGAGGTAGAGAGAAGTAAAGGGGAGAGGAGAGAGAGAAGTAGAGGGAGAGGGAGAGAGAGAGAGAAGTAGAGGAGAGGAGAGAGATAGAGAAGTAGAGAGAGAGAGAAGTAGAAGTAGAGTAGAGTAGACTGAGGAGGAAGGAAGGAAGGAAGGAAGAAAGAAAGAAAGAAAGAAAGAAGAAAGAAAGAAAAGAAAGGAGAGAGACAGAAAAGAGAGAGAGAGAGAGAGACAGAGAGAGAGAGAGAGAGAGAGACAGACAGAGAGGAGAGGAAAGGAGATGCGTCGCAAATGTGTTGTAGATATTTAGTGTGAAGTGCATTTTTTATCAGGTCATTTGCCCGCATTTTCTAGGCTGTCGATGTTCGATGTATTTTGTATGAATCGGTTATCAATAGCGCCTACGATGCGAACTCCACCCCACTCCCCCTCCTCCACCCACCCCACCCCCACCCCACCAACCCCACCTCACCCAATTCCCACTCCCTCTCTTCCTTTCTCTTCTTCTTCCAACCTCCTACCTCCACCCTCCCTTCTTCCTTCTCCTTCTCTCTTCACTCTTCTTCATCCATCTCCCTTTTCTCTTCTCTTCTCTCCTTCCCTTTCCTTTCCCTTCTCCTTTGTCTTCCCTTCCCTATCCATTCGCTTTCCCTTTGTTTTCCCCATCCCCCTTCTTCCCACGCTCCCTTTCCACTTTCTCCCTTCTCCCTCCCATGCCCTCCTTCCTTCACTTTCCTCTTTTCTCTCCATCCTTCCTTCTGCCCTCCCTCTCTGTTTCTCTTTTATCCTCGTTCTCTTCTTCCTCCCTCCTCTTCGGTCTTCTTCCCTTCTTCCTTCTCTTTTCCCCCCTCCCTCTCTTCTTCCTCCATCCTCCTTATCTCTCTATTCCCTAACCTCTCCCCCCCCCCCCCCCTCCCTCCTCCCTCAGATCTTAATCACATATTCGGATGGCTTTAGAATTCGATGACAAAAAAGAAAGAAAGAAAAAAACACTGTCTTTTGATCCCCAGTCAGCTGTTCATGATGGAGCGTCCGTATTTTTCGAACTGTATTTTTACCTCCTTGATTCTGTGTCATTTTTATGATTTCCATTTTGTTGTTACTTTTGTTATTAATTTTTATTGTTATTGTTATTATATTTGTTTGTTGTTGTTATTATTATTGTTATTATTATTATTATTTTTTTTTTTTTATTATTATTATTATTACTATCATTGTTGTTATCATTACCATTATTAGTATTATTGCACTATGTTTTCACCTTGATTTTGTGTTAGTATTGTTTTTTTTATTATGGTGTAACTTATTGTTATTATTATTATTGTTGTTGTTGTTGTCGTTATCTTCATTGTTATTGCTGTTACCGTTATCGTTATTATTATGATTATTATTAGTTGTAGTAGTAATACTGTTAACATTGGTGGTGGTGGTGTTATTGTTCTTCTTTTCTTTGCTGTTATCCTCTCCAACGCTATGTTCCTCGTAGGCCTATGCAAGATGACCGATTCCCGCAATTCCATATTCATATTCCCGCAATTCCATTTTCTATATATTTTTTCTTTATTACTTCTTACGTCATCGGCGGAGAGTATCGAATCGGTTCCCTTTCCCGGAGATGTCGGGAAGAGAGAGAGAGGGAGATGAGCGGGGTGATCTGGGAAGAGAGACGGGCAGACAAGTAGACAGTTATGAGATAATGATGATAATGATAATGGTGAGAGAAGAGAGAGACAGAAGATAGACAGTTATGATGAGATGAATGAGATGAAGAGAGAGAGAGGAGAGAGAGAGAGAGAGAGAGAGAGAGAGAGAGAGAGAGAGAGAGAGAGAGAGAGAGAGAGAGAGAGAGAGAGAGAGAGAGAGAGAGAGAGAGAGAGAGAGAGAGAGAGAGAGAGAGAGAGAGAGAGAGAGAGAGAGAGGAAAGAGGTCATTTGAAGATGTATGGTATTATCTTTTCTTTTTTCAGTACTCGGAATTCATCTTTTCTTTCTCAATCCTTCTAATGCTTTGATTGTTATTATCAGGAGTAGCATCCTCTTCCTCTTACTTGTTATTTTCCTTCTTTTCTGTTTTCCTCTTCTTCTGCTCCTTTGATCGCCTTCTCTTCCTCATTTCTTCATCTCCTCCTCCTTCCTCTTTCTTCATATGATAATTTTTTAATTCTTGTTGTTGTTATTATTATTATTCGTCTTCTTGTTTTGTTCTTGTTTTCTTTTTCTTCGCATTCTTCTTCTCATGATTCTTATTATTTTCATTAATTTTTCTTTTTCATCTCATTCTCATTCCCCTTCTCTTTTTCTTTCGTCTTCCTTCTCCTCCTCTTATTATTATTGTTGCTGTTGTTATTATTATTATTATTATTATTATTATTATTATTATTATTATTATTATTATTATTATTATTATTATTATTATTATTATTATTATTATTATTATTGCCATTCTTCTCTTTTTCTTTCGTCTTCGTTCTCCTCCTCTTCTTCTTCCTCTCATTCTCATTCTTCTTCTTCTCCTGTCCTCCTTTTCGTCTTTAACCCCTGGTGACCCGCGACCTTTGACCCTCTCGCTCGACCGGCTGGATAGCAGTCCGATTCTTCTCGAAGCTTCTAGAACTTTAGGAGAAATAAGGGGGTAGATTTATTTATTATTCATTCCATTTGTTTATCTGTTTATTTGTTTGTTTGTTTGGGTGGTTATTGTTTTTTATTTATATATTTGTTTGTTTGAGTGATTATTTTTTAGTTTGTTGTTTGTTTATTTAGGTGATTATTGTTTAGTTTGTTTTTTTGGGGTGATTATTTTTTTTTTTTTTGTTTGAGTGAATATTGTTTAGTTTGTTTATTTGTCTATTTGGGTGATTATTGTTTAGTTTGTTTATTTGGTTAATTATTTAGTTCTTTATTTGTTTATATGGGTGATTATTGTTTTGCTTGTTTGTTTGGGTGTTTATTGCTTTAGTTTATTTATTTGTTTGTTGGTTGTTTTGGGTGATTTGGTAGTTTATTTATTCATTTGTTTGTTTGTTTGGGTGGTTATTGTTTAGTTGTTTTGTGTGGTGGTTCACGTTGTTTGGAAAATTGTTTGCTTGTTTTTTGGTTGTTGTTTGTGTGATTATTTTTGAGTGAAGAATGTGCGGATTAATTTGTTTATTTTGGCAAGAATATTCTGTTAACTAGATTTCGTCATCGTTAGTGTTTTAGTGTAAAGATTCGTCCAAA
>NW_020870310.1:30000-47500 GCF_003789085.1 Penaeus vannamei
AATATATATATTTTTTTTTTTTTTTTTTTTTTTTTTTTTTTTTTTTTTTTTTTGCTTGCTTTCCCCTCGTGTCCATTCTCTCTCCTTGTTTCGTAGTACTTTTGTTTCCCGCCTCTCACCCTTCGTTTCCCTCCACTTACTCTTTTCAATCCCCCTCCTCCTCCTCCTTCTACCAGCTATTCCTTTTCCTTTCTATTTTTCTTTCTCTTCCTTCCCTCTTCCTGTCTCTCCCCTTACCTAACTCTTCCCCCTACGTTTCCTCCGCCTTCCCTTCTATCTTCCCCAGCTTTCCCCTCTTCCTTTCATTATCAGTTCTCCCCTATCTCCTCCCCCTCTTCCTTCCATTCCTCTTTTATCAAGTCCCCGCCACGACGGAAGAGGAAGGGAGGAGGAACGTAACAAAAAGCTGAAAAGGGAGAGAGAGAGAGAGAGAGAGAGAGAGAGAGAGAGAGAGAGAGAGAGAGAGAGAGAGAGAGAGAGAGAGAGAGAGAGAGAGAGAGGAGAGAGAGAGAGAGAGAGGGGGGGGGAGAAAAAGAGGGTGGAAGTAATATTGGAGCAAGAGAGCGAGAGCGAGAGGCGTTGGGTGGGGAAGCTGTCAGGACCCTTACTGACTTTCACTCGATTCCGGTATTTTGATGTTTTTGTTTGAATTATTACTTTGTTTTCCCTTTTTTGGTCGTGCATGTCATTGTTCTTTAATTGATTATTAATTAATGAATTGATT
Organism: Penaeus vannamei; assembly: GCF_003789085.1. Lineage (NCBI taxonomy): Eukaryota > Metazoa > Arthropoda > Malacostraca > Decapoda > Penaeidae > Penaeus > Penaeus vannamei. Next base: position 30,725 of record NW_020870310.1, read on the forward strand.
AGTTTATTTATTTAATTACTTATTTACTTATTAAGCGGGTAAGTAAATGTAAGTAAATGGATAGCAGCTGTCAAGGGGCAAAAGACGGAAGAGAAGGAAGAAAGAGGGAATAAGAATAAGAAAAAATAAAATCACAGAGAAAAATTAAAATAAAAGAGAGGGCAGAGAAAATAGAATAAAAGGAAAAAGAAAATCAGGTGAAGAATAAGTGAGAAAGACAACAGGAATCGAGAAAAAAAAGGAATTGGAATAGAGAAAAACAGCTGAAAATACCGGGCTCGTGAAATATATGAAGAAGTGTATATAACGAAGACGTTTGAATCGTAGAGGAGGAGGAGGGGAGGTGTTAAAGAAAGAGACGAAGACAAAAAGCAAACAGACAAACAAACAGACGTCCAGGAAAGGGTAGGGGGTGAAGAGTCTGAAACAAACAAACAAACAAACAGAAAATAAAGAAAGAAAATGGGTAGATATTTAGTCAAATGATGATAATAATAATGATAATAATAATAATAATAATGATAATAATAATGATAATAATAATAATAATAATAACATGCAAGCACAGAAGATAAAAAAAAACTCATTCGCAAACAGACAAACAAACAGCAAACAAACCAAGGAAAATGCAAGAACCGACACACACAAAAGAAAAAGAACCAAAAAGCAAACAAGCGCCAATAAACGGGAAGTAACAAGCAAAGTCCGCGATCCTTTGAGGCTGGCTGAGGACCTTTAACGGGCGGGCGGCGGGGACGTCCGTGGCTGATGGATCGGGGGCGGCGGCGGTGGGCGAGGGGCGGGTGGGCGGTGGGCGAAGGGGCGGGTGGGCGGTGGGCGAAGGGGCGGGGTGGGGTGGGATTTGTGTGTGTGTATGTGTTTTTTTTTTTTTATCATGTGCGTTTTTTTTCGTATATTTGGTTTTAGTGTGATTTTTATATCATGTGCATTTTTTTCGTGTTTGTTTGTTTTTTGATCAAGCGCGTTTTTTGTGTGTTTGTTTGTATTTTATTATATGCGTTTTTTCGTTTTTTTTATCATGTGCGTTTTTCGTTTTTTTTTTATCATGTGCGTTTTTTCGTTTGCTTGTTTTTTTTATCATGTGCGTTTTTTAATGTAACTTTTCGTTTTTTTATCATGTGCGGTTTTTATTTTGTTTTTATTGTTTTTTTCTGTGATTGTTTGTGAGATCTTTGTTTTATTAAATGCGCAAACGGTTAGGTTGTTTTGCTATGTTTTTTTCTCCTTCAATTGTATTCCTTTTATTTTTGTTTTGAATGCTTGTAAAGTTTTCGGTGAAATATATATTTTTTTCGTTTATTTATGGAATGGGAAAAAATTGTGTGATTTTTTCTTCCTCTTCTTCCTTTTCTCGCGTTCTCCTTGTCTCCTTAATGTTTTTACGCTTATTCTTTACGGTACGTAGAAGGAAATGAAAGAATAACGGAAGGAAAGAATGAATGGAAGAAAAATGGGGAAGTGGTTGTAGATGACCCTGGCTGGTTGCGTTTGTTTTTGTCTCGTTCTTCTGTCTCTTCTTTTCTTCTGTTTTTTTTCGTTTTCTCCGTCTCTTTTTCCTTTTCTTCTTCTTCTTCTTCTTCTTCTTCTTCTTTCTTCTTTCTTCTTCTTCTTCTTCTTCTTCTTCTTCTTCTTCTTCTTCTTCTTCTTCTTCTTCTTCTTCTTCTTCTTCTTCTTCTTCTTCTTCTTCCTTCTTCTTCCCTCCTCCTCCTCCTCCTCCTCCTCTCCTCCTCTCCTCTCACCCACACCTCTCCCGTTTCCTCTCCTCTTCGATATACGCATCTACGCACACGCCGCCCCCGCTCCCCCCTCCCCCCCTCCCCCCCCCCCTTCCCCCCGCCATACACACAGACGCGCACTCGCCCTGTTGGCAGCGACGCCTCGGGACGTGTAGCGGCAACCTCCGTCATTAATTGTAATAGAGTGCCTTCGCGCGCCAGTAAGTCTCCGGAAAAGGTCAGAGGTCACGCGCAAAAAGGTCGCGCGGGGATGGGGCGACGCGCGCGGGTCACTCGGGTTTGGGGAAGGCTAGGTCAGGAGCAACTGGAGGAGGTGTCATGGCGTCTCCACAGGGCTATTTTGGTGATTGTTCGGTGGAAATATGAAGATGAAGATAATAATTTTCCATCCTTTTTAAAAATTGAAGAGACGAAAATGATCGGACATATTCACAAAGCATCCGTAAATTTTGTGACGTCATCAAAATAGACACCATGTGTGTTTTTTGTTTTTTTTTTTACCCAAATATAGAATCAGATGCCATGACACCTCCTCGAGTTGCTACTGATCTAGCCTTCCCCCCAATCGGGATGCTGGGGTGGGGTGGGGGGGGGTGGCGGGCTTTTTCGTTCGGCTTTTGTTTTGGTTGGTGACGTCACCGAGGCGGAGGGCAGGAGGAGAAGGATTCGTGACGTCATTGTGCCACTGGGGTGTTTGATGACATCACTGAGATCGGGGGGGGGGGGGGTGATCGTAAAGTCACCGAAGGACAAATTGATTGATGGCTTCATTGAGGTTCGGCGGGGATTAATTTCTGTAGTTCGTTTAAGGCGCGGGAATGCCGTTAGTAGGTTTGATATTTGTGTATAGATAGAGCGATGTGGATTTTGTTTCTTTTTCCTTTAGCCCCCCCCCCCCTCCTCTGCCTCTTTCTCCTCCTCCTCCTCCCCCACCTTCTCCTCCTCTTCCTCCTCGTGATCATCATCCGCTTCTCCTCTTCTTCTTCATTTTCTTCTTTCCACATCTCCCCCTCCTTATCCTCATTCTCATCCTCCCTCCTCCCCCTTTCATCTCCTCCTCTTCATCATCATCATCATCATCATCATTTTCCTCCTGCTCCTCCCTCCCTCCCTCCTTCTCTCCTGTTCCTCCTTCCTCCCTCTTCCTCCTCCTTTTCATCATCATCTTCCCCTTCTTTTCTTTCTGTCCCTTTCCATCCCTCACCCCATCCCCCATCCCCCATCCCCTACCCAATTCCCCATCTCCCACACCTATCCCCCATCCCCCACCCCCCTTCCCACCCCATGAATATGCAAGGCGAGAGGGTGCCAGGCGGCGGGCCTTGTTGTTGCTTGCTATTTTGCAACTCGGTGATGCAATATTGTGCCTTCGCTGCAACGCGGGAGCGAGGCACTGAGGCGCCGGTTTAATTAGGCAGGTAGTCGATGTTGTCACACCTTGGGGAATACACTTTTTTCTTATTGTTGTTATTATTTGTAGAGCGGGTGTATTTACAATCCTCCTTTTTGCCACTCATACGCGCATGCACACGCACTCCTCCTCCTCCTATACACACACATACACGCACACACATAATCGCACATGCACAGGCACACACACACACACACACACACACACACACACACACACACACACACACACACACACACACACACACACACACACACACACACACACACACACACACACACACACACACACACACACACGATGGAACTTAAAGCGGATAATTTAAAAATGACGGAAGTAAGGCGGAAGGGAAGGAGAGAGAAGAGAGGGAGGGAGAGAGCTGGGAAGAAATCTCCCTCCCTCCCCTCACTCAAAGTGTCACTCGGCAAAAAGTAACGCCCATCATCACGCCCACGCCGGTGCTTTCCCTCCATCCCCCGCCCACCCTCATTCAGCGGACCCTCCTCGGAAGCTTGGAGGTATTTGGATCATTCTCTCTCGCTCGCTCTCTTTCTCTTTCTTTTCTCTTTATTCTCTCTCCCTCTCCCCATTCACACACATGCACACGCACACGCATACACACATGCATATGTACACGCACACGCCTGCACACACGCACGCACGCGCACACACACAAACACACACACGCACACGCACACGCCCCCCCCACACACACACCACGCACACGCCCCCCCCCCCCCCCACACACACATTCACACACCCTGCAAAGTGAGGCAACGAGCGCGTCTACTCATCTCCGCGTCTCTTTTGGCACAACCTTTTTAAAGGGGATTAAATTCCTCATTGACATTTTGCGAGAGTAGGAGGGAGAGGAGAGGGGAGAAGGAGGAGGAGGGAGGATGGAGGGAAGAGAGAGGAGGAGGGAGAAGGAGAGGGAGGGAGGAAGGGAAGGAGGATGGAGGAGAGGATGGAAGGAGGATGGAGGGAGGGAAGGAGGATGGAGGGAGTAGGGAAGGAGATGAAGGAGGAGAGAAGGAGGATGGAGAAGGATGTAGAGAGATGAGGGGAGAGGATGAAAATGAGAGAGAGAGAGAGAGAGAGGAGAGAGAGAGAGAAGAGAGAGAGAGATGAAGGAGAGAGAAGAGAGAAGAGAGAGAGAAAGAAAGAAAAGAAAGAAAGAGAGAGAGAGAGAGAGAGAGAGAGGAGAGAGAGAGAGAGAGAGAGAGAGAGAGAGAGGAAGAAAACCCTCGGCATGGTCGAATGATGGCAGGAGACAAAGAACCGCAGAGGAGACAAGAAAACCGAAGCAAAAACTTCTTCCTCTCCCTACCTCCCGTTTTTCCTCCCCTCCCTCCTCTCTTTTCCTCTTCCTTCACCCTTTTCCCTTCTCTCTTTTTCGTATCCTCCTCCTTCTCTTACTTCACCCCTTTTTTTCCTTTTCACTCGCATCACCTCCTGCTTTCCCCTCCTTCCACCATCTTCACTTGCCTTCCCCTTTACATCACCCCTTCTTACAATCTCCCTTCCCTTTCCCTCCTCTCGCACCCCTGCCCACCCTCTTTCACTCCCCTCCCCCTGCCCGCCCTCCCCTCCCTTCCCACCCCCTTCCCCTGCCCGCCTCTCCACCCCCTCCCCCTGCCCCCCTCCCCCCACCCCCACCCCCTGCCCGCCCCTCTCCCCACCCCCCTCCCCCTGCCCCCTTCCCCTCCCCCCCCCTGCCCCCCCTCCCCCTCCCCCCTCCCCTCCCCCACTCCCCCCTCCCCCCCCCTCCCCCTGCCCGCGTCGGAGCCTGTCATAAAGACGCGGGTTTCGGGATGCCGCGCGTGGCGATGCTCACTTTTTCGCTTTTTCTTTTCTCTTTTTTCTCGCTCTTCTTGTTTTTTTTTTATGTTCTCGTGTCATTTTTTCTTATTTTCAATTTTATGATTTCTTGCTCCACATCAAAGAGATAGAGAGAGAGAGAGAGAGAGAGAGAGAGAGAGAGAGAAGAGAGAGAGAGAGAGAGAGAGAGAGAGAGAGAGAGAGAGAGAGAGACGTAATATCTGCAGCTAAGTATAGCCAAAGAGCGTCCTCAGAGGGGAAGCCTCCCCCTCCCCCTCCCCCCTCTGGAAGTGCTCCCTTTTCGCAGAGAGAAAAAGCTCTTCTCTTTTATTAGTGTTTCAGTTATTCTTTTTTTTCTCTTTTGTATTGTCTTCAGCATAGTTATTTTATCTTGCTGTATTTTTCCTATTTTGCTTGTTTATTTTTATGTATTTTTTTTTTTTTCAAGTTTGCTCTCATTATTTATCAGCCTTATTTATGATGTTGTTTTCAGTGAAATTTCTATCAGTATTTATCAGCATTGCTTCCTTTTTTTATTAGATTTATCGATTGTTTTTTTTTTATTATCATTAATTTCTTCTTGCTCTTTGTTTTAATTTTTTGTATTTTTTTTCGTAATCCTTCGTTTTACTTGCTGTGTATTTGGTGGTAAGGAAGGAAAACTGACTGTGGAATATAAGACATATCATCGTCATTATACGTATTAAGTAATTATATCTTTTGAAAGGTGTATGTGTAGATAAGCGTCCCAAAAGTGAAAGACGTAATCCCCAGGTTGCATGTACTAATTACGGCGGCGCGAAATTAACGGTTTCAGTCGCGCCAACCCTTGTATTAAGTGTTGCAGGCCATTTAGCTTCCCTTATTAAGAATTCACAATGTACCGCGGTGACAGGCTGTTAAGGTGGGCTGTAACGACGGACTTTTTTTTGTCGTTCTAAACTCGTTAGAGGAGTTAATTTCCCGTAGCGGGTTTCTCATCCCGCACTTCGTCCTTTCTCTCTTTCTCTTTCTCTCTCTCGTTCTTCTCGTTCTTTCTCTCTCTCTTCTCTCTCCCTCTCCCTCTCCTCTCCTCTCTCCCTCTCCTCTCTCTCTCCCTCTCCCTCTCCCTCTCCCTCTCCCTCTCCCTCTCCTCTCCCTCTCCCTCTCGTCTCTCTCTCTCTCTCTCTCTCTCTCTCTCTCTCTCTCTCTCTCTCTCTCTCTCTCTCTCTCTTCTCTCTCTCTCTCTCTCTCTCTCTCTCTCTCTCTCTCTCTCTCTCTCCTCTCTCTCTCTCCTCTCTCTCTCTCTCTTCTCTCTCTTCTCTCTCTTCTCTCTCTCTCTCTCTCTCTCTCTCTCTCTCTCTCTCTCTTCTCTCTCTTCTCTCTCGTTCTCTCTCTCTCTCTCTCTATCTCCTCTCTCTCTCTCTCTTCTCTCTCTCTCTCTCTCTCTCTCTCTCTCTCTCTCTCCTCTCTCTCTCTCCTCTCTCCTCTCTCTACCTATATAGTCTGTATTTCCTGCCTGTCCCCTCGCTTTTATACTCTCGCCTCTTTACTCTCTTCTTTCGACTTTCGACTATTTCGTCTCTCCTTTCACCTCTCGACTTTCAACACTTCACTCTTTCTTCCCTCCCTCTTCCCTTCACGCTTCTCCATTTACATCTCCCCCTTCATTCTCCCTTCATTTTTTGAGTAAACTAATAAGCCGCTAAGAAAAATGGTTTGCCGTTTGTGGTTTGCAAATAATCGCTTCCGTCTATGGTGAATGAGGCGGACCGGTTTGGTGAGGAGGAGGAGGAGGAGGAGGAGGGGGAGGGGACGGGGCGGAAGAGGAGGAGGAGGGGGGAGGAGGAGGGAGGAGGGGAGGGGAGGAGGAGGAGGAGGAGGAGGGAGGGGGAGGAGGAGGAGGGAGGAGGAGGAGGAGGAGGAGGAGGAGGAGGAGAGAGGAGGGGGAGGAGGAGGAGGAGGAGGAGGAGGAGGAGGAGGAGGAGCTGAGCTGAGAGAACGAGGAAGAGGAGTAGAGGAGAATAAGGAAGAGTAAAGGAGAAGAGAAAGAAAAGAAGATGAAGAAGGAGAAGTAGAAAAAGTAGAGAAGTAGAAGTAGAGGAAGTAGTAGAGGAAGAAGTAGAAGTAGAGGAAGTAGAAGAAGAAGTAGGAAAACCAATAGAAGAAAGGCAAGGAATAGGATAATGTGACAATGTGAATCTGTGGCCTGCGTTTGTGCCGTCTGTTTTCATGGAACAAACATGAGACGAAAAAAATCGATACGTACAGGGAAAAAAGAGAAAACCAAACCTTCACCTTAACGTAAGGTTTTTAAGATGTGAGATTGCCATTAGGTGCGTCATGCAGAGTGGCTCATGAGGATGTCACGCCATAGGGACGAAAATATCTGAGGGAAGAGTGCCGCATCATGCACTCCATTTGGCTCGGGGGGAAAAGTGATAGAAGTCTCTCCTGCAATGTTGCACGGCCTAGGAGAGATTAGGTTGCAATATATATATATATATTATATATGTATATATGTATATATGTATATATGTATATGTATGTATATATATATATGTATATGTATATGTATATATATATATATATATAATATATATATATATATATATATATATAATATATATATATATATATGTATGTAGGTGGGTCGTGTGCCACTTTGTGGACTGGTAGTTAAGGACGAAGAAGGGGGGGTAGAGGGGAAGAAGAAGAACTAGGGGAGGAGAAGAGAGATAAGTGAGGAAGAAGAGAAGGAAAAGTAAGACGGGCGTAGTGAGGAGAAGAAAAGGGGGAAGAGAAGCGGATAAGGAAAGATAAAGCAAAAGGAAGAAAGTGCAAAGTTAGGAGAAGAAAGAGGAGAGAGGGTATGAGATAAGGGGCAGGTGGGGGGCGAGGGAGGGGCAAAAAGACGGAAGAGGAGAGAGGAGGGGGGATACGGGGGCGGGGGGGGGGGGGCGGTGCCACTCTCCCGCAACTATCGGTAAAACTCGCGCCGTGCGGTTCGGCCCAAGTTCTGATGGGGAGCTGAAAGTCACAAAGAGTTCCTCCTCCGCCTCTTCTCTCTTCGATTTCTCTTGTTTTTTTTTTTTTTTTTCATTTTCTTTTGTTTTGCTGAAGTTTGTTGTTGTTTGTTGTTATTGTTGTTGTTATTTGTTTATTTGTTATTTTATATTTTCTCCCGTGTCTTTCTCTCTATGCATTCTTTTGCTTCTTCGTTATTCTTATTCTGTCTCCTCCTCCTCTTATTCCGCATATTCTTCATATTCACCTTTTTTCGTTTTCCTTCTTTTTCTTCTTTTGCTTCTTATTTTCCCTTTTCTTCTTTCTTCCTCTCCCTCTGTCTTCCTTCTCTTCTATTCTTGGTCTTCTTTCCTTTTTCATATTCTATCTCCTCCTAATCTATTCCTCTCTTCTTAATATTCACCTTCTTTTTTCGTTTTCCTTCTTTTCTTCTTATTATTTATTATTTTCCCTTTTCTTCTTTCTCTCCTTCCCTCTGTCGTCCTTCTCTTCCTATTCTTGTCTTCTTTTCTTTTCTTCTTCTTACTCCCCCTCTCCTTCTTCTATATTTACTTCTTCGTCCTCTTTTTTCTGTACTTTCTTCCTCTTCGTCTTCTTCTTTCTCTTTCTTTCCTCTTCCTCTTCGTCCTCTTTTTCCTACTTTTCTTCCTCTTCGTCTCTTCTTTTCTCTTTCTTTTCCTCTCCTCTTCGTCCTCTTCTTTCTCTATCTTTTCCTCTTCCTCTTTTATCATCTAGTGAAGTGATAAAATTTTGTTACGGTTATTTATCTTTACTATTTATTGCTCGTGAAGTGACCGGGAGTTGGGTTAGAGAGCGTGCGGGTATGTCGTGGCGGCGCGGCGTGTGGGTATGTCTAAGGTGTGCGGGTATCCAGACGGAGTGTGGGGGTTTTATGGGCGGGGTATTTTAGGCGGTGTGGGTATTTTGAAGGTGTGTGGGTATGTTGACGGGGTGTGGGTATGCGGGTATTCTGACGGTGTTTGGGATTATATGGATGTGGTTCGGTGCCCCTTCATGACGTTCTTGAGTGGTTCTCAGTGGGCGCCATGACGTCGCGGCCGCCCGCATTTAGCCGTGCCGAGGCCTGAGGGCGGGAGGGGGAGATGGGCGGAGTGGATGGGCGGCGCTCGATGCGTGAGGCGAATCGAAATGCGGGTTTAAGGTGGTGTTGCGTCTCATGGTGTTGGTGGGGCATCGTCGAATGTTCTTGGTGGTGTTTGGTGGTGGTGGTGGATGGGGGACGGGGGGGGGAGGGGTCTAGAGGTCTGTAGGTTGTGGGATGTGTGTGCGGAGGCGTGCGGGTCGGGTAGGTCCACTCACGGATGTATATATACGCATGGAAGTGGGTATAGATGTGTATATATAGGCCTACACATGCAAGCACATGCACACACACTCAGTCCAGATCACAGTCTTTATCCAACTTAAGCACCAACACACACACACACACACACACACACACACACACACACACACACACACACACACACACACACACACACACACACACACACACACACACACACACACACACACACAGACCATCATTAGGAAGGTGAGCAGCGGATCCAGGAGCGAGCGCCGGTCCTGATGAAGACAGACGACCGTGCGAGGGAGGGGGAGGCGGGGGGGGGGGGGGGGGGGGGCAGACCTCCTTCGCTGCCAGTAAGATTTTTTTTTACTGAGACGAGGCGGGGGATGTCGTTGTGTTCCTTGGAAGATATTTAGATTAATGGAGAGGTAGATTGGTGGTTAGATAGGTAGAGCTTGGTATGGATAGGTCAGGGGATAGAAATCGATTTGATGAATAGATGAGGAATAGGTGCATAGATTTAGATATGAATAAAGTGAGTAATGGATAGACCGTGATATAGATGGACTGATGTAGATAGGCCCTCATACCCAGATGAACAGATAGATAGATTTTTATATCCAAGTTGATAGATCGATAGGCCTTCATATCCAGATTAAGAAATAGATCAACATGATAACATGTTCTTGTTACGCTGTTATATTACAAATCAAGGGTCTAGGATTTCCGTTTTCCTTTTATTTTGTATATTTATAGATAAAAGTCTTTTAATCTGTTAGAACCTTTTTCGTATGCTGCATATGTGTCTTCAGTTTAAATATTTCGACTGCTTGTCAAATCGGTAGGCCTACATCAAATATATACATGCATTTTAGATTATTCAAGTTCCATCAAGTATATTCAAGCGCCCTTGTCGTTGTTGAGCGGTCGTAGCGTTTATATGAAGACCGTGCTTGAAGTCAAGCTTGAACGCCCCCAAAGCACGTCGGGGGAATGAGACACCAGCCGAGGACGAGGGTGGAGGGTGACGTCTGGGAAAATGTGGGATGTGTAGCATGAAGAAGTCGTCCTTCGCAAAGGGCGTGGCGGAAGAACGTCCTGAAGGAGTATGCTAAGAAGAACGCCAGGCTAACCTCAGGAGTGGAGTGGAGTCACGTGGCGACATTAGAGGTGTTTTGCGAAGCTGGTCCAGGGTCAAGCTAGGTCAAGCTGGGTCAGAACAGTTGGAGTCTAACCTCCGACCTGATAAGCCTTGATCCTTCAGTCTCTGCTGATTCTTAAGGCTTCTACAGTAGTGATTCTAGTCTTGTTCCCCAGCATGTTATATTATTGATTATTGCCAACTATTGATTATAGCTATTCTAATATACAACTAATCGCATGCGTAAATCACTCTTTACTCTCACGCCCAGAAGGTGAATGAGAGGTCCTTGCGGATTTTGTGAATGGCTCAGCTGTGCTCAGGAAACTCTATCTTGGGCATTGGCCGTCACAGAAGAGCCAGCCATGCTCCCTGATTGCAAGCAAGATCATGCAGAACTTTAATCATTTCCAGTTGCTTATCTTTTTGAACATAGATTACCAAAAGTCTTTCTTTATGTGGACGATGGCTGCAGTTGGAACAGTATCCGGAACTGAGATGTCATTTTTTTTACTAATTTGGTCATTGCTTTACTTATTTATTTATATGTTTGCTGCTTTTACTTATTGGTTTATTCCTTTATTTATTTATTTATTCTCTGACATACCGTTAAGCTAGCTGGTGCTTAGTCTCATATAAAGGAATATTTGCAAGCTATTACTTTTGGAGTTTATCCGTAAACTACTCACGTTGCTAAGTATCTTAAACATGAAATTTACTTTATTTTGTTTAATGAAATGTGTATAGTATGTATAATATGAACTTCAACTTCATATCACCAAAGTAAAGTTTGATTGTCCCCGGGGTGTATATATATGTGTGGTTCACAAAATATTTTTCAAGATATATAAGAACAGATTAAAAACAGAAAAAAAGAACGAGGAAGAGGCCATCCATTCGAGTTTTAGGAAATTCTTGCAATATATCAGGTGAGGTAAAAGAGATTTGTTAACAAAGTTTATTTACCTCCCTGGCTATCTGCTCAGGCGTGGGCAATCGTGATTACGGAGTTTTACATCTATTCGCATGTGTTCGGCATAGTGCAGTATTCTGTGATTGTTGTAATTGTACTGGGTAAAATCAAGGTGTAAGTCATACATGCAAAAGATTGTTAAGTTGATATACTTTTGTCAGAGTTTACATACCAGTGTTATGTTATTACGGTTATTTCACATAGTAAATTTAGAATATATTATATCTTCTAGTATATCAAATGAAATTAAGTAATCACATCGTTCTTTATGCCCCTTGTTAGGTGATTTGAGAGGCTGTATCTCATGACACTCCGAAAGACATTGCCCAAGTGCTCGCTCATTATCCCCGTTGCACAGTCTCCACCTCGATTCATCTGCACGTCTTGTACCGAGTAGTTGCCAGTACATTCTGTGACCTAAGCGAATTATAGCAATAACCACGTCACATTTTATGGTTTTACTTCGGTGCCGCCCACAGGAGGGCTTGCCTTAGGTTGAAGCTTTCAGGCCCTTGTGAGTTCTACCAGTTCTTCCTCAAGGGAACTTTTCAATATGTGTGCAACCCTAGCAAGAAGGCGTCCCAAGACCTATTTTTACAGTACCTTTTCTGCTATTTTTTTCGCTAATTCGTGTACGTGGTCCTGCTTGCGTATACCAACATAAGAAATTAAATGGTAGAGTTGTTTTTTCTTGCATAAATTAGGTCACGCTTAATGCGTCGTCGTCTGTTCGTTAGGTGGTCGCCATTTGGGGCGTGTTATATCCGTAGAGTTTTGCGGCTCGGTATTCCCCCCCCCATTTGCTTATTTTTTTTCTATTGGTAATTATGACTTTGATTGTTGAATTTAGGTTACTGGTATTATTGTTGTTGTGTCTGTGGGGATCGTAATGATCGTGTTGATATATTCTTGTGGTTTTCGTAAGTGCAAGCAGCAGTAGTCTTTTTTTGTTAATTTGTCGTAATATTTAATTTCCCCGTCATTACCTTGATTCCTTTTAAGATTTTCAGTTTCCTCTGGATACACTACTGTGTTTTCTTATTTTTTTCTTATTTTCCTTCTATTGATATATTTTTTTTTATTTCTCTTGTTCATCTTGTTATTGTTGCTTATTGTTTATTGTTAGTGTTTCTTCTTCTTCTATTTCTTAGTATTCATCGTTTTCTTCTTGTTCTTTTTCTATTTCTTCCTTTTTCTTCCTCTTCTACTTCCTCCTCACCTTCTATTTCCCCGTACTAACGGCACGGAATCTTTTCTCTCGATAAACCACTCCACAGTTACCAAGCCACAGATGCCGGCCGATTAAATAGCGTTACCCCCCCCCCCCCATCACAAAAAATCAGGTATTTTCGTGACGTCACTTCCGGTTGGTAATGGTTGATTGGATTTTGTGGTAGACTCAGAAAAAAAATGGTCGTTGATTTTGTCTTGTAATACGGCCGTGTTTGATTGTATTTGCGACGTTAGTGTTTGAAGGAAATGATTTGTTGTGAAATTAGGTCTCCTGTTAAGATTGTTGTGGTGTTTGTGTCTTTGTGATGTTTGTTTGCGTCTGTATGTGTGTCTTTGTAATTTTGTCTGTGTCTGTGTTTCGCGTCTTTGTAATGTCTGTGCGTGTTCGTGTGTGCCTTGTTTGTGTTACTTAGTTGGAGTGTGTGTGTGTGTGTGTGTGTGTGTGTGTGTGTGTGTGTGTGTGTGTGTGTGGTGTGTGTGTGTGTGTGTGTGTGTGTGTGTGTGTGTGTGTGTGTGTGTGTGTGTTGTGTGTGTGTGTGTGTGTGTGTGTGTGTGTGTGTGTGTGTGTGTGTGTGTGTGTGTGTGTGTGTGTCTAAATGTGCATGTGTGTATGTCTCAGTCTGTGTCTATGCCTATCCACTTCAAATTTATCGTGTACGTAGATATTGTTCTACGAAAAGACTACACATATCCAGCCCCCCAAGAAAGAAAGAAGGGGAAGGAGGAGAAGAGAGGAGAAGAAGGAAGAAGAGAAGAGAAGGAGAAGAGAAGAGAAGGAGAAGGAGAAGGAGAAGGAGAAGAAGAGAAGAGAAGGAGAAGGAGAAGAAGAAGAAAAGAGAAGAAGAAGAAGAAGAAGAAGAAGAAAGAAGAAGAAGAAAGAAGAAGAAGAAGAAGAAGGAGAAGGAGAAGAAGGAGAAGAAGGAGAAGAAGGAGAAGAAGGAGAAGGAGAAGGAGAAGGAGAAGGAGAAGGAGAAGGAGAAGGAGAAGGAGAAGGAGAAGGAGAAGAAGGAGAAGGAGAAGAAGAAGAGAAAGAAGAAGAAGAAGAAGAAGAAGAAGAAGGAGAAGAAGAAGGAGAAGAAGAAGGAGAAGAAGAAGGAGAAGAAGGAAGGAGAAGGAGAAGGAGAAGAGAAGGAGAAGAAGAGAAGAGAAGAAGGAGAAGGAGAAGGAAGAAGAGAAGGAGAAGGAGAAGAGAAGAAGAAGAGAAGAAGAAAAGAGAAGAAGAAGAAGAAGAAGAAGAAGAAGAAGAAGAAGAAGAAGAAGAAGGAGGAGGAGGAGAGGATGATGGTGAAAAGAGGAAGATGATGATGAAAAGAAAAAGAAGATGATGATGAAAAGAAAAAAGAAAAGAAAAGAAAAAGAAAGAAAAAAAAAAAAAAAAAAAACAGTGCTTTATCGGGCCGGCGCATTTCTCCGTGGACCGGATCCTCTTCTTCGGGTAATTGAGGCATGACTGGCATATTTGCGAATGTAGGTGGAAGCGGCGAATGATGATGATCGGGAGAGAGAGAAAACTTGGGGGGGAAAGTGGAGCGGAGTGGAACGACGGTAAACAAGAGTGGAAGAAAATAGGAAGTTTTGGGATGGAGATAGGGTAGGAAGGGAGGAAAGGAGGGGGAAGGGTTAAAAGGGGAGGAGGAGGAGAGAGGAGAAGAATATTACAAGAAAAGGGAGAACCAGAAAGGGAGAAGAATAGGATCAGGAGGAAGAGGAAGGGGCGGCAGTAATGTAAACAATGAGGGAAATTCATAAAAGGAAAGGAAGACATTCAGACGCTGAGAGAAGCGCAAACGTACTTTCATCACCTCCCCCACCCCCCTCCTCCCCTCCTCCTCCCTCCACCTCCCCCTGCTCCCCTTCCTCCATTTCCATCTCCCCCCCCTCCCTTCCTCTATTTCCATCTCCTCCCCCACTTCCCCCTCCTACTCCCTCTCCTCCTCCCCTATCCCTACCTACTCCACCTCCTCCTCCATCTTCTCCCCCTCTTCCCCCTCTTCTCCCCTCCTCCTCCTCCACCTCCTCCTCCTCCGCCTGTGCCCCTCGGTCTTCCCGGCAGGTGAAGGAGGGGCGTAAATCACTCTCAGCGCCCACTCCGCCCGCAGCCGTGATAGATGGGCGCGCGCGGCCGCCTCGCGCTTGACCTTCTGCTCCTCCTCTCCTCCTTTTCCTCCTTCTCCTCCTCCTCCCTCTCCTCCTGCTCCAACTCCTACCTCTGCTGTTGATGTTGGTGGTGTGTGTTGTTGTTGTTGTTGTTGTTGTTGTTGTTATTGTTGTTGTGCTTTTAGATTGTTCCTTTTCTTTTTCAATTTATTATTTAAATTATTTTTCTTCCGAGTGCTGTTCGGATTCCTTTGCTTTTTCTTTTTCGAAATATTCTTCTTCTTTTTCTTCTTCAGATTCTTCTTCAAATTCCTTCTCCCTTTGGACTCCTCCTCTTTCTTTCTTTAGCATCTCCGCGTTTTTCCCCTCCCCTTTCATTTGTCTTGCTGTTATTTTTTCTGTGTATCTCTCTCTCTCTCTCTCTTCTCTCTCTCTCTCTCTCTCTCTCTCTCTCTCTCTCTCTCTCTCTCTCTCTCTCTCTCTCCTCTCTCTCTCTTCTCTCTCCCTCTCCTTTTTCCTTCTTTCTTCCTTTCCCTCTTTCTCTCTTTTCCTCTTTCCCTCTTTCCCTCTTTCCCTCTTTCCCTCCACCCCTCCCTTCCTCTCTATCGCTCTCGCTCTCGCCCCAACGCCCACGACAGGGCTGCGATGCCACCGTTGCACCGTTGCAGCGTGTCGAATGATGCAATGATTGATTGCAAGGTCGAGGAGGGTGGGGAGAGGGGGAGGGGGGTCTTTGGGTGTCGTCTGCAAGGTTTACGCGATTTTTTTGGGGGTGGGGGGCGCTGGGGCAGGGGAGGGACGTCAAGGGGAAATGTGAGAGGAGACTGCCAGTGTAGTGTGTGGTTTGTTGATTAGTAAAGTAATTGGAAAGAAGATGGAAGGGTGGATTTTTAAGAGAAGTTGTGTAGGCCTATGTCAGTTTAATTAATTTAAAGTTATAATTGCGCGTTCGAGTAGGCCTATTTAAACCAAAAAAACAAAAACAAAAAACTATCTGAGTCAGTAGGTAGATAGAGATGAAGTGATATATGCATATATATTAATAATATGTGTATATGCAGTATGTATAATTGTATATAACAGTGAGAACTATTGCATATCAGGGAATATATTTCAACTAATGAACAAAAGTGCGAGGGGGATGCTGGCGAAATTCTCCGAGAATTTCACGACTAGAACGAAGCGCAAGCACATCCGACGGCGATCCCAGGCACGCGTTAAGGAGTCCATGACCGCTTTGCATGGCCAGCGTGCCTTCGTGCAGTGTAAACCAGTATGCATCAGTGTGACACGTGTTATGTGTGCGCGTGTGTGTGTGTGCTTGCGTGCTTGTGTGCGCGCGTGTGCGTCCAAGCGAGCAGGTGGTGTTGTCTGCTTGACGGCGGGGTAGTAGCAGGCAGTCAGGATTTGCAAGCGGGGTTGACCATGTCTGCTTTAGGGAAGCGAGCAGGCTAGGTCCCCCTCCCCCCTCTCCCCTCCTCTTCCCTTCCCTTCCCATCCCACCCCTGCCGATTCCCTCCCCTCCCCCCCTCCCTCTCCTCTCCTCTCCTCTCCTCTCCTCCTCCTCTCCTCTCCTCTCCTCTCCTCTCCTCTCCTCTCCTCCATTCCCCTCCCTCCCTTGCTGTTTCCTCTCCCCTCTCTCTTCGTTTCCTTCTCCCCCCCCTCTCTCTCCTCTTCGCCCTCTCTTTTACATTTGCCCTTCACACACATACACACTCACCCTCTCTCACCCACACGTACGCACTCGTGCATTCACGCGCTCTCTCACTCTCTCATCCACTCATTCATTCACACGCGCACGCACGCACGCACGCACGCACTCACTCATTCACTCATTCAATTCATTTACTCACTCACTCACACACCCATTCACTCACTCACTCACTCACTCACTCACTCACTTACACACCCATTCACACGCATAGCCGCCCAGACACACACACACAGACAGACATACACAAAGAGACACAAAGAACGACACACACACACACACACACACACACACACACACACACACACACACAC
>NW_020870310.1:52500-57500 GCF_003789085.1 Penaeus vannamei
TGGGGGGGGTGGGCGGAGCGGGTTGGGGAAGTGGGTGGTGGGGAGGGGAGTGGAGGGCGTGGTGGGTGAGGTGGGGAGTGGGGGAGTGGAGGGGCGTTGGGTGTGGTGAGGTGGGGGGGAAGGGGAGGTGGGTGTGGGGTAGGAAAGTGGAGGGAGGTTGGGTGTTGGTGGGGGGGAGGGGGGGCTTGGGTGTGGTGAGGTGGGGGAAGGGGAGGTGGGTGTGGGGAAGGAATGTGGAGGGAGGTTGGGTGTGGGTGAGGGGGTGGAGTGGGGTGGTGGGTGTGAGGCGGAAAGTGGAGGGAGGTTGGGTGTTGGTGGTGGGGGAGGGGACTTGGGTGTGGGTGAGGTGGGGGAAGGGGGAGGTGGGTGTGGGGAAGGAATGTGGAGGGAGGTTGGGTGTGGGTGAGGGGGTGGAGTGGGTGGTGGGTGTGAGGCGGAAAGTGGAGGGAGGTTGGGTGTTGGTGGTGGGGAGGGGGACTTGGGTGTGGGTGAGGTGGGGGGAAGGGAGGTGTGGACGAAAGGGAGGTGGGGGGGGGGGACTTGGGTGTGTGAGGGGGAGGTGGGTGTGGGGAAGGAATGTGGAGGGAGGTTGGGTGTGGGTGAGGGGTGGAGTGGGTGGTGGGTGTGAGGCGGAAAGTGGAGGGAGGTTGGGTGTTGGGTGGTGGGGAGGGGGACTTGGGTGTGGGTGAGGTGGGGGGAAGGGGAGGTGGGTGTGGGGAAGGAATGTGGAGGGAGGTTGGGTGTGGGTGAGGGGGGGAGTGGGGTGGTGGGTGTGAGGCGGAAAGTGGAGGAGGTGTGGTGGTGGGGGGAGGGGACTTGGGTGTGGGTGAGGTGGGGAAGGGAGGTGGGTGTGGGGAAGGAATGTGGAGGGAGGTTGGGTGTGGGTGAGGGGGTGAGTGGGGGTGGGGTGTGAGCGGAAAGTGGAGGGAGGTTGGTGTGGTGAGGTGGGGGGAAGGGGGAGTTGGGTGTGGAGTGGAGTGGTAGGTGTGAGTGGGGAAGTGGAGGGGTGTTCGTGTGGGTGAGGTGGGGGGAAGGGAGAGTGGAGTGCATTTTGGTTGGTGGGTGGGGGAAGGGAGGGTGTTGGATAGGTGTGGGCTTAAATGGAGTGGGGAATAGGGGGTAGGTCTGACTGTGTTTCTTAAAGGATATGCACATACAACTTTAATCCTGCGGAGTGTTGAATCCCCTTCGACATCTTGAAAACCAGCTTTATGGATAACAGTCCCCCAAATAGCCCAAAAACCACACGGGGTTAATGGGAATACTCGCCACACAACCAACCTGTGACCCGGGATCAACCGCAGACTATTAATCCAGGTCAGAGAGTGGGAGAGGTCATACAGGGTCAGAAGAGGTCATTTTGAGGCATGGGTTAGAGGTTCTTTTAGGGGCTCTAGATTGTCTTTCTTTGTATTATTAATTGTTATTTTGTTTTGTTATTACATGTTTTTGTCTTTTATGCTGTTTTGTTAACTGCAATTTTACTGTTACAATTTGAGTAGTATTTTATTGTTTATATATATATATATATATATATATATATATATATATATATATATATATATATATATATATATACGTGATGATAATATGACTATTACTATCACTATTATCATCATCATCATCATCATCATAATCATCATAATCAATAATATTATTGTTATCATTATTATTATTATTTTATTTTTATTAGGATTTTTTTGCGGTGAACCTTTGGATTTGGCTCCGGTCTTGGCGCCGTCTTGGGAGGGGGTTTTGGTAGTTGGGGGGTAGGGGTGGGGGTTGGGAGACGGGGTGGGGGGTTAGAGGTGGCCGAATGCGGTTTTCTGGTTTTCTTTTGGTCAGTGTTCTTTGTGATGGTCTTTCTCTTGTTGTTTTTCTCTCTTCCTTTACATTTTTCTCTCTGTCTCTCTCTCTCTCTCTCTCTCTCTCTCTCTCTCTCTCTCTCTCTCTCTCTCTCTCTCTCTCTCTCTCTCTCTCTCTCTCCTCTCTCTCTCTCTCTCTCTCTCTCTTTATCTGTCTGTCAACCAATTTATCTGTATACCTACATTCTCTATTTCTTCCTCACTCCCTTCGTTTCCCATTCCCTCGCAATCTCTCTCTCTAGTCCTCTTCCATTCTTTCTCCCTCACCCTCTCGTGTTCTGTATCGCTTCCACATCTATCTGTTTCTTCTTCTTCTTCTTCTTCCTCCACCGTCTCTCTTTTCCTTCTTGTCTCCTTCTTCTTCTTCCTCCAACATATCTCTCTTTCTTTCTCTCCTTCTTCTTCTTCTTTATCTTCCTCCACCATCTCTCTCTCTCCCTATTCTTCTCTCCTTTTCCTCATTATTCCCCAGCGCCAATCTCAAAAAACCTGTGCCAGCTTTCCTCATCTCGAAAGCTTATGAAAATGTTTCTGGGTCATTTCTCTCCTTGACCACACCGGAAGCGGGCCAGTCTCCCCCCCCCCCCGTTTCCCCTCGCCCTGCCTCCTCCTCCCGTGAATCCGACTCTGGTCTTCTTCTTTTTCTTATCCTCTTTCGCCTACTCATTCTCCTTCTCTTCCTGCTCCATCTTTTTCTCCTCCTCCTCTTCCTTTTCCCCCTCTACATTTTTCCTCCTCCTCCACATTCTCCTCCTCCTCCCTCCCCCTTTCCCCCCTCCATCTCCCCCTTCTCCTCCCCTACCTGCCTACCCCTCTGCGGTCACCCAAGAAACCGAAGAAAATGGAAAAGCTTTTTGTTTTTGAAAGCGCACGAGGAGAAGCGGCTTCCGGAGCTTCTTGTTTTTCTTATGAATGTCAGCTTATTTTCATCATTGCTATTTTGGTTTGTCGATTAGCAGATGACTCTCTTAATCGGTAAAGCGGTTTCAGAGGGATGGGCAGAGGTGGGGAGTGCCGTGGGCTTCATCGTTATCATCATTATCATCAGTCAAAATATTATTATCATTATCATCACTCATAATCATTATTATTATTATCATTATCACTCACCATCATCATCATTATCATAATCGCTCATCATCACTCACCATCATCATCATTTTGATCATACACCATCATTATCATCATAATTATTTTCATCATCTTTATTATCATCACTTCATCATCATCGCCATCATCATTATTTTCATCATCATTATTATTATTACCACTCGTCTTTTATCGTCATTACCCTCCGACCCTTTCGTTATCATGTTTCGTCATTCATCATTCCCGTAATTGACATTATTACCATCATTACACCGTAATGACCCAAATGAATGAGAGATGGGAGGGTGAAAAGGGTCATCTTGATCATTATTGTCACAAGGTCATCGTCGTGGTCATCATTTTTTATAGTCGTTATCCCTCTAGAAGAGTTATTGAGTTGTTATTGAGTTAGTTGTTGCTGTTGTAGAACTTTGACGCGAGTTGTAGTTGTGCAAGAACTGTAACAATGGGTTGCGATGATAGTTTTAGATGTTCTAGAACTGGAAGAAAGTTCTGGAAGTTTTTTTTTATATAACAAGGTCAGGCACTTAATCTAAATCTGTCGCTGAGTGACGTCACTGGGATGGCGTGACGTCAGCGTTGTCCCGCTCTTGAATCCGCGAACGACTTCCTGCTGTAATGGCCGTTTCCAGAACTTTCTCCCGGGTTCATTTCTCTCCCGAAAGGATTCCTCGCTCCTTTGTCTGGCGCCGGTTCATCCTCCGGTCTGCTCTCTCTCCTATTCTTTCTCGATGTTTTTTTTTTTTCTCCTATTTTTCTCTCGTTTTTTGTTCTCTTTTTCTTGAGCTCCGTCTTTGTTTTTCTTTTTTCTTTCTTTCTGCTTCTCTTTCTCGCTTTACTTTGTCTTTCTCTCTCTAACTCTCTCTCTCTCTCTCTCTCTCTCTCTCTCTCTCTCTCTCTCTCTCTTCTCTCTCTCTCTTTCTCTCTCTCTCTCTCTCTCTCTCTCTCTCTCTCTCTCTCTCTCTCTCTCTCTCTCTCTCTCTCCACTGAAGAGAAAATACAAAAAAAGAAGAATCGGTAACTATACGAAATGCACAGACGAGAACAAGAGAGAGAGAGAGAGAGAGAGAGAGAGAGAGAGAGAGAGAGAGAGAGAGAGAGAAGAGAGAGAGAGAGAGAGAGAGAGAGAGAGAGAGAGAGAGAGAGAGAGAGAGAGAGGAAAAAATTCCCCCGAGGCATGGCGGCGGCGTATCCATTGCACAGAATGCAAGCCTCACTCTGCAGCCTTAGCGGAATATCTTGTTATATTTTGTCTTGCTTGTTTATCTATATGAATTGGAAATTGCTTCTTGGAATATGCGTAATTATTTCTTAATTGCACTCGCTTTTACATCTTTGCAACTTGCCGTATTGCCAAACGCTCCCCGCCCGTTGCAAGAGATAGAATTGAAAAAAAGAGTAAGAGTTGCAAGATTATATATATTGTGTGTGTTATTTATGTATGTTTTTGTTTTATTTTATTATTTTCCTTTTTTATTAATATTTTATTATTTTTATTTGATTATCAATTTTTATTCTGTGAACATCTTGAAGGATACCGAGGAAGTTTCCATCAAGACTTTATGGGGACTTTCTCTCGTTCACTTATGTAAAAATTGGTGGGAATTGGTTCCGATCGGCTGGCGGTGGGGTGGGTGGGTGGGGGTGGGGAGGGTAGCGGTGAAAGTCTGCAAGCGTTCATTACGGAGTTCATCCCGCTGCCGCTATTGGAGATTAATGTATATATATTTTTTTATGTTGGGTGTGGTTATGCTTTGCTTGTTAGTGTTTATTGTGTTTTTTTGTTGTTGTCTTTTCTCTCTACTCTTTGGGATTTTTTTGTTTTGTTTTGTTTTTTCATTATTTTTCTTTGTCCTTTTTGTAAGTTTATTTTTTTGTCTTCTTTATGTATTTTAATATGATTTTGTTGTTTTCTATTTCTGCGACATTTTATTAAGAGAGGCGTTGTGAAATAAGTGGATTGGGAAGGAGGAGGGGGGGTCGCGCGGGGGTGGGGGTGAAACTCTAAGGTAAGCGCGCGTCACA
>NW_020870310.1:62500-82500 GCF_003789085.1 Penaeus vannamei
TCTTCGTTGCTGAAGGGATATGTCGGAGACTGATATATCCGTCTATTCATGTCTTTACATAAAATCTGTTTACATAAAATATGCATACAAACACAAAAAATCACTCGTATACATACACACACACGTAAGATCACACATAAAGTCATACACATTTAAATCACACATGTATACATATAAACATGAAATACATAAATCACACATATATATACATATACACATGAAATACATACACACATAAACACATATACACCATACACATACATATACACATAAACACATATATACATATACACATAAAAATCACTCATATACATACACACAAAGCATGAAAATCACACATATAAGCATAACACATAAAAAACAACACATATGTACATACACACATAGAATCATACATATTTACAAACATATATATCGGTGTGTATGTATGTACAAATATGTATATATATTCAGATATATACACATAGGAATGCACGCATAGAATCACACACATATACATGCAAACATGTATGCATATATCCAATTATATATTATTATTATCATCAATATCATTAAAATCATAGGGATACACACGCACACACATACACACATATATATGCATATATGAATATACATAAATGTACATATATATATATATATATATATACTCATATAATTATATATATATATATATAGATGTGTGTGTTCATATGTGTGTGTATATATATATACATACATACATACATACAGTACATACATACATACATACATACATACATACATAACATACTACATACATATATACATTATATATATATATATATTAATATTATATATTATATATATTATATATATTAATATATATGATATATATATGTGATGTGTGTGTGGTGTGTCTGTGTGATGAGTTAATATATATATATATTATATATATATATATATATATATAATATATATTATATATATATATATATATATATGTATATAATATGTATGTATGATATTATGTGTAATGATATATTACACATATTTACACACACACCACACACCACACCACACCCACACACAACACACACACACACACACACACACACCACACACACACACACCACCACACACACACAACACACACACACACACACACCACGCCATATATATATATATATATATATATATATATATTAATAAATATATAAATATATATATACATATATATACATATTATATATATATACATATATATATATATACATAATATATATATATGCTATATATCATATATATAATATATATATATACATATATATTACATACATGTGTGTCTATATTCTAATGTATTTGTTTGTCGCTGTTGTGTGTGGTTGTGGTGTGTGTTCGTGTGTGTATGTATTTTGTTTGTATGTACGCACCTGTGCATACATGTAAGGATCCAAACATCTGCCACATGGGCAACAATAAACCATCATCATCTGACGGACAAGCTTATCACACAGAGATAAAATCCTCCTCAAACGGAGATACACGGGGGTCCTTATCTCCCCCCTCCCCCTACCCCCTCCCCTCCCCTCCCCTCCCCTACGCCCCCAAAGCGTGACCTCTCTTTATGACCCTGATTCGCATAAGCGGAAATGGACACCGCACTTCAGACCTTATCTATGCCAAAGGGACCTAAGGACCTCGTTTAGTAGGCGTGTGATTAAACGGTTCCTTCGGTAAATGACTGATCAGCTGATTAGAGGTTTGTTGATAAAATCCATAAAAGTCAGGTCGGTGATCGGATTTTTTTTTTTCTTTTTTTCATCTTTCTTTTGCTTTTTGTGTGAAAATTATTTTCTTTTCTTGTTTTTTTTATGTTTTCTCATCCCTCTTTCTTTTACTTTTTATGATTTTTTTCTTCATCATTATCATTACCATTATTATTGATATCATTATCATTGATTTCATGATCTTTTTAATCAATACCATTCTCATTAGTATCACCATATTCGTTACCATTAATTGCTATCATCACTACTATTATTATAGCCAAATCCTTACAGTCTCCACGTCAGACTAGGCTCCCGAATCCGTCCTAATCCATCAAAGTTATCTTATCCTAATCCTAATCTTGCGTCCGCCTGGCAAAAGGAACCTCTTGAAATCGGGAGAGATAACGAGGATGTTCTTGTCCTTCTTATCTCGCCTTAATTTTGCTAAACCGATAAGAGAGATTAGAGGCCGGATGGAGGAAGGGAGAGGGGGCGGGCAAGGGTAGGAGAGGGGAGAGATGAGGAAGGCAGGGGGGGAGACAGTGAAGGTGAGAGGAGAGCGGGGCTGAAAAACGTACTTCACTCAGGGCGAGAGGATGGGGGGGAGGTAGAGATGGGGAGACGTCGGTGACAAGGAGGAAAGAGAAGAGACCAGAGACGGAGTATGAGAATAAGAAGAATGATGCATGATGATTGATGAGTATGATGAGCGATAGACTGCCATGAATGTGATGATGATGCAGAGAGGAGAGCGGCAGGGGCGAGCAAGATCGCGCGGCAGAATGACAATGAAGTATTAGAGAGAAGAATAGAAGTATAGAGGTAATGGATCGCGAGAATGAGCCGAATCGAATCCGGCAGTGCACTACACGACGGGTACGCACGAATGGAGAGCAGATTGAAAGGAGAAAGAAGAAGCGAAAAAAGAAATTAGACTGAGACGACAAGTGTGAGGTCGAGCCGGCCAGTCAGAGGCGACAGACCGAGAGATCAGAACAAAGAGAGTCGAGAGGGAGAGGACGAGACGGAAGAAGGGCAGGAGTCGAAAGGCAGCGATGAGGGAGCGAGAAGCATAGAGAGGAGAGGAGATGAGAGAGTGTGAACTGCCCGCGAGGAGATAGCGGAGCATGATGAGAAGCCGGATCGGCCGAGCGCTGGAGATCGCAGGAGAGGGACTGACGGAGAGGGAGCTGCTCGAGAAAGGACTGCAGGAAGAAGAGGAGAGAGACAGAGCGGAAAAGGAGATGCAGGAAAAGAGAGGATAGACAGAGGCGAAGAGAGCATTGCGACGAGGATGGATAACGAGATAGGAGGCCCGAGTGGACCGAGAGAGACGGAGGAGGGATGGGGAGAAGAGCGAGAGGAAGAGACAGACAGAGACAAGAGCGAGAAGAGAGAGAGACGCGGAGAGAGAAACCAGGAGAGAGAGAGGGAGAAGAGAGAGCGAGAGAGAGAATGAGAGAGATGGAGAAAGAGAAAGAAAAGAGATATGTGACAACGAGGGAAAGGAGGAGGTGTAGAGCAGAGGGGAGAGATGACAGAGGGCCATCAGCAACGGGCGAGCGAGACAGAATGAGAGCCATCATAGACGATGGAGAGCGAGCCGCAGGATGGACAGAGAGAATGAAGGAGAGGAGGAGAAGAGGAGAGAGAGCAGGAGCGCGGGGAGATAGATAGGAAGAGACTGAGGAGACGGAGAGAGATGAGAGAGAGTGAGGAGAGAAGACGAGTGAGAGAGCACGAGAGAGAGAGAGGATGGTGCGTAGCAAGAGAAGAAGTGGAGAGAGAGGAAGAGAACACTAGAAGGAAATAAGAGGAGCGCAAGACGAGAAAGAAGAGACAGCGAGACGGAGAGAGAGAGAGAGACCGAGGGAGAATGAATCGAAGAGTGAAAGTAGAGAGAGAGAGAAGAGAAAGAGAAAGAGAGAGAGAAGGAGAGAGAGAGAGGAGAGAGAGAGAGAGAGAGAGAGAGAGAGAGAGAGAGAGAGAGAGAGAAGAGAGAGAGAGAGAGAGAGAGAGAGAGAGAGAGAGAGAGGAGTGGGGAAGATCACCCCTTCGCTCATTCATTCACATTCATCAACACAGACTTTTCTAAACATCAAAGCGAAATTAAGTAAAACAATTAATATGATAATTAACGGGAATTTAGACTCGTCGGTATGTGAATGAAAATTATTGCTGTGTCATCATACTTTTTATTACCTTCCCAATTATTTTATTACAATTATTTTCACTCTAGCGGTATAACTTAAATTACACTTAATTACCCCAATTTTTGGTATAATTCAAATCTAATTTGCATGTAATCAACTCCTCTATAATTATCTCTTGAGATTACCTAATTCTAACCTCTAATGAACCTGCACTTGCAAGGCCAAGCTCACCCTTAAAAAAAGAAAAAGAAAGAAAGAAAAAAAGAAAGAAGAAAGAAAAAAGAAAGAAAAGAAAGAGAAGAAAGAAAGAAAGAAAAGAAAGAGAAGAAAGAAGAAAGAAAAAGAAAAAGAAAAAAAAGAAAGAAAGAGAGAAGAAAGAAAAAAGAAAAAAGAAAGTAAACAAATAAATAACGAAAGAAAGAAAGAAAGAAAGAAAAAAACTCTAAAATTCTCTCCCCGCCCACAGCTAGCCACGGAACGCCCCATGGTCCCTACCACCCCCATGACCCCAGCGTCAGAGGTCAAACCCAAAATCGACGTGAGGCTTCCGCGATCCGTGAAACCCTTGCACTACAAGGTC
Source organism: Penaeus vannamei (assembly GCF_003789085.1). Lineage (NCBI taxonomy): Eukaryota > Metazoa > Arthropoda > Malacostraca > Decapoda > Penaeidae > Penaeus > Penaeus vannamei. The sequence goes on from NW_020870310.1 coordinate 66,961, forward strand.
AAACTCCAGCCTCTCATCAACGGGAACTTCAGCATCCTGGGTTACGTCGAGGTCGAGGTCGAGGTGCTGGAGGCGACGTCGAATGTCACCCTCCACATCGCTGACATTGTGACCAAGAATGAGACGATAAAGGTAAGTGTTTTTTTTTTTTTTTTTTTTTTGGGGGGGGGCTATGGGTCAGGGTAAAAAAAGGGGAGGGGAGGGGGGGGGGGGAGCTATGGGTCAGGGGTAATGAAAAAAGGGGGGGAGGGGGAGCTATGGTCAGGGTAATAAAAGGGGGGGGGAGGAGCTATGGGTCAGGGTCAAAAAAAAGGTGGGGGGTTATGTGTTGCTTTGTCTTGACATTATTAACTGCATAAATGAGTTTTGAAATTATGATGGATCTTCATGTATAATTGTGGATCTTAATGTATAGGTGTACTTTTTTAATAGTTGTCAAATGAATTATATGAATTAATTTAGTTAGTATGCAGGGGATTTTTTTCAATTTTTAAAAGATGTAACAGCTTGATCAGTTACTATATATGGTGCCATGAATATAGGGTAGATACATATTTTGATCTCTTAAAATAACATGATCCTGTCAAATCCTCTTGTGACTTATTATTATTATTATCATTATCATTACCCTTATTACTACCATTATCACAACCATCACATCACAGCCGCTAGCATTATCACCATTATTAATAACAGCATTATTTCCTCACTATAAACATCACCATCATTATCACCATAGCCATAATCACCATCCCCATTATAACCATCATCTTCATTATCACCATTATTTATAACAGCAGTAATATCATCAGTCTCACCATCATCAACAACCCCATCACGTCATCACTACCACCATACTCCACAACGACCATAAAATATGAGTACCATCACCATCAACATCCCTTCATCACTATCCGCATCACCTCATCACTACCACCATCATGTCATCACTACCACCATAATATGAGCATATCACTATCAAAATTACGTCATCACTTCTACCATAATATGAGAGTACCATCACTACCAACATCACGTCATCACAACCACCATAATATGAGCCATCATACAACATCACGTCATCACAAACCACCATATATGAGAGCCCATCACTACCAACATCACCCCATCACAAACCACCATAATATGAGTCCCATCACTACCACATCACGTCATCACAACCACCATAATATGATCCATCACTACCAACATCACCCCATCACAACCACCACAATATGAGCAGTCCCATCACTACAACATCACCCATCACAACCACCATGATATGAGCGTCCCATCACTCCCAACATCAACCCCCCACAGCTCGCCCCATCCGACCAAGTCCAAGGGCCTGGCATCGGCATCAACAAACACAGCTATGACAACGAGAGACAGTTCTACGTCGCCGAACTCGGAGAAGAACTCGAGGTCGGGAAGAAATACGTCTTGTCGATGGACTTCGAAGGGTACCTCAACGACCAGCTCCACGGCTTCTACAGTCGACTTACAAGGCGAGGACGGAGCGACAGGTGGGTGGAACTGTTTGCTGTGAATGCTGTGAAAATATTCGTCAGAATAGATAGGGAGGGAGGAGGGAGAAGAGAGAGAGAGAGAGAGAGAGAGAGAGAGAGAGAGATGAGAGAGAGAGAGAGAGAGAGAGAGAGAGAGAGAGAGAGAGAGAGAGAGAGAGAGAGAGAGAGAAGAGAGAGAGAGAGAGGAGGAGAGGAGAGAGAGAGAGAGAGAGAGAGAGAGAGAGAGAGAGAGAGAGAGAGAGAGAGAGAGAGAGAGAGAGAGAGAGAGAGAGAGAGAGAGAGAAAGAGAGAAAGAGAGAGAGAATCAGAATCAGAATCAAAACATTCATTTAGTCATAAAACATTAATATTATTGAAGTAGAAAATACGCATATTGATACATGGCTGAAATACAATTCTCTTAGAAAGACCCCTTGTATAAATTGTATTTAGTATTTATGCAGTATCTTAAGAATGACTATATGTAGAACGTTTTATATAAGCATTAGATATATATTACATATTATATAGGTATTGGTCGTAGTACATATTACATGGATATATACATATATAATTTAGCTTATAAACAGTTTACAGAGCTAGTAAACTCTGCAGAAGTATCACAAAGTGAACCAATAAAAGAGAAAGTAAAGAGAAAGTACAGAGAACATGATGCATAAAACATAAACGGACAAAAGAGAGGAGAATCCCTAATTATATTGAGATAAAGTATTGTTATTTATTCATGTATGTTGGGTATGGTCGTTGTTATCTTTATCATCATTGTTATTGTTATTATTTCCAGTGTGGTACTCTCTTTGTTATCATTTAAGACTCTTTTCTTTCTTTTGTACTTACGTCTTAATAGAGAGATGAATGGATAGATGGATAGATAGATAGATAGATAGATAGATAGATAGACAAATAGACAGACAGACAGATAGCTAAATAGACACTCACACAAACAGCTAGATACACGAATGTCAGAATTATCACACGAGCAGACCACAACAAACCCCCGTCTAATACTATCCAAGATGACCCCACGCCCACTTCACGCCCGCAGGTTGATCGCCTCGACCCAGTTCCAGCCCACGGACGCCCGCAGAGCTTTCCCTTGCTTCGACGAGCCCGGGATGAAGGCGACTTTCGAGGTGTACCTGGGCAGGGAGGAGGGCATGTCGTCCATTTCGAACATGCCCAAGTTTGAATCCATCCCCATGTGAGTGCGGTTTGGGGGGTTTTAGTTTGTTTTTGGTGGAATGTATTTTTTTCGGATGTATGTTTTTTTTTTTTTTTTTTGTATTATTGTTGCTTTTCCTCAAGGAATATGTTTATATTTTTTTGGATGTATGTTTTTTGTGTGTGTGTTATTGTTGTTTTCCACCAAGTTGAAATATTTTTATATTTTTTTCGAATGTATGATTTTTGTGTGAAAATGATTTAAAAATAAGAAAAAAAATAATATTCTGTAAAGAAAAAACTGTTTTTGTTTTGTTTTTTTCTCTACATAATATTTGTTTTTTCTTTTTTTATATAATTTTGTTTTGAAGGATCTATATTACTTTTTTTTATCGCGTTTTAGGGTAATATTCATCGGTTCAAAATCAATGAAAAGATAACTGCTTTTAAATGACCTCGCTAAGTTGTATTCCAAAATTCATAAGAATATCAGCACTTATTTCCTTCCAAAACTCCGACTGATTGCACTTGAATAACAGAGAACAAAACCCCTAACACAGGAACAAGAACAACCTAACCAAGACATGGAACAATAACAACCATTCCTCCAAACCGAACATCAACACCACAACCCGATAACACAACAGAACACAACCACAAACACAATAACGCGTACACAAAAACGAAAAAAAATGAAACTAGCCACAATGAGAACTGAAAACGGGTGATCATTTCTCACTGTGGCTAGTTTCATTTTCACAACTGAACACTTTTCGTTATAGACCCACTTCTTTTCCACAGAGAGGGACAGCCAGGATGGGTGTGGGACCACTTTAACACAAGCGTCCCCATGTCCACTTACTTGGTTGCCTTCGTCATCTCGGATTTCTCCCACATGAACTCCACCGCCAATGACCACGTCTTGTTCAGAGGTAAGTGGTATATAGCCAAGTGATCATTACAGGTTGTGGAAAAAGAGAGATGTCAGTGTCGTGTCTCGTATTAGGAAAGGAAGGGTGAATTAAGGTGTATCTAATCAGTTTTTTGCATGTTCAGAGGTTAGGATATACATATATGTATCTTTCTCTGTCTCGCTCTCTCTCTCTCTCTCTCTCTCTCTCTCTCTCTCTCTCTCTCTCTCTCTCTCTCTCTCTCCCCTCTCCCTCTCCCTCTCGCTCTCTCTCTCTCTCTTTCTCTCTCTTTCTCTTTCTCTTTCTCTCTCTCTCTCTCTCTCTCTCTCTCTCTCTCTCTCTCTCTTCTCTCTCTCTCTCTCTCTCTCTCTCTCTCTCTCTCTCTCTCTCTCTCGCTCGCTCGCTCGCACGCTCTCTCGCTCTCTCTATCTCTCTTCTCTCTCTATCTACCTGATTTCGTATCTCGTTTTCGGAAGGAGGTGAAGTTAGAGTATAAATTAATTACCGAATGATAAGCTTCTGGAAAATAAATATATCATTGCTTTGTTTCGTCTTCGGAAAAGGAAGGTTAGATTAGAGCATATCAAACTACTACATGGTAAGTGTTTAGAAAAGAAAAATGTCATTTTCTTATCTCGGTTTTCGAAAAAAAGGGAAGATCGAATTAGAATATATCGAATTAATCAGTGCACGGCAATCTAGAAATAAAGCTTTATGGTGTTTTTTTCAACATCTCTCCCCAACCTCGAATAATTTCCCGCATTTAAGACTGACCTCTCATCTATCACCATCGCTCACAAACGATTAAATCAAAGCAAAACAAAAAAAAAAGTTAAAGCAAAAATCAAAATCAAAGCAAAAAAAACACACACAGTCAAAGCAAAAATCAAAATCAAAGCAAAAAAGAAAAAAAAAAAAGCAAAAAGAAAAATCAAAGCAAAAAAAACACACACACAATCAAAGCAAATATAAAAGTCAAAACACCCTCCCCCCCGTGACTTTATTCCCTCCCCGTTGGCAGTGTGGGCCCGCAAGGCAGCCATCGAGCAGGCCAACTACGCGCTGACAACAGGACCTGACATCCTGACCTTCTTCGAGGGCTACTTCAACGTGCCTTTCCCACTTCCCAAGCAGGACATGATCGCCATCCCGGACTTCTCGGCGGGAGCCATGGAGAACTGGGGCCTCATCACCTACAGGTTGGCAGCGGCTAGGAGTTTCGTAGGGGATGGTCGGGGTTTCGAGTTTCTTTGTTACGTTTCTGTTTGTTTGTCTGTGTGTTTCTGTGTCTGGTCTGTCTGTATCGCTCTCTCGCTCGCTCTCGCTCTCGCTCTCTCTCTCTCTCTCTCTCTCTCTCTCTCTCTCTCTCTCTCTCTCTCTTCTTCTATCTCTCTTCTCTCTCTCTCCTCTCTCTCTCTCTCTCTCTCTCTCTCTCTCTCTCTCTCTCTCTCTCTCTCTCTTATATATATATATATACATATCTATCTATCTATCTATCTATCTCTCTCTCTCTCTCTCTTTTTTTCATTCTCATCACTTACAAGTTGGCACTTGCTGAAATTTGTCTTAACTCTCTCTCTCTCTCTCTCTCTCTCTCTCTCTCTCTCTCTCTCTCTCTCTCTCTCTCTCTCTCTCTCTCCTCTCTCTCTCTCTCTCTCTCTCTCTCTCTCTCTCTCTCTCTCTTCTCTCTCTCTCTCTCTCTCTCTCTCTCTCTCTCTCTCTCTATATATATATATATATATATATATATATATATATATATATATATATATATATATATAATATTATATATATATATATATCTATATATATATATATATATATGTATATATATATATATATATATATGTATATCTATCTCTTTATTTCGTAGGGCGTTTTTTTTCTTTTCTTTTTGGGGTTTCGTCACTTAAAGGTTGACACTAGCAAGATACATAATCATATCTTTACTTTAATTTTTAATTTACTAAATGATTAAAACCAGTTTTTCCAGGCTAAATATATGTTAATATATGAAAAAAAAACTCGACCTCCACCTCATCTTCCTCTTCCTCACAAATCGACGACCTCAAGGCTTCATCTCGCCATTTCATTTATAACAAACATCATTTCTCTCTCTTTCCCCCTTTTTATCTCCAACTTTCCCCGTCCTCTATCACCAATTCACGAAGATCCTTCACCTCACTTTCACTTTATCATCCCCAACAATCTATTTTCTCCAGAATAACGATTCATTCTTTATGACCTTTTTATCTCTCCAATCTCTTATCACAAATTCACAAATATAAATTCTCTCGCTATCTCTTTTTTTTATTTCCAATCTCTCTTCGTTCTCCAGAATAATCATCCTTTACGACTCATTTTTTTTTTATCATAAATTCATAAATATCATTCCCTACACTTTTCCCTTTTAATCCTCAACTCTCCTCATCTTCTAGAGAAAGGGGCGTCCTGTACGACCTCATGTCTCCCTCTCATGTATCAAATTCACAAAAATCTCTTCCCTCACTTTCCTCTTCTTTATCTCCAATTCTCCTCATCCTCCAGTATAACGACCCATGCTTTACGACCTCCTCTCTAATCATTTATCACAAATTCACAATACCACTCCCCTCACTTTCCCCTTTATTCACCTCCAATTCACGACCCATGTTTACGACCTCGCCCCTCACTTTCCCCTTATTCACTCCTATCTCCTCGTCCTCCAGAAAACGCCATGCTGTACGACCCCCTTTCGCCAATACATTTATCACAAATTCGCAAATACTATTCCCCTCATTTTTCCTCTTTTTTCACCTCCACCTTCACCGTCCTCCGGTATAACGACCCATGCTTCACGACCTCCTCTTCCCTATCCATTCATCACTATTCCCCTCACTTCCACCTTCATTCACCTCCTCCCTCCTCGTCCCCCAGAGAAACGGCCATGTTGTACGACCCCGCAGTCTCCGCCGCGTCTAACAAGCAGCGGGTGGTAGTGGTAGTTGCGCACGAACTCGCCCATCAGTGGTTCGGCAATTTGGTCACGCCCGAGTGGTGGACGGACCTCTGGCTCAACGAGGGCTTCGCGTCCTTCATGGAGTACCTGGGTGTTGATCATGTAAGTTGGTATTTGGCGTGGTTGTGTGTGTGGTATGCGGGTATCGGTGTTGAATGGAGGTGTGTGTTTGGGGGTCTGTTAAGTGAGGGATAGACACCCAGGCATATAAATGTAAGAGAGAGAGAGAAACAGACAGACAGAGACAGATAGAGAGAGAGAGAGAGAGGAGAGGAGAGAGAGAGAGAGAGAGAGAGAGAGAGAGAAGAGAGAGAGAGAGAGAGAGAGAAGAGAGAGAAGAGAAAAAAAGAGAAGAAGAAAAAAAGAAAGAAACAGAGAGACAGACACATTACCTATGTAGAATCCCAGAGACCCTAACCCAGCCCCTATACTCCTAAAACACTTGAACTCCCTCCTTCGACCTTCCCCCGACATCCCTACAACTCACGCCATCCTCCTTCGAATCCTCAGTCCGAGCCCTCCTGGAAGATGATGGAGCAGTTCGTCCCCGATGACCTCCACGACGTCTTCGCCATCGACTGCCTGGAATCCTCGCATCCTATCAGCATCCCTGTCGGCCACCCGGACGAGATCAACGAGATTTTCGATCGTATCTCCTACGCTAAGGGTAAGGCGTCCTATGAGAGCATATCAGTTTTTTTTTTTTTTTTTTTTTTTTTTTTTTTTTTTTTTTTTTTTTAGAGAGGAGGAGAGAGGATTATACCGATAGATAGATCGATAGATAGATACTTTAACTAGATAGATGGATGGGTGGTACGTAAATATACAAAGAGATGGATAGGTAGACAAATGTAGATATGGATATAATGTAGATATAGATAGTTATATAGATACAGCTATGAATAAAAACGTAATAGGAAAGAGAAACAGTAAGAAGCAATTAAGAAACAGATCATTCTCCTTCCCTTCGCAGGTGCTTCGATTATCCGCATGATGAACCACTTCTTGACGGAGGCCACCTTCAGGAAGGGCCTCTCCAATTACCTCACGGACCTGTGAGTTGATATTGGCTTCTGATGTTTTATATGCATGTACACATACATACACGTACACACATATAGAAAAATACAAAGAAAATCATAAATACATCGCGTGTACACACACACACACACACACACACACACACACACACACACACACACACACACACACACACACACACACACACACACACACACACACACACACAAAACACGCATAAAGATATCATTCCATCCAGAAACTATTCAGCTACGACTTGAATTACCGAAAAAGACGAGCCAAGCAAAATCCCAAACCAACCAAAATTGAACATCTTTTCCTTCCCTCTCAGGAAATACCAGAACGCAGAGCAGGACGACCTTTGGCAGTACCTGACGACAGCGGCCTACGAGGACAACACACTCCCCACAGACATCAGTGTTAAGAAAATCATGGACACTTGGACACTGCAGATGGGTTACCCTGTGATCAAGGTGACGCGTAGCAGTGACGGCACTTCGGCCACGGTTACCCAAGTAAGTGTGTAGTCATGAAGGGGGAAACAATGTAAACACGAACTGAATTTGTTTAAGGGATCATTTTGTGTTCTTGTGCTCATGGTGGTATGTATTCCCTGAGTGGTGATATATATTTAAAGAGAGCTAGGTTAGGTTTCACTGTGGTGTAGCTTTGTTACAAGGAGATTGTTCAAAAGTAATTGATAAGCTTTTTTGAAAACTTTCGAGACCTGATCTTTTTTGTGAATGTTGTAACTTCTCGTCACGATGCTATTTTATCAACCTCATTTCTTCTGTATTAAAGTCATTTCTTACTATTACTAGGCCTATTGAGGTCCACAAAGACGCATCTTGCATTCTTTCCCATTATTCTCAAAACGAGGATGCCCATGGCGGCAGTATATCCCCGTATTTTCGAAGCAGACTATTCCAAGAGGTAACCCCGCCCTTCTTCCACCACTCCCCCTCCAGGAACGCTTCCTCCTCGTCAAGAACCCCAACTCGACGGACACCCACGACTACAAGTGGTGGGTCCCTCTGTCCTACACCACGGAGACCAGCCCGGACTTCGAGACGACGAAGCCCCAGCGGTGGATGATGGACACGGAGCAACAGCTCACCATTTCCTCTCTCCCGGCGAAGGACAAGTGGGTGATCTTCAACGTGCAGGAGACGGGTTATTACAGGGTCAACTACGACGCCGAGAACTGGAACCTGATCATCCAGCAACTCAAGGACCAGCATGAGTCGATTCACGTCATCAACAGAGCGCAGATTATCGACGATGTTTTGAACCTCGCGCGTGCCGGTGAGACGAGTTGCTTTTGCTGTTGTTATTCCTTAGTTTTACGTCGTTTGTTATCTTTACTGCCTTCCAGTAATCAAGGTTTGTCTCTCCTTGAGTCAAACTTGTATCTGATTTTGTATACTTCCTTATTTACGTCTTAGACTTGTTCGGCCGGTTTGTTAATATTGTGCGAGGCCCCACCCAAAGAATATTCGTATACTTGACATGCATAAATAAAGAAATAAATGCATATTTATCAGTCTGGCCATGCATATCTACCTGGCAAATAGATGGTTAAATGTATATCTATCAGATATATAGACAGATATGCCTTTATTTCTGCATCTGTATTTATGAAAATTCATTGGGTCTGACCTGGCACAATTTTAACAAACAAGCTGGTTATCTCGACTGCCATTCAGTAATTAAGGGTGATTTTACGTTAATTCCCTGTTTGATTTACGTCCTGTCACGCTTTAATTCCACACCTAGGCCAGGTATCCTACGACACGGCCCTGAGCGTGAATGCCTACCTGGGCAAGGAAGTGGAGTACGTACCTTGGGACACCGCTCTCAACAATCTGGGTTACCTGGAAAATATGTTCACTCGGTCCAGTGGCTACGGCGATCTCAAGGTGAGGTCTGGGAATCATTGGTTCATGGACGTAACTTTTATCTCCTTTTTTATTTATATTTCATCTTATTTCTACGTTTCATTATTGTTATTTGATTATTATTTGATTATTATTTTTTTCTCATGGAATTTTTTTTACCCCAACAATGATATAACGAGCTAATGGCTATCAAATAGACGAGATTTTACTACCTCTCTTTCCCCTTACCCTCCACGCCCCCCCTCCACCTTTCCTCCCCCTCCTATATCCTATACATCCTCCCAACATCCCTAATCTCCCCTTCCCCCTCCCCTCAATTCCTACCTTCCTTTCCCTCCCCCCCCCTTTTTTTTCCTCCCCCCCACCCCTACCTCCATCCCCAACATCCCTAATCTCCCCTTTCTTCTCTCCCTCTCTCCCCTCAATTCCTACTTTCTTTCCATCCTCCTCGCTCCCCCCCCCTTTCCTCCCCCTTCCCCTCCCCCTATACATCCCCCCAACATCCTAATCTCCCATTTTCTTCTCCCTCTCTCCCCCCCCTCAACAGAGCTACCTCCTGGACATCCTGATCCCCCTCTACAACTCCGTGGGCTTCGAGGACAACCTCAACGACCCCCACTTGGACCAGTACAAGCGGGTTAAGGCTCTCTCTTGGGCGTGCAACCTCGGCTACCAAGACTGCGTGGATAATTCGCAGTCTCTCTTCAATACGTGGGTGCTGAACCCTACCAATACCAGGTATGAGGCGTTTTATTTAAGGATTATTGTTGTTATGATTTTTATTGTTATTGTATTGTTATATATATTTTATTAATTACTGTTGCTCTTATTATCAGCATTTTTTTTTTCATTATCCCTTTTATTGTATCCTTAGTACAATCATTATTATTATCTTTATCAACGTCATTGTCGTTGCTATGTTGCTATCAGCATCTATATGAACACAACAAAAAATAGCAGCATTACCCCCCAAAATATATATATATATATATATATATATATATATATATATATATATATATATATATATATATAATGATAATAATAAGGATAATGATAATGATATAAATGATAATATAATAATAAATAATAATAATAAATAAATAAATAATAAATAAATAAATAAATAAAATAAATAATAAATAATAAATAAATAAATAATAAAAAATAAAAATAATAACGCTGATGATAATAATAATTATATCACGACAACCAACACCACCAACGCCACTAATACCACGACCTCATCCTCACCCTCCTTACCCTCCTCATTCTCCTTCTTCGTCTCCGGCAGCCTCATCTCCCCCAACCTGAAGTCGACGGTCTACTGCACGGGCGTGGCTGAGGGCGGCGAGGAGGAGTGGAACTTCGCGTGGGAACAGTACATCAACTCGAACGTCGCCACAGAGAAGGCCAAGCTCCTGTCCGCCATGGGTTGTACCAAGGAAGTGTGGATTCTGTCCAGGTACGGGCAGGGGATGGCTGCGTGTTTTTTTTCTTTTTTTTTTTTTATTTTTTATTTTTTTTTTGTTTTTTTTTTTTGTCGAGATTTTTTTCTAATTTTTTGGCATTTCTTGTCGAGATTTTTTTCTGTTTCGTCATTTCGTCATTACAACACAGATTAATAAAATAAAAGAAAAAGAAATAACCCAGCACCCTCCGTCACATTCCTACGGCAGTAACATAAAAAATAAATGAATAAAAAGGAAATAACCCAGCGCCCTCCCTCGCACCCCTACATCAAACAACACAAACAATAAACAAACAGAAAAAAAACCAAGCCCTTCGCACTCCTACGTCAACAACAACAACAACAACACACACACACACACACACACACACACACACACACACACACACACACACACACACACACACACACACACACACACCACACACACAAAACAAACAAACAAACAAACAAACAAACAAACACACAAACAAAAAACGCCTAAAAAAGAAAAAAAAAAAAAAACTAACCCAGCGCCCTCTCCATAGGTACCTCGACATGGCGTTCACGGAAGGCAGCGGCATCCGGAAGCAGGACGCGTCGCAGGTCTTCGCCGCCGTCGCCAGGAATGACGTGGGGCGCTACCTGGCCTGGAACTACCTCAGGGACCAGTGGCAGAAGATCGCCGATTAGTAAGTTTGGGTTCTTAAAGATGTTTATTTGGTTATTAGTATGATTTGGGGTGTTTTTGTTAATCGTTTTTTAATTATGTTATTGTTATTTGATATATTTGGGTGTTTTTGTTTTAGATAGGGGGGGTTGCTGTTTGGCGGAATCCCGTGAGTATGTTGTGGGTTAAAAATAAGATGTATTTTTTTTTTTTTTTTTTTTTTTTTTTTTTTTTCTTTTTTTTTTTTAGGAAAGAGCTACTACTGTTTTGCTTTTCTGCAAAGTTTAAATTGTTTATTTCGATTCGGTTTTATCTTGTGTTTATAATTATATCATTTTGTATTTCTAATATATATATAGATATATAGATATAGATAGATAGATAGATACTAATGTTTTTCTTTTCTGTAAAGTCTGATTTTTTTTACTTAGATTAGGTTTTATCTTGTGTTTATATCTATATTATTTTGTATGTCTATAATTATATAGATAGATAGATAGATACTTTAGTCGTTTGATTCTAATGGTAATTTGATGCTTTCAGTTGCAGTAATGTTAATCCCATCCTTTTATTTTGATTATTTTTGGAAACATTCAAATCACTGGTTTTCATGTTGATTCGAAATTCTTTATTTATTATTCTAACATGTTCATATCATTTGTTATTGATATTCAACAGTATGATCTATATACATTACACGCATATTTAATAAATCCTAGATTCCAAGTAAGATTAAGATTCTATAATATAAGGGATTATCATGATCATTATCACTATACTAGATATCAATCATACTGTTTTATCACAACCATCACTACCACAAACAATTATTCATCATTACTCTTCCATTTTTTCATGACCAAAATCCATTACTTCCACGATTATATCTAGTTTATCCCCCATGAATGAAATTTATAATTCACCTTTGAATGAAATGGATAATTCACCCCTGAATTAAATAAATAATTCCCTTTCAGTTACGGATCAGGTTTCTTTGCCATTGCCCGGATCATAAAGGCCGCCACAAGAGCCTTTAACACGAAGCTGGAGTTGGCGGAGGTAAACAAACGTCGATGGCCACGAGAACGCATGTTTTGTGCTCTAACCGATCTGGTTTTTTTCTCTCTCTCTCTCTATCTATCATTCTATCTCTTTCTCTTTCTCTTTCTCTTTCTCTCTCTCTCTCTCTCTCTCTCTCTCTCTCTCTCTCTCTCTCTCTCTCTCTCTCTCTCTCTCTCTCTCCTCTCTCTCTCTCTCTCTCTCTCTCTCTCCTCTCTCTCCCTCTCCCTCTCCCTCTCCCTCTCTCCCTCTCCCTCTCCCTCCCCTCTCCTTCCTCTCTCTCTCTCTTCCTCTCCCCTCTCTTCCCTCTCCTCTCTCTTCCCTCTCCCCTCTTTCCTCTCCCTCTCCCTCTCCCTCTCCCTCTCTCTCCCTTTCCCTCTCCCTCTCTCGCAACTATCTATATCAGCAACGCAAGTACTTTTCCTAGATAAGGAGCTGAATGGACAGCACGAGCGCGCTTTCATGCTGCCGCCATCTTGAAACCTCTTAAACGTATCCATTTTAGAGGAAAAAAAACACTGCATGGGCATATCCATTTTATAGGGAAAAAACACTGCATGGCCCTGTGCATGATGAATCTATCCAGCATGAGAACTTTACTTAATCTTACGGGAAATTAGTCCTGACTTTGGGGAGAAATGTAATCAAAAGTAGGGGACTCACTCGATGGGGAATGATTACCTACTGGCAAGCTCAATTTTCCCGCCAAAGAATTAAAAAGGACGAATTTCACAAGGCTTTTGCAGGACTGGCGAGAAGATGACTCGGAAAATACGTGACTCACGGACTGCTTTATGATTATGCTTTATCTCTCGCTGTTTAATGCATCTCTTTTATTTACCTGCTCCTTATTACTGTTTACCCTTTATTATCTCCCTGTCCCTTCCCTCTCTCCCTCCCTCCCCCCTTCTCTCCCCTCCCCTTTCCTCCCCTCCCCCTCCCCCTCCCCTCCCTCCCCTCCCCCCTTCCCTCCCCTTTCCCCCCCTCCTTCCCCCCTTCCTCTCCCTCTCCCCTCCCCCTGCCCCCCTCCCCTCCCCCTGCCCCCCTCCCCTCCCCCTCCCCCTCTCCTCACTCATGCTTTTAACGGACTCACGACTTCATTTGCCTCACTTTTTTCCTCACAACAGCACCGGCACTTTCACGACCCTGGGTGATATGGTTAACACGGTCTCCTATGAGTTTAACACCAGGGAGGAGAAGCATGAGGTATGGGGGATGCTATGAGGTGTGAGGGAAGAGATGTGTTATGAGGAAGGTATCATTAGTGAGGAGAGATGGATGTGATACGAAGAGAGAGTCTATGTGGTTTGGAAAGCGAACTAAGAAAGTTAGGGTATGAGGGGATGCTATGAGGTGTGAGGGAAGGGATGTGATATGAGGAAGGTATCAATAGTGAGGAGAGATGGATGAGATGTGAAGTGAGAGTATATGTGGTTTCGGAAGCGAACTAAGAAAGTTAGGGTATGAGGGGATGCTATGAGGTGTGAGGGAAGGGATGTGATATGAGGAAGGTATCAATAGTGAGGAGAGATGGATGAGGTATGAAGAGAGAGTATATGTGGTTTGGGAAGCGAGCTGAGGAAGGTAGGGTATGAGGTATGAGGAAAGATGTAGGGCATGAGGAATATATGAGGTATGAGTTGAGGGTATATCATAACTTTAGAGAGCCGATTTGTAATAAATGAGATAAATAAAAGTTATGAGGAAAGGAGTAGAAATAAACTATGGTATGCGTAATAAATATATGAATATGAGACGGAGTGGATTTGTGGTGAGTGAAGAAGGTATGAGTTATGAGGTGTGCTTTCGAGAGGTGTTCTGCGTTTGTGCGTGGCAAGTGTGAGGTATGAGGTAAGGTATGAGGCATGAGAGGAAATTATGAGTGAGTTAAGAGAACCAGGTGTGAGTTTTAGGTGCAATTTAAGATATGAATTAAGAGAGAAATTTAAAGAAAAAATATTATGAGAGAAGATTAAATTCTCAAAAATTGGAATAGAAATGAGTGCAAAGAAACTGACTAATAAAAGTGTGAGTGGGATAAACCGGTTAGATAGAACAAATAAGAAAGAGAGAGAAAGCATAAACAAAATAATAAAGATAAATAAATGGAAGTTTGTGACTTGGATCGAACTCAAGCAACTCTGTAAGTCCATTCAAGTGTGAATTTAATTTAATTGATTTCTAAAAAAAAAAAAAAAAAAAAAAAATGCATCCTCTTCTGCTTCCGTATCTGCATGAGTGCATGAATTAACTGTGCTTTTGAATGACTATGCATATTAACAACTGCATTTACCCACTTTATTTCAGTGTCTGCCAAAGCTTAAATACAGGTTATGTTATATCCCGAATACGGAATTCATAAAAAATACTCTTACTAGACATTTTTCTGTTTTGTTCTATGAAATTCATGAAAAATACTCTTATTTGACATTGTTTTTTAGTTTTATAAAATTCATAAAAAAATCCTTTTACTAGACATTGTTTTTTGTTTTTTGTTGTTTTATAAAATTCAGGAAAATACTCTTACTACACTTTTTTATTTTTATTTTAGTAAATACAAGTCAGCCTCAAAACACGAATGAAAAACCCCGATATACAGGACAAAACCTTTTCTAAAAACTCCCTCCTTCCCTCCTTTTCCCTCCAGCTGGAACTCTTCAAGCAACAACACGAAGGCCAGCTGGGCACAGCAACCCGCGCCGTCGACCAAGCCATCGAGAGAACAGAAAATAACATTAAGTGGATGGATAACAACTATGACGTCATCATGCAGTGGTTGGCGGACAACGGTTACTCTTCCAAGCTCAAGAGTCTGTGAAATCT
>NW_020870310.1:97500-102500 GCF_003789085.1 Penaeus vannamei
CTCTCTCTCTCTCTCTCTTCTCTCTCTCTCTCTCTCTCTCTCTCTCTCTCTCTCTCTTCTCTCTCTCTACACACACACACACACACACACACACACACACACACACACACACACACACACACACACACACACACACACACACACACACACACACACACACACACACACACACACAACACACACACACACACACACATATATATATATATATTATATATATATATATATATATATATATATATATATATATATATAATATATATATATATCAAAGATCCTATAAAAATATACAATACCACCGATATTCTCCTACCTGACCACTAGAGCCACCTGGTGCCTGTCACAAATATCACCAGTCATGACAATTGACAAACTACGCTTCCGCTACAAATCCGAAACGATCGTTAGAGAATGCCTTTACACAATGGATTAAGTTGGTTGCAAAAGGAATTATGAGATACGATGAAATGTGTGTTCTCATTTTTATCATTTGTGTTTCCTGAGGACTATTTTTCACTTAGAAATATATGACTATTATTACGAAGACAGGATGACTTAAAATGACATATAACACGATGACAAAATGATTGAAATACCACGATGACTTACAATGACATATATACCATGATGGCTTAAAATGACATATACCATGATGACTTAAAATGACTTATATACCACGATGATTTAATATGACATATACCACGATGACTTAAACTGACATATAGAATGATGACTTATAATGACTGATATACCACGATGACTTAAAATGGCTAATATACCACGATGACTTAAAATGATTTATATACCACGATGACTTAAAATGGCTAATATACCACGATGACTTAAAATGACTTATAACGATGGCTTAAAATGACTTATATATCATGATGACTTAAAATGACACATACCACGATGACTTAAAATGACTTGTATACCACGATGGCTTAAAATGACTTATATATCATGATGACTTAAAATGACACATACCACGATGACTCCTTAGATGACTTAAAATGACTTATATACACATGACTTAAAATGACACATACCACGATGACTTAAAATGACATAGACCACGATGACTTAAAATGACTTATACACCACGATGACTTAAAATGACTTACCACGATGACTGACTTATATACCACGATGACTTAAAATGACTTATGACTTAAAATGACTTATATACCACGATGACTTTAAAATTGAGACCACGATGACTTAAAATGACACATACCACGATGACTTAAAATGACATAGACCACGATGACTTAAAATGACCACGATGACTTAAAATGACTTATATACCACGATGACTTAAAATGACTTATATACCACGATGACTTAAAATGACTTATATACTTAAAATGACTTAATACCATGATGACTTAAAATGATGACTTAAAATGACTTATGTACCACGATGACTTAAAATGACTTATACGATGACTTAAAGATGACTTATAGATGACTTAAAATGACGATGACTTAAAATGACATATTACCACGATACCCGAATGACTTAAAATGACTTATATTACCACGATGACTTAAAATGACTTATATACCACGATCGACCTATACCACGATGACTTAAAAGACATGTACCACGATGACTTAAAATGACTTACCACGATGACTTTAAAATGACTTATAGATGACTTAAAATGACGATGACTTAAAATGATACCCACGAACTTAAAATGACCCACGATGACTTAAAATGGCATATACCACGATGACTTAAAATGACTTATATACCACGATGCCTTAAAATTACACATACCACGATGACTTAGGATGACTTATATACCGCGATGACTTAAAATGATATATACCACGATGACTTAAAATGACATATACCACGATGACAAAATGATTTATATACCACGATGACTTAAAATGACACATACCACGATGACTTAAAATGACTTATATACCACGATGACTTAAAATGACTTATAAACCACGATGACTTAAAATGACTTGATTATATTACCACGATGACTTAAAATGACTTATATACCACGATGACTTAAAATGACCACGATGACTTAAGAATTATTTAAAATATATATACACGACTTAAGATGACTTATATACCACGATGACTTAGAATGACTTATATACCACGATGCCTTAAAATGAATATACCACGATGACTTAAAATGACATATACCACGATGACTTAAAATTACTTATATACCACGATGACTTAGAGTGACTTATATATCATGATGACTTAAAATGACTTATATATCACGATGACTTAAAGTGACATATACCACGATGACTTAAACACACGATGACTTAAGATGACTTATAAACCACGATGACTTAAAATGACTTATACACCACGATGACTTAAAATGACTTATAGATGACTTAAAATGACTTACCACGATGACTTAAAATGACTTACAAACCACGATGACTTAAAATGACTTATATACCAAGATGACTTAAACACAAGGAAGCGACAGAGGTCATGACAGTTTTGACCCGACAGACCGGTTTCAGGGAAACTGACCTCACGTATTTAAGCTTCCTTGTCACAATATCCTGAATAATATCACTTATATTTAGTAAAACTGAAATTCATAGAACCATTAAAGTAAAAAAATTAAAGAAAAAAGTAGAGCAATTGAAGAGAAATAGTTGATCATAAGAGAGATATGTATAAAGGAAATCTAGTATGTGATTGTGTATGTCTGTCGGTGAGGGACTGCCGTTGGTAACGTCAGAGTGATGATATATGTGTATGTATATATGTATATCTATATATCCATATATATATTATATATATATATTATATATATAATATATATTATATATATATATATACCCCTCTCTCTCTCTGTCTATCTATTTATTATCTATTTATCTTATCTCTCTCTCTCTCTCTCTCTCTTCTCTCTCTCTCTCTCCTTCTCTCTCTCTTTCTCTTCTCTCTCTCTCTCTCTCTCTCTCTCTCTCTCTCTCTCTCTCTCTCTCTCTCTCTCTCTCTCTCTCTCTCTCTTCTCTCTCCTTCCCCTCTCTATCTCCTCCCCCTTCCCTCTCTCTCTCCTCTCCCTCTTTCACCCCCTCTCTATCTCCTCCCCCCCCCCCTCTCTCTCTTTGCATACCTGACAGCCATTTCAACCGCTCTCATTTCTATAAATAGAAGTGTGTGCATACTACGTGCTTTGTCGCAACCAAACTGATATGCAAATAGACACCCAAAAATTGCTTAGAACAATCAGTAAACAAAACTTTTCTAAAATTTACACGTTGTAGTAGCGCGTCGAGCAGTTCTTGGCGGGGCAACAAGAGCACAATGCGTCTAGTAGTTAAGAGTGAAGATGTACAACTTTGCACAAAAAACGGCGGCGATGTTCCAGATACCACCATAAACATACACACTATTGACAGACGAACCACAAACACACGCGTACATACATACATCCAAACAAAAAACGAGCAGGTGTCTATTTTTTTCGGGGGGGGGTAATTTCAGGGTAATGGCAGAAGTAATAACCATCACGTGTTTGAATTTGTTGGACAGGTAGCATCTTCAAGGTCACAGTGTCTTGGTCAGGTCCCGAGCACGTGTTGCTGTGAACGGCCGGATGGTCAGTCTTCTTCCAGGAAAAACTATGTTAATTGATGAGAAATCGTGTAACGTATATTTTGTGTTGCGATTTACAAGTTCTGTTCCTTACTGTGATGTAACTTGAAGGTGCTGCGTGTAAAGTGTTCTGAACTTTTCCTGTTCAATTCAGGAAACGTGATTTCTCGCTGACTTCAGCTACTACGGAATACCGACACAAACACAGTCATCCACCTCCCCCAATTAAACAAACACTGTCATCCCCCCCCCCCCGCACACATTAACACACGCACACACCATACAGATAATCACCAAAATATAAAATGAAAAAAAAAGAAAAACACCAAAAAATAAAGATAAATAAACAATTTTCAGAGACGTCAACGTAAAACCGTAGCGTGGAGGCAGAGACGAACGCGACCAAGAACGCCCTTCCTGCCTATATGGAGAGACCCACAGGCTAGGAGACGCTGAGGTCGAAGCTTCTAGAAGGCGGACACAGAACCCTCTTAAGGTTTCCGCGCGCGAGTAGGCGAAGAAGAGCTGAGAGAACCGGTCGGTTAAGATGTAAAACCTTTTAAGTCAAATTCATCATGTGTTAATTTGAGTTGCGTTCGATTCCAGCGTCGGGTTCCCAGGAGGGATTTCGTGTTACAGATAGATGGTGATTTAAGATTTAAGATTTTAAGATTTTAAGATTTTAAGATTTTAAGATTTTAAGATTTTAAGATTTTAAGATTTTAAGATTTAAGATTTAAGATTTAAGATTTAAGATTTAAGATTTAAGATTTAAGATTTTAAGATTTTAAGATGATTTTTAAGATTTTAAGATTTTAAGATTTTAAGATTTAAGATTTTAAGATTTTAAGATTTTAAGATTTTAAGATTTTAAGATGATTTTAAGATTTTTTAAGATTTAAGATTTAAGATTTAAGATTTAAGATTTAAGATTTAAGATTTAAGATTTAAGATTTAAGATTTAAGATTTAAGATTTAAGATTAAGAATTTAAGATTTATTTAAGATTTTTAAGATTTAAGATTTAAGATTTAAGATTTAAGATTTAAGATTTAGTTTTAATTCCATTTGTTACAATTGATATTCTTTGCTGTGACATACTATCTGTTACAGTAGATGGTATGTTTGTACGAGTAGATAATAATGCGTTGAGGTATGTATCTAGAATGTAATACACTTTATAAGTTTCTTTATAAGTTATAAGCATTACATGGTTATAAGTAGACTTGAAATAGATCGATTCAGAAGTAGATAGCATTACATGGTTATAAATAGGCTGAAATAGATCGATTCAGAAGTAGATAGCATTACATGGTTATAAGTAGACTGAAATAGATCTATTCGGAAGTAGATAGCATTGCGTGGTTATAAGTAGACTGAAATATATCGATTCA